>VCRD01000455.1:43260-185794 GCA_006783055.1 Trinorchestia longiramus
TGCATGCATCATATGCACAGAAACAAGAGATTGGGTCTATATGAATGACATACTAATGAATGAGCATAAATATGCTGCATTTGTAGGGCAGATGACTATTGATGAGGAGTTTGTGGGCTGGTAAGCAATTTTGCATGGGACATAGGCCTGTCCAGCAAGTGTTCATGCATGACAAGCAGCTGATAGAAAATGTCATTAGAATACAGGCTTATTGAATACCAATGCATGAGAAATTTTTATAAAATTTTCATTAGTTAACTGAATAATTTAATCAGTCCAGATTGATTATTTTTAATTTTCAACTTCATTATTGAATTTGACTCTAATTTTTGTCTTATGATTTATACCTTGTTATTTGTGGACTAAAGCTTTGAGGTTAAATTTCATTTAAGTTGTCAGTTTCAATCTTATATTTAACGATTAATATTTGAAGATATTTAATGTTACAGGTTGAACACATTACTTCCTGAATTATATTGACCACAAATAACTTTTCATAAAAAAGAATTATTACAACTATCTAACAAACTCAACAAATTCTCTTTTTCCACTAAATTCTATACTGCAGTATCGATTTATTCTCACAATCTAACAAGAATTTTTAGAATTTCTGCCTACTTTTTTTCAGCATTGCAACTCATATACCTACTGGGTAACTGCATCTCCGCAAAGAAAATAGTTTTTACATAGTAAGTGCGGGATATAGGAAGAACATCATTATGTAGGCTACATGCCAAATTGCTACCAATATACTAGTTTAGAAACTTCCGTGTTCCAGCTACGCTAACGGTATCCCTGGGCTGAGTCCACCACAATCACGTCTACCATGGTCGTAGTAGGACTGCAGCTTAATAGTTTGAACGGCTTCTCTGTTTAATGTGTATCGAGATTTCAGGCACTAAGCGTCGAGCTCCACGAGTTCCTCGGAGTAAAGAGGATGTTTGAGTTTTGCAACTTTTAAATTCAATTGGTCATTACAAAAGCGGTTAGTTCTAATGCTCATTCATTTATCAAACGAAAATTGTTTTGTACAAGTTTACATTTCGGTAAAATTGTGACTACGTATTGTTATTATATATCTAGTTTACCACCGCAGCCACAACGAAAGCGATCTCAGCAGTGCTTACAAAATGGAACTAAGTATGGATTCGTACATTAATCCAGGAAATCTAAGGATTTGACGAACGTCCGAGCAAAGATGAATATGTTGTAATAATAAGTCTAGCTTAGAATAGGTGATAACAGAAGCAAATTGAATTAAATGCCGGGAACAATTTAGGTTCGTTTTATTAATATTGAGTAATAATTGTTTACTGCATATGAGTGGCCAACAATTATTAGTGGTGAATTATTTCTAAATACTAATAAACCTAGTAGAATTTAATGACTAAAATAAAGTGTATTTTTTAAAACATTCAACAACATAACTAAACCAGTAATAATAGTTGACTTTTGCTGGATTTTATACAACAGTGAGAAAATTTCAGTGAAATATAGGCACCATGAGCAACACTGATGCCATTAACTTAGTTTGCCTGTTACTGCATTTGTCAAATTAAATCATTCACTGCTTGAACAGTATTTAATTATCACATAGCTGGAGAATTAATAAATTTTGGACAGGATTTCATACTTGTTAGTAATGAAAATTGTCTATATTCTATATTAATTTTAGGTTCCTGTAGTTCTGGCTGTGTGTTGCAGAAGTGTCAGAGGAAAATGCTCATGTGGATTTACAGTTCCAACTGTTGAAGCAAGTGCTTGGTAAATTATAATATCATTTAACTTCTGGTTTAATTCTTAATTCTAGTCTGATTTGTGATGCATGAATTAAACAAAGGCTAATATTTAGGTAATTCTGTACAACAAAATTGTATGAAGTATGGAAACATTTAGTATGTCAAGTTATTTTTAAATTTTTGTCCACATGTGCAGAAATTTTACTTTAATAGAAAGTAAAAAGTATGAAGCAAAGGTTTCATGAGTTTTTTTGCTGCCTTTTAGTGTGCAAATCATGCTAGTAGCAACAACCTCATACTGACTACTGTTTTCTATGAGGCCCATTAGAAATTATTCACTTCTATCCAATTCTTTCAATGTTTTATTACAAAGTTATGCAAAATTCCATAATAAATGAGTAAAATTAAGTGGTAGTTTATGCACTATTTTGTTCAGCAGGGAAATAATTTAGTTGTTATAGGGCTCCAAGTTTGCTGCTAGATAGTCATAAGCTGAACTGGATGTAGTATGTCAACCACACTTCAGTGTTAATAGAGAAGCTTCAAAGCCTAGTTGATAGTCTTCTTAGTTTGAAACCCATACAATAATTTGATAGTCTTCTTAGTTTGAAACCCATACAATAATTTGATTGTCTTCTTAGTTTGAAACCCATACAAGAATTTGATAGTCTTCTTAGTTTGAAACTTATACAATAACTTGATAGTCTTCTTAATTTAAAACCTATACAATAACTTGATAGTCTTCTTAGTTTAAGACCTATACAATAACTTGATAGTCTTCTTAGTTTAAAACCTATGTAATAACTTGATCATCTTCATAGTTTAAAATCTATACAATAACTTGATAGTTTTCTTAGTTTAAACCTATACAATAACTGTGATAAATATCAAAATCTACAACAATGTTGAGTACATTCAATTTCCTGAGCTATTTTTAATTTAGCATATATGATTTTAATTTTCAATAGTTTCAAAAGTTTAAGGTAATGTTATAAAATATTACTCTGAAAAGATGTTAAAAGCAAAATACAAATACAGTAATTTTTCTAAAAGTTTATTCTGCCATTTGACATTGTTACTAGATTTCAAAATCTGTTTCTTTTCTGGTTTAACTGCCTGTAGTTACCTAGATAAAATAATTAAAATTTATATTAATTTCTTTCTACAATCTTGAGCATAAATGTTAACAATCTAGTAGCCCAATGTAAATTCTGAGAATAAGCACGTCTGAAACATTCCTGTGCTTAATTCACACTTCTGGTCGTAAAATATTAACTTATGATGAACAAGATATGTAGTTTTGACCATATGCTGCTTGAGTCCAGGTTGGTTGGCTGAGTGCCATGGCACTTGCCAGAGGCCTACTTGCAGCCTTTTTTTGGAGGGCTCCCATTCTACCAAAAAGCAGAGACTATCTCTGAATAGTCCTAAAACTAATCACTATATCATGAATACAGATATAGAATTTTTTCTTCAGTTCTTTATTATTTTATTTTTATATTTGATTTTTCCTTCGATGACAACTTTTTGAGTTGTCTTAGATGGACACCCTATTTACAATTGAGCTAAATAGTCTGGTTAACAGTGTAACTATTATTCATGCATGTGACACTACTATCATTGTCAACTACAGTGTAACATGAACTGTTAAATTAGTTAGTACTCAGTCAAAGGGATAGTACATAACCCATTAATATTTTTATTTTTAATATATTCATGAAGTACAGTATTCAGGATTCAATGTTTTAGAATAGTCTGATGTCAATTTTGTAATTAATTTAATAATATAAAAAAGTAATTTATATATATTTTGAATAAATTATTGACTATGTATGTGTATCCAATGGTCTTTAATTAGGGAAACAAGGTTATGTTGACAGTTGAACATCTGGTCTTAGAATGTAGTAAATATGAACATGACTGAGAGCCTCATAGATGTAGTCCATGAGCAGTATGGAGAGAACCAGTGGAATGCCAGGTGTGTCGAAGAGGACTTTGGTATGAGATGTTCTTGAGCTGGATCAGGAATGTAACATGGCTGTTGTGGATGCAATGAAAAATTTCTTAGTGCATGCATGAAAGAAGTGCCATTGATGTTGAATAGTAATTTTTTTTTAATGTGACTACCTGCTAAGCAGGTGGGGCTGTTTATGACAAGCTGGATCTTCCAGTGATGCCCTCACTTGGCTGGTTCATTTGCATGGAATGACTCAGGGTGGCCTTAGAGGAATTACTTGAGATGACCTTGGCTCGCAGGAGAAAAACTCGGATGCCATCCTGTTCTGTGCCTGTGTATTAGAGGGAGTTAAAGGCTGTTACAAAGGCCCCAGCCAAATGCTGGCCCTCAAATCTAAGTCTAAGTCTTATGTATTTATAGAAATAAGTAAAATTGAAAATGTTTGTTTTTGATTTAGGACTAATCCGAATGTGTACATATATGAATTGATTGCGAGTGTCAAATGCATTTATAATTATGAAATTTGGTAGTGTTACACACAGACAGACACGGCTCATATTATAATGGTATAGATTCTGAAATAATGTGTTAATGAGGGTAAATATAAACTAGATAAGCTAATAGCCAGGGCATGAGTTGCAGTAGTGAACAATTAAGTCTAAGTAGTAAATAACTTGACCTGTATGAGATATTGAGTATAAACAAGAGATATAAACAAACCTAATAGGTGGCTGTCTACCAGTTTATAAGATAGGTATAAACAAGTTTATTAGATGGGCATGTAAAAAGGTCTGAATATTTGGTATCAATTTGCTTATCTAGTGTTAACATGCCTTAATAGTTATTGGAAACTAGCTTAAATGTTTATTGCAAACCAGCTTGGCCAGTTATGATGCATCCTGAATAGTTCATGCAATGTAGCCTAAAAAGTTGCAGTAAGCATGCCTGTGTGATTGTGTAAGCAAATTCATATAGTTGGTGTAGGCAAGCTTGAATAGGTGGCACCAACAAGTCTATGTATTTTGTACAAATAATTTTGAACAATTTTAAAGTGATGGTATAAGCTAGTGTAAACAACAATAGACTGTTGGCTGAACAGCCCTAAATTGTTGGTTAACCCTTTTGATCCTGTTGGGACATAGTTATCCCAACAGAGAGCAAAAGCCATATTGAAAGGGTTAAACAATCATCAACTGTTGATTAAACAATCGTAAATTACTGACTAAGCAATCCTATTTCTTGGTTCAACTACTATATTATTGATTGAACATAACCAGTTTTAATGGATGATTAAAGTTTTATATAGTTAATTAAAATAATGGTTGGGTAAATAGTTTGAGTAAATGATTTTGAATTATTTGTGTTAAAAATGTGTGGTGAACAGAAACAAATTAGAAAGTCTGTTGAAATACCTATTTCTGCTATGTTTGTCATGCTTACATCACTTATTGTGTTTCAAAAATTCTGGTTTTATTGCTACTATCTTTTGACTTTAACTTGACTAAAATATTGTATTCATCTAAATTTATTTTATTTTTGAGTAGTTTTGTCAATGATGTGGTCAAATGCTTTTAAGAATAGAATTGTGTATTGATCTTACTATTGTATCGAAAGCTTTATATTTTCACATTACTCTAGCTACAAGAGTGAATCATATTAGGTTTTTCTCTTCTCCAGCATAACATGAATTCAGTCTGCCATTATGGCTTCAAGTAATTTCTTGTTTATGTTAGGATATTAAAAACTTTATCACAGCTGTGTCATGAAGCCTAAATGTATGGATAAAGACTGAAATTCAAATTATGGACTGTTGCAAGCCCAGTTAAGCCATTTTTGCTTCACATGTTTAGCATATCGTTGTGTGGACTGAGACAGGCTTGCTAGTTTACCTATCAGCTGCAAATAATGGAGGCAGGTAACAAATCAGCTGTTATACCTCCTACTACTCTGAGTGTGTGCTTTTAATAATATACTAGTGGTCTGGCTACTTCATGCTCGATTTCATGACTGTAATATAATATGAGGAGCATGTGCGGGTATTATTATTTCAAAATTGATTAAGCTTGAACTAGTAGAAAGAAATTAAATTTCTCATTTTGCATTTTCTAATGAATCCAATGAAGTACACATTTCTGGACCTTACAACTCAAATTGCAACTTTTAAGTAAGTTAGTGTTGTGGATTTATTTATAAATGATAATTTTTCAAGCATGTCTTAACAGCTCAGGACCTTTCACTCTGTAGTAGTACTCAGTAATTTACCCATTTCCCTATGAGCTTGACGGTGCACCAATTCATAAAGCAAAAGTTGCAACCTGGTAAATTGAAGATGTAGAACTGGATGCACTCAACTGGCAAACAAAATTGAGGAAATTCCATTCATTACTTTTGTTATTAGTTAAAACTTTTTTATCACAAGACTTAGGGACTATAAAACATGAATGGTAGTCAGTGAAATAGGGATGAAATTAAATTGTAGCCGATGTGTGTTTTTGTGTGATAGAGAATTTAGGCATGCAAGCTTTGGTAGTGAGGTGAACATATACAAACTGGCACCTTGCCACCTCCAAAGTGTATATAATGTTCCTGTAATTATATCTTTTTTGTTCAATCAAATGATGCATCTATTTCCTGACTTCCTTACATTTCCAGATTAATTTCAAAATTTTATGGGTAGTGAAGAAACTAATTTGTCAGTGGCTTTGTGTTAATAATGTATTAGGGAATAAAGATTTTGTTCAAAATTTTATCCCACTCAGCATCTATTTGCCATTCTCATCAGATGTGTGAGCAGATACTTCATACCATTTTGGATGAATAAACTTGATGAAAAATTATGGTGAGTCTTAAAAAGTAATGCTAACAATTAACCATGATGCAATGCTTCTTAATTGAATGCTTGTCACTTAATTTCATGTGTTTTTTATTTGTTTTTAAAGCTTTTTAATTAGTATTACAACCCTGTGTTGAACACACATTTATGCTTCATTTATGGGGTGCTTGTAATGGAGATTGTTTCCAGATTGTTTTTTCTTCAGTGCTAAACTAGCTGAGTAAACAGAAAAAAGTATTTTATTTTTCTGCACTCTCATTGTATTGATCTCACTGAAATGGTGATGCTTGATTTAGTTTTTACTGTGTTTATATTGTTTTCTTTTCATTTTGCAGGCACAACCATTGGCTCAAAAAAATAAGTGTTTGGTGCACAACCTTCTCAAGAGATCCTTGGGACTTCCGTACAAGTTCTCGTGGAGTGAAGATGAATTTACTCGGGCTCCCAAAGTAAAACTCCGTAGACCATTCATTCAAGATTTTGATGTACTTGCTCCACGTTATGGAGTTCCTTGTATGTGGGATATTGATCTTACATGGCACAATGGCTCGGAACCTAAGCAAGAAAGACAAAAAACTGCTTTACGTATTGATTCTCGTCAGACAGGTGCTGTAGGTGATACCAAAGAATGTGGTCTAAAGGGGCTCAAAACTCATGAGCTAACGGCTGGCATTTCTAGTCAACATTTTAACTGCAAATCAACCAAACCAGTGATGTCAGTTTACCGCCCTTGCTTTCCAAAGATGATGAAGAACCAAGTGCTAAAACCTAAAGCTTTACACTGTCCATTTATAATGGATAAGGTGAGTGAGTACATCTTGTTGATTGGAATGAAAATGTATAAGTAATTATATGCAAGTTTTTTGTTTGAAATGACTATTTTTGTAGTAAAATTTTTATTAGAAGCCATTATGATTTGTTAAAAACTGCATGTGATGGTATTTCAGTTAGAGTACAGTAAAACCTCTAAGTGAATCATAAAGCTTTTCCTATTTGGCCGCGATTTCCAATTTTAAAATACCATTGTCTGCCTTTCCATAGAAGTAATTCTTTAAGGAAGTTCTAAAGTTTTCTAGGAACACTGTGGCATGTTTTGAATGGTTTTAATAACATTTTTTCATTACATGTATATCATATTCAACAAAATTCTTTGTTAGTTTAATTTAGATTTAAAGCAAAATGGAAACAATGATCAAATGGTCTCATTAAATAAATTTAATATACATACACATATGTTTACTTATGAGTTTTAATGAATGTGATATGGTAGTAATAGAAATGAAAAAAAGAAAAGTTGGCATTTAAAATATTGGATTTTGATGTCGAAAAAATAAAATTAATGAATTATTTTTTCAATTGGATCATTTTTGATGATGTACAGCAATAATTATTTTGAACTTAGGACTGCTTGTTGAGTTGTCATTATTCTGATGCTGTGAGAATACTCTTTAATGCTTACCTGCTTATGCTGTTTCAGGTTCCAAAATTTTAGAAAGTTAGAAAATACTAATATTCCACACAAACAGTGTATATTTTATTTAATTACATATCGATAGATCTATTTTGGTTTATTTTAATGTACATTTTTTTGCTTTTATCTTATCTGTGAAGAAGTCTGGCCTTTGTGTCTGAAAGCCAGCTATGGTGGAGCTTGATATATGACAGTTTTAATTTACTGTTTAGAGTTTTCTTTGATTAGGAGTCTTATTTTTGAAAAGTTTTCAGTTTTGAAAGTCTCTTCTTTAAAAGTTTTAGTGTATATTATTTGTCTACACTCCTGTGAAATTACTCAGATGACTATTCAGATTAAAATATTAGCTTTATTTGCAAGCTTAAAGCCTTCAGTAATTCAAACCTATGTGGTAATAAATGTATCTCAGTTAATTTTCTGAGAACTAAAATCAAAAAATTTCAAATGGAATTCTCCAATTCATAAGAATTATATATTCACATAAAGTTGGAAGAATATGTGTAATCAAATTTTACTGTTGAAAGTTGATCATTTGCATAATTGTCTTGATTATTAATTTTGATGTGTACTAATACATATTGGTATTTTTCATTCAAATTCATGAATTGTGTATTCTTCACCCTAAATTGGTGCTGATGAAACTACTCTTCATTTTTTATAGCTGCCATCAAAACTAAAATGCAATCATTCTTTGATTTAAATAGATGGCAAGTTGCATTTGTAATGGCCATGTAAAATTACTGATGCTCAATGCTAGCCATGTATGCACAGTTTTACTGATTTGCCTTTTCAACTTGGCAGGTTTTTTGCTGTGAGTGGATCACTGATGAAGAAGTGGTTTTCGGTACAAAGTGTCACAAGTTGCTGCATTACAATACCACACTAGATTGCTTCACGAAAATCATGGAAACGGATTTCTATTATGGTACTCCCAACTCAACAGGCATTCGTTGTATGAAGTGCAATCCGAGTTCAACCCTTTTGGCCACCGTTGATTCTAGTGGATTTAAGGTGGCTTTATACCTGCTACCATGTATGACACCATTCATATGTATTGCTGAAACTTTGGACAACAACCGGATTTTTGATTTGTGCTGGTTATCAAACTCAAAACTGGCTGCGGCTGGAAGGGAAGGAATAGTCACTATCTGGGACTTTCGGCCATTATTTGTGCATGAATCAGGAAGATCCTCTCCTATTTCTGTGGGCGTGAATGGTGCCATTCAAGCACTGACTCACTCATTCGAGTCCTCCAGTTTAGAACAAAAAGAACATAGCCTTGATGGAAGGGAATTTGATGAGGCCCCTGAGGACTACCGTGAGGTGTCACTTAATGTTAATGACAGAATTAGAGCACTGGCTTTCAATGGCAACCAAACTCTTTTTGTGCTGAGCTCGAGTGGGTGTGTGTTTTCATTCAACACTGTGACCTACAAGAGCATCTGGTCCATGGAAATTCCAGGAGGACTAGACAACACTTGTTTGGCATACTCAGAAAGTCTCAAATTGCTGGCAATTGGCTCAAGTGTTTGTGTCTTGTTTATTGAAGACTGTGGAGGCATCCCTCATCTTTCTCAAGTAAGATATTTTCCAGGCATAATGTTGATAACTGACAAACATTAACTCTAAGCTTTTGAATGGTCTTTCCTTATAGCACTGTAAATGTTAAGGGGTAATCATTTATTTTCTCTATTTCTTCAAAATATTATCAGCAGATGAAGATGATGAAATCATAGCCTTGTCTACTCTCGAATATTAGCAGTAATTAAGCAGATAAGATTTTATGCTTCATTTAAAATGACTGTTGGTTCATTGAGTAAGTTATGGGAAACGGCAAAAAACCGTTGTGGTAAGAAAGTTTGTGGTATAGTTTTGTATAAAGTGTTCATGGGGCTTGAGCTTGTTGATAAGGAGAGTATAAATGAGCTACGTCTAGTTAACCCTTTGATACAAATGATTTGTGGGTAAAATAGGGGTAAATGTACTTAAATTGGTGGGTTACTTAGTATCCCACCCTGCCCTAAAGAGTTAAGCGAGCAAGTTAGAGTTGTGGTGAGGACTGAAGTGGGAACAAAATAAGTTAATGAGGCATTGATGGACAGATATGTCAAGAGATGGTAAAGAATATATGTGTGGGTGAGAAGTCTTGGACAGCCCCTGTGAAGGCTGGGCTTGCTTATTGTGTTCGTGCCTGAAGAGTTTAAAGATCTGAAGGGGAACAAATTACGTAAAAATGCACATACTCTAGTAGTGTTCCCTTAACGTGGCTCATCACCCAAAAGCCTGAAGAGTTATTGCCTGAATATAACGTGACCTTGGGTTGGAGCGTGGCCACAGTGGTAAGAAGGGTTTATGATTATAGTTTGGTTGAGGTGGTACTCTGTCCAGTTGTTCTGATGAATTAGTGGACAGATTTTATACTTACATGGCTACGTATGACATTAATTGTTCATCTTCTATTGGATTTGTTTCTATTGACTGAGATATATTTAAATTAGCATACAATTTCATTCACTGTTTGGATTGATTATTATCGCTAAGATCTTTTCTTTAGTGTGGCCTAGTCTTAACTTCATTTTATTTTCCAGGTGGAGCTTCCGACTGCGAACAGCCTGTACGTGCGCTCACTTGCCTTCCAGGGCCAAACACTTAGCATAGGCACTGGAGCTGGACAACTGTTCTTTGTTGATCTTAGCTTGTTTTGGAAAGGGAAACTTTCGTATTACCGCACAATGTATTTATTTCCATTGAGTGAGCGCGGTAATGAGCACAAACTTGACAGTTTTTTAGACCCGAAAAGAGATTTCTTTTTTCATTCTCATTCTCTACACCTTGTTGACACTAAGCTTGAGAGTTATTCTCGAAGTCTGTATTCGAGGGTAGAAACTTTTGATAAACCTCTGTCAAAGACCTTCTATGAGGTAGTGAAGTCCTTTCGCGAGTCAGGTGACTCACAGAATATAAACAGAAAAATTGAGAAATACTACGCAGATTTAGAGAACTTGTGTGAAGAGGATTCTGATAGCAAGTACTATGCTGAGGAATATTCCCGCCGCAAGCTAAGCAACTTCGAAGCAGAAATACTGAGATGCGCACAAAAAGACCGAGAAGCTCTTCTTTCGGAAGACGGTTCAGCTGTGTACGCGCAGAGCTACAACCCCAACACTGGTCAACTCTTTGTGGCTGGGGGACCACTTTCTGTCTTGAGTGAAGGGGCCTTTTGCTCCCTCCTTCGGTGATGTTACGAGTGTCTTTTAAATCCTCTTTTAGGGATGTTGCAAGTGCCTTTTACACCTTCTACCGATGTTTGTAAGTGCTCTTCTGTATCTTTTCCTGCGTACCGTTTTGTTAGTCCAGAGGTAGTTCTAAGACTTCCGGTGGTGGTGGTGGTGTTGTAAGAACGTGTGTTTTTAAAACTACATCTGGTTGTCAACTATTTTGACTTGAAAAATCATTTAGTTTTAAATTGTGTAAGAACTTAACATGTGGATGTTTTTTAGAATCACCTTATGCAGACCACTTTATAGCAATAGGCACAACAGTCAAAATCCCTCACGCCTCCGCCATCCTCTCCGTCCACTCTGCTGACGTCGCCACATGGGTGCAGCACAAGGGCCTTACAGTATCAATAGGCAAATCCCAATCCTCCTTCACCTCTGACACCCACCAGTTCCTCACTAACTGTTGTGTTACCTGGGAGGGGATCGACCTGACACATTGTCAGGTCACTCCAAGACCCTAGGAATTACGTACCTTCGACCCCCACTTCACCTTCAGCCCTCGCATAAATACACTTTGTAAGAGGACCCGTAATAGATTAAACATCCCCAAATCCCTTGCTGGTTCCTCCTGGGACCAGCAAAAGAAAACCATTACTATCGCATACAAGGCCCTCATCAACTCAATAGTTACCTACGTAGGTCCAATCTGGTTTCCCAACGCTTCCCTTTCATCTACAGAAAAACTCCAAATGATCCAAAACGCTGCCCGTCGAATAGCCACCGGATTCCACAAAATGGCTTCCGTCTCGCACCTTCACAGGGAGACAGGGATCTTCCCTGTAGCCGACCACCTCTCCCTCCTCTGCTTCCAGTACCTCCTCAGCTCCCTTCGCCCTCACCACCCCAACTACTTCAGTCACCCAAGCCTCCGACCCACGCAGCATGGAACATTCCCTCCAATCTCGCTTCCTACCCTCCATGGCTCACCTATCTCCGGACGAGGACTGACTTCCCTCCACCTACAGACAATCCTTAAACTCCCTCCACATGTCAGCAGTTCAGCAGCGGACCCCAACAGGGTCCTCCAACTTTTCTCCCCACCCATTTCCGAACATGAACGATCCCTTCCCAGATCCACCCGCACTCTCCTTTCCCAACTGCGATCGGGCCACAGCAGAGCCTTAAACTCATACGGGGCCCGAATAGGAGCAGCTCAGAAACCCCACGATCCCTGCCTGCGGCACCGCAGACCAGACCACCAGCCACCTTACCTCTGTGGACCTCTCGCTGGACCCGGCGTCCACGGCAACCTTCCTCTTCTGTGTCTCTTGACTCTCAACCTACTTCCCTCCTATCCGCCCCCCTGCCCGAGCCTTCCCCACATCCCTGAGTTTCACCCTGGATCACCCGCTGAGCAAACAACAGGAGAGTTAAAAATAATTTCTTATATGTAACCATGCTATGTCTAGAACTCGGCACTCGACATTTTTGCACTGTTTTTACATGACGTAAATCACTATTTGTGTTAATATCTTATTTAGAGTTTGCTTCCTTTAAAGCGAGTAAAAACTCCTCCAGTTGTGGAAGCATACCAAATTATGGATGGTTTTTCCAATAATAATCAGAATAATACTAATGATCTCTCTCAAGAAATCTTGGACCTGCCTATGATGCCTGTGTATATTTATGACTATTGATGAGACTCATGTTCATAAGTGTAATAGGTTTGGGGGTAAAGACCATGCGATTTCTTCGTTCGTTTACAGTTAGCCATTATTCTACAATATTCGTTTCTGGTGATGTTGTGTCTTTCACAGTAGTATCTATATTTGATGTTACTGCATTTTGTGTCGACTAACTTTGATATTACTCGATCTTGCTATGGTTTAATTTAGGGTCATATTTCTTAGTTCTACTTTCATTTTTTTACTTGAAGTTGATATTACTTGCTTATCGTGTCATTGACTTCGAGGCTGATGGGTAAACTATTTTGCACTTATCTCAATTGGGGCTTATATATTACTTTATTTTTGCTACTATTTAGTTTAAGGCTTTTTTAAAATGATTAGTTAAGTAACTCTCCTACCTTTGCATGTGCCAAAGAAGACCCAGGTATTCTTGTATCGCAAACATAAGCTTACGCTTGTCACAAGATCATTATTGTCGACCAGTTGGTTGCCAACGCGTCGAACCTCTGTTCTGTAGTCACTTTACGACCATTGTATGCTTTTATATCTAATTATAAGCCATCTTTTCTGTGATTTCCTTGCTGTGTAGATTGATCAGAATACTTTCTTATTCTGAAGTCTAAGTTGTGAAAAGATGCACCCTATTTCATATGTTACCATTAAATATCTCATTATTTTTTATGTTCAATCATTGAATTCATTTGTATGCATTGACTGACCAACAAGAAGTTGGAATCTATAAAATAGGCCTTAAATAACGGTGATTTTTACACTTTCTTCGCTCTCATACGTATTTCTTTTGGCCAGGAAGAACGACTGAATACTCCGTCCACATGTGGTCTTGTTATGGTTATAGGAAGAGACAAGAAATGACTTCCTTCTGAAACGTAGTGAGAATGTAGATCTTCGTTACATCATAGCTTAATTTGCACTTAATGGACTCGTGTGCTTTCTTCATTTGGTGATGAATATTGTGAAACAATCCTAACGCATCGTTTAAAATGTCCGCTGTTTGCTATAGAGATCGACTCCCAATGTAAAAATTAATTTAATTTCTGATATTAGCTGCAGTTGTTTTCCTGTTGAAGATGATTTCCTGATACTGTAGTTACTTCTCAGTTTTCACGTGTAAGAAACTTTGCAACACTTAGGGGGCTTTAGTGGCCCATTCACTCCGAATTCATCTGGTTGTGGAAGAATCAATTGCAAGCTTTGTTCGATGTTTAAGAAGGGCGCTATGTTTCTGCTCTTTGTGGTTTTTCTGCAAACGTTTTGTAGATGGAATTTCTTTCTAGACACCTATGTTAATTCTTTTGTACTTTTACTATTTAGCGTTGTCCCGAGTTCTACACATTGGCCATTCAACCACTTTGATTGCGAATGTCGAGTATGGATAAATAATCTCGTATAATTTCCTGTACTGTATTCAATTCGTATTCGTAGGGCTTCCGATGTAGCTCATGAACTATCTTCCATGAAAATGTCTTCGATGGTGTTCCTGCTCGCTCATATTTTTTCGAAGAAGCGTATTCTTGCACTGCTGAAACTCGTTAAAGTAACACTAAGAAAACTTTCACGTGTTGTTTTTCAACGATTTTTTCTGCTACTACGGGGGTATTTATAAGTTTCAAATAAGTAAAATTATATGGTGTAGAGGAACAACACAATACTTGTCAAGGATTTTTGGTAAGGTTACCAACTCAGATTGCTACGTAAATGATCTGGCATTTTTTCATGGGGATTTTGTTGTCTGTTATACTACGCGTATCTTCTCTGCTCTTATCAACTTTTCTATCATCGTTTTCATTTTAGTTTCAGTTCATTTTGTGATAATACACTTTTCTCTTGGTTAAGGCTATAGCAGACCGCGACCCTTGCTTCTTCTCCGCGACCCTTGCCGTTCTGAGGTTATGTTTCTTCTTGTTTATTGGCCCATCACCTCTGTTACACTCGTATACTTTGAAGTTTTGTTAATGGCAAGATGAACACAATGAGATTCTCGTCAACCCCTGAACCTACTCTGTCGTCTTCAGTAAGTTTCTTTTCGAGCAAGTTTCTTCAGTAAGTTTCGATTCCCCTTGATTACCTCGGCTATGGACGAAATCGACCATGTCACCGTCGTGAAATAAATGACTACTCAGGAGCTATTATTCGATTGCTACAAGTGTTGAATTTTTTTTGTGTTGCACAATTCTAAAAACGTCAATTGTTTGGCTCTTCTAATGTACAAGTTGTAAGACCCATTAATGGAAAGCATAATGGTGTCCACTTTGCGTTATTGATCGCTTCTGCTGAGAGGGACCAACGTGGATAAGAATAAACGGATATTCTCAGTGCTTCAATTAAATGGTCAAGTTGTATAGGTGAAACTGGCAGTTTCAGACAAACCTGAGAAACCATTCGTTGTAGGACGGTCCCCATATTCCAACGAGAAAACTTCTAGATTGAACAGTGAGATTCTCTGCCGTGTATTTTTCTCTTCTATAGCCTATAGAAAACTAAGTGCCTATTTACTTTAACCACCTTTGTCAAAAGAAACAACGTAAAGCCACTGAGACGCTCATTCGTAAGTTTGATTCCCAAATCTTTCAATTTAATCCGTTTGGATTTCAGTGACTATAATTTTCGTCAATATATTCCAGCTCCGTAACGTTGATTTGGATAATACTATATTGATCTTGGTTTGCGATCCTCGCTTGACATACAGTGCCCATTATCTCGTCTACAGAAATCTCTTCTGGGATCGTCAGGCATCAAGCAGATGCCGTTTTTATTGAAAAATGATACTGAAGGTACATATATTCATGGCACGTCAGAATGTATCGTAAAATCCTTGTAATATGCTTTGGTTCATTCTTCTTATCGACTCACTGTTCGTTCAAGCTAAAGCTGCTTCGATCGTCGGTGTTCATATTTCCAATTGTATTTTGGCAATCGGTTATTTTATTCCAACTCGTTGAATTTTTGCCATGATTTCTCAAAAATCTTGCTTCTGCTTGACTCCGATTTATAAGCCTGCGCTGTGGATAACTTATAGAATATGGAATACTACGAAACCTATCAGATTGAATAATGGTAAGCATGAACAACGAAAGCATGCTTCCACCTCGGCAGAATTGAGTAAGGACTTTTAGAGTGTAGCTTGTATCGTTTAGTTTTATTTTTAGTCTTAGGTTATTTTCTGCTTGTACCTTTTTTTTCTTGAGGAACAGACTTTTACAAAGGACATTTCCTGCTCGAATCTCTTTTACAGTGTCTACACCTCGAGTCTCCGTGTAGTAGTTCAACACGTCCATGTGTTGAAACTGACGTGCACCATTCCAGATTACCAGCATTCTGGCCTACTTGTTCAGTTCGTTTTCAGCAAGAAGATGGTGCCACCCGTTTATCCTTATGCACCTCGGTTTTTCAAGAGCAGACAGTGGTGAGTAAAATTAATACTTTCGCTATATTATATCTACAGAAGCTTTACATTAAATGCATCACTGAACCTTGACATGCGTTCCAGTAATTTTAACGGGTTTCTTTTGCTCTCTCTAATATAAGAGTACATGTTTGAGAAATTATAGGGTAACCAACTTGCTTGTCACTTGTCTCTGGTAAGAAGATGGATTAAGCTCAAGAGCCTTAGCACTTTGCTCTCATGCAAGAATGAAAATTCTGTTCTGCTTGCCGCACTGCTGCTGTGACAGGCGAGTCGTAGTTTTGGTTGTGTTCACAGACATTCCAACACTAAGCACAGGGTTCAATTGAATGCACTGCCGAATCCAATCTAAAAGTGGACCGAATCACATTTGTCTGCGTTCGGTCTTATTAAACTTTTTTCATATTTCCACCTTACGAGTGTATTCTTGAAGCATGTATTTTTTAAATATTCAATACTTTTGTCATAGTCCTAAGTTTAATTACGTAAGTTCAAATGGTTGTATTTTTCAAGGATATTTGTTTGTCTCTTCCAGGTCATAATTATAATTACCTGCTATTTTCGTCTTGGTTGTGCATATTTGAAAGTATTAAACTTGCGAGGAAAAAAGAATTTCTTATAGCATTTGGATCTGTGCCAGTGCGTAGATGGCAACACACTGCTTCCATTATGGTCGCTGCCACCTCACTTAGTCAATAGCATTCGCGGTGGGAGAATTTATTTGAAGTTAAGAAAGTTTTATTTTCGGTCATTTTCTGCTTCGGTATGAATGGTAGACACCGTAATAAGCAGCCTACTGCAAATTAGGTTGTCATTTGTTCTTATTCAAATTTCTGTCTAACATTAAAGACGCTTGATGCTATGAAGCGTGTATATTTTCTTAAGAGATATTTTCGATGGCGTGTGAATGTACTTTGTCTCCCATGATAATTTTGAGGGTTGTTCCTAAAACGGCTTTAAGCTAAATTTAATCTACTTTCTTAATCTAATTATTCACAAACAAACATTTTCCCCTAATCCACTCGAATCTTGAAGGACGTATCTCTGGAACACGATGATGTTCAGGCAGCTATGGGCTTATCATTTGGTCCTCTGGAGTATTATTGAGGAGTGGTGGTGTTCCTTAAGGTTTAGCAACTCTCTGCAGAATTGACGCTTTAGTGTGTCCTCTTTGGGTACATTTTTGAACGTGTTAAAGCTAACCTTTGTGCCTTTCTTTACTTGTATCTTGTAGTACAGTATGGGGCATATATACTGTTTTGAAAACAATTTTTTTCTTGTAACGAAAACATTTATTTCAAGGTCTGACTTTAACTAATAGTAAGTAATTTCTTAATCTCCGACCACAAAAAATGATTCAAAATGCTTCCTATTTGCCCCCATTACTTCATGAAGTCTTTTAGGAAAGTATTGGCCGCACGAACTTCTTCTAAGGGTATTTTCTCCTAGCATTTATTTAATTTTGATTTTAGAACTAATACTCTGGCGAAGAGTAAGTTAATAGTTTTTTTATAAAGATTCTGTTGATTTTAAGGTTTCTCTCTTGTTTAAATATTTCGGACGAACTCTGTCCCTTTTCATGCTTCTCTATTATGAACTTTCGCATGATTTCTACAGATATTGTCAATAGTTAATAATGGCTAATTATTCGGCAATAAATTAGTTATCTTTGATAATTAATTTATAAAATTGCATTGCTAATATTTGCGAAATAATTATTCAAATTGATTTGAAAACATTTAACCAGAATTACGCCCCTCCTTGTAGTAAGTGTATTGATTTTTTGAACGCGTATGGTTGCTATTTTTTCTTTTCTTTTTTTCAAATTACTGTCTTTTCAATATTTTAACATTGGTAGGTAAACTGTAGCGAGTTAGGCAATATGTCCTTGTAAAATATACTCTTTTTGGTCCACTTGAATTGAATATGAAAATTTTTCTCTGAAATTCGCTTCAACTATGGTGCTTCCCTGAGTCCGTATGATATTTTAACGAATTAAAAATGTTATATTCGCACAAATCTTCAGTGTGAAGAAGCTATTAGTTCACGGTTCGTTCCACGGAGCTCTCCAAGTCTTCAGATTAGATCAGATTGTGCATAAATTAGTTTTTTTACTATTTTTTTCAGCTCGGATGATCTGTTAGTTTGATTTCATTGTACCTACAAATCCGTTTTCTGTGTAGATCCCTTTTTGTAAACCTTTAGTAGTGAACTAGCAGTAAGTTTCTGTACCAATTATAAGTATATTAGTAAGTTTTCAGTTCATTGATTGGTTATGATGCTGGGATACAACAGATGGAGCACTTGATGCGATTGTTCTTCAGCGTATCTTGTGGACTTGAAGTTTCTAGGAAAGCAAGATTCTTGAGCTACTTTCATGTGCCGCCGTGGAGAGAGAGAAAAAGGAAGTCTGATGTGATCTGTATTCTTCGTTAGTTTCCCTCATTCTAGGCAATTTGAGCGCCGTCGTAACTCTAGCTAATAATCACAGAATCGAGAACATATGTGATAAGGAGCTATTATGTATTTAGTTTTATTCGTATTTTAACAGTAGTTATCTACACTTTTCTTACTTTATTTTCGCTCCTGCTCTAGGTCCTTGTTCCATACAATAGACCTGCAACCAGACGCGAAAATTATGTGTCCCCGTTTTTTAAGTCTACATCCCGCTCATGTTCTTCATAAGAGTTAAGCTATTAAGATTAACTTTAGGGCAAACACTAGAAATAGTAGTCATGTCGGTATGAATTAAGAATCTTTAAATGGGAACACTCGAGTTTTTTCGCTTTTAGTGTTTTTAATTTCATAAATTAAGCCAGCCATGTCTTGTGTATCAATGGAGTGTTAACTTTTTTAATCTTTCTGTCGCTTACATTTATATTCTGGAGAATTCATGTTTACTGTTTATCTCAAATGAATCGGTGTTTTGTAATGTGTAGTAGAATTAGAAAAGCAATAGGTGATTGCTTTTAATTATTGCTGTAAGTGTTCATCATTCAACCGCGTATTGATGGTAAAAACATTATGCTTGATATTCCTTTTGGTCGGAAACATTTGGTGCACAATGTTCCTGTAAGCGTTCGAGAAATTAATCATTTTTGTTACCTGTACGTCTCTTCAAGTATTGTGGAAGCGTTCAAACTATAATGTACGACTAAAATTTTTACTCTGCTTTCCCTGTGCAACAATTGTTTCAGACCAGTAGTATTTGTGCCAGTTTGCTGCAAATTTTGGTGCTGGAGACGAAATTAAACAAATATTAGTAGAATATAGAGGCCGTAAAAATGTAAAAGCGTAAAAACTCAACTCGAAGGTTACCAAATTCTGTGGAACTTTCGTTCGTGCACCATTACTATTTACCGTTTATTTCGTCCTCTATTGGGGCATGTTAATTTCTGTTCCCCTTCAATATATCCCCGATTGAAATTTTTCCATGATGGGATGCGATGGAGAGTCATGCTTCGACTATGTTGCTTTATTGCTGTGCACTGAAGCCCAATTAGCAACTGATGTAATCACACTATACCAATTTTTGTAAAATGGCAGCTTCTAGTTAAACTATTCGTTGTACTTTTTCAAGCCGATGTCAGTAGTCTTCGTTTCATTAAACTATTTGTGTACATTTTTCTGTGTACGACGAAGAATCCTTGTTAGTATGAATAATATTTTTTAGTAGTGAACGTATGGTAATAATCTTATATTGACCATGGACGACATGTCTTTGACTTCAATGATATCAAGCGACTTGCAAGGCACGTGGTTCCTTGCTTTAGTAAAGCGTGCTTTGAGGTTTGATCTGAATAAGTGATAAATTGAATGCAGATTTTATGGCGTAACATCTGTAAACAAACAATGGCTGCTAGGTGAATATAAAGTGGAAAGAAAACATAATTTTTCAAAATTTGGAAAACGAATATATATTGCCGGACAAGCATTTAAAAGCTGATGAAACGAAAACAAATACAGGGTGTCTCAAAAAAATGTACTCGCCCTTTAACCGTAGCTGACATGCTGTCTTCTTTGTGTTGCAGGTGTGAGGTTCGAACCTTTGCGAACATGATTAAATGTGGATAAAGAATCATGTTCGCAAAGGTTCGAACCTCACACCTGCAACACAAAGAAGACAGCATGTTAGCAACGGTTAAAGGGTGAGTACATTTTTTTTTTGAGACGCCCTGTATAATAATAGAACAAGTTCAGACAGGTGGGAAGATGTTCTATTCAGCTACCTCATTGATCACGAGATTTCCCGTGCATGCAATGATGCAGTCAGTGAGTAACATTAACTTCTAATGTGGTAGTTAGCCAAAAAAGTTTCCTTAGGAGTTATTAGAGAAAATACCAAGCGATACTTGCTACTAATGGCAAAAATGAATCTTCAAAACTGTGAAGGAAAAGCGAAGCTTACGTGCTTAACAAGACAAGTGGAATGAGAGGTATAACAACACATTTCGGAACAGTACAACCATAAGAGAAAGTGATGTGCAAAATTTAACTCGTCAAGTAAACAAAAATCAAATACTAGCTTGAAACTTTGCCGTTTCAAATTCATGCGTCAACTTGCATGCTATTCGAAATCAGACTGCGAAATAAGAGCAGCGCTTAACCTTCCAATGTTACAGACTAAAAAATAGTCGAATTACGTGGATAGTCTCGGATGAGTATTTTTGAGCAATCTCTTCTAACGCCGTTAGAGCCTGGAATATATTAACGACAACCATGTTCCGTCCGCCTATTCCTGATAGCCCGATACTCTTCCCTGGCTAAGAAACCTATACTGCCCCGTAAATTTTGGTTCAGAAAATCCCGTAAATAACAAGAATTAGATAGCATTAGAAACATCTACGAAAATGAAAGACAATTGCCATTAAAATTGTTTACCTGAAGGGTATGACACCTAGAAATTTTTTATGATAGAACAAATAACTTCTTGTTCGTCGATTTCACTACTTTAGCCTTAATTGACTTTTCTGAGACATTTTGAAAAATAATTCCTCTTCTACAAAATTTCAGTACCCAAACGCAGTTGCCAGCTACAGACGCAATCACTTTTTACGTAAGCTCTAAATCGTTACTTCCTGTCGGTTTCTGCTAATCACACCTGGTCCCACCTGGTCGTCAAGCATGGTAAGCACACGCTGGTCACACCTATTACTGCTTCTGCCAGTGAAACTTCCTAGCCACACCTGATCGTCACTTCTGTCCACCATTACCTGCACACAAGGAGACGCGTAGCTTTTCTCTCGCGAGCTCTTTCTTGAGTTCCACGAGCTCCTTGTCATTCTGCAGCCAACCCTTCTTGGCTTTGTTCAGCTTTTCCTCCAGTGGCTTTACTTCTTCGTTGTACTTCCTCAGGAGTTCATCGTGGTTTTTGGCCAGCGCTCGCAACTCTTGAACGAGGTCGCCGTGTGTAATCTGCGATGTAAATTGAGTTTAGTGATAGTAGCTCTTCAAGAAGTCGCAAAACGGTAGCATTAAAATTAGCAAACTGATGAAAGCTGTACTATATTTTGATTATTTTATCCTTTGTGATACATATGAATGAAATAAGGTGCTTAAAATCATTCATGGAAAATTATTGAACTTGTTTCTGGCATTTTTTCATTGGGGGTCTTCAGCTGCAAGATTAGTTATGCCACGTGGTTCAAGAAAAATTGTCAGTTTTATGCTTTACTGGCGACGTTCTTCACACTTCCTTAGTTGATGATGAGCAAATGCTCGAACCGCCAAATTCTTAGAGTAACTATTTATGTCCTGAAAAGAAATTTGCTCACCTCAGCACTGCGCATGACCTGCTCTCGCTCACCTCAGCACTGCGCATGACCTGCTCTCGCTCACCTCAGCACTGCGCATGACCTGCTCTCGCTCACCTCAGCACTGCGCATGACCTGCTCTCGCTCACCTCAGCACTGCGCATGACCTGCTCTCTCATGAATTCAACCATTTCTTCCCTTCCATGTGCTAGTTGCTCGGCCTCCTTTGCCTTCTGACGCATTTCGTCGGCGTGCTCGTTCGCTTTAATCCAGTCTTCTCGGGTCTTTTCAACAGTCGCTGTTAATTTCTGTTGCTGCTCTTTACTGTTCTTCAGAGACGCCTCCAGCTCCATTACTCGCAATTTCTGAAATTTGTTATTGTACAAAATTAATAAAATTCATATGCACATGCGTAAATCATAATATATATGACTTAACATAATTTCTTAACTAATTCACACCAAACTGAAAAATTTGCTGCGGATTTGTATTTCAATAACAGTCACAAAGTTTTGCAAATGCCTGAACTGGACTACCTCGATAGGAAAAAAAGAATGAAAAACAATCTTGATTGCAATGCTAAAATGCATACAATAAGTAAAATTACAAAGAATACGCTGCGATGAGCTATATTTTTATAAACATTCAAGTGAAATGACTAGCTAAAATATATGAAATGAAAATTAGCGTTTCAACCAAATGATTTTATCAAAAAATAAAAGATTAATGAAATTTTTCGCTTCAATGTTGGTTCAGAAGTTTTTAATAAAGATTTACCTAAAATTACTACTAACCATGTAACTTTAGATGAGACCTTCAGCCTGGAATAGAGCTTGATAGCTATTATGTTCACATATGTATCCTATGTTGAAGACATTGCTCAAATCCCAATACAAAATGCCAGTAGTTGGAACAATAATGTGTGCTTCAAGGGTTGCTGGAGCTACACTAGTTTCTCAGCAGCAATACGAAGTTATGCGATGCTCATAATAAGATACTTGCGTAATTAGAGTACCTATATCTAATTGTGTTACGTAGTTTTCGTAACTGTTATACGAAAATCTCTGATCGAAGGAGTTTCCCAATGCACTTTTGGTGCAAAAAATGACAATGATTTTTCATGAATTTTTTGGAAAAAACAAGGCTATACCCTTATGAATTTAAAAAAATTTCAAAAAATTGTACAAAACTCCATGAAACTCAATCTACATGCAAACGTTCGTGTATAGATCACGAAAAACATCAGTTTTTATACATCTGTCTTTGATTTTTTGTTAGCGATTCCCACACTTTGGTTGGCAAAATGGGTGATGAGGTAGACAACAATGTTGCACTTCTGATTGTTTTAAACAAAAATCTATGATCTAACGTGTTCCCTAATGCACTTCTGATCACGTTCTGTGCAAATACAGGAAAAAATATTTAACAAATTTTAAAAAAAACGTAAGGGTATAACCCGTATAATATTTTATCGTACAAATAAAAAATGCACAAAACTCCGTCTGTAGGCATATATTCGTGCGTAAATCACGAAAAATACCAGTTTTTACACTTTATTTTTTACTAACGAATCCCAACCTTATCTTGTGAAAAAAGCTGGGTTACGAAAACTGAAAAATATTGAGTTTCAAACGGTGTTATACAGGTTTACGGTTTTTCTAAAAATTGCAAGAAAAATCTAAGGTGTTTATTTGCACAAAAAAATTAGGAGTGCATTAGAAAGCAATTAGATCAAAGATATCCGTATAACACAGTTTGAATCGCAACATATTTTCAGTATACGTGACCCTACTTTATACCAGCGAAAGTTTTGGATTCCGTACCGAAAAACCTAAGACAGTTATGAAAAAGACGTGTTTTTCGTGGTTTACGCACGAATATTTGCATGTAGACGGAGCTTCATGAAGTTACGTGCAATTTCGAATTTAGAGAAAAAATATCATGAAGGTGTAGGGTCTTTCCATGACTCATCACTTCAAGCTTTTAACTGCTACACCCTGGATTTCGATGAAATGTTATCTTATAGCCATATCCCAGAAGAGCAAATTTTAGGGTTTTACGACTAATATTTTTGAGTTGTGAGGGGGTAATTTGTTTGAGGGACGAAAGCTCCCTTTAAAAAATCCGTTTATCACCCCTAAGATATGCTTAAAATCAGAAAAGAATAAGGATTTTAAATATATAATCAAAATTACTAGATATATCAATTTTAGAAAGTTGATAACTATTTTAAAATATTTTCCCCCATCTCCCCGAGGATTTTGAAACCCTCATCCCCTCAATTTTTATTTTTTTTGATCCCTGAGCCGTAAAAATTGAAATAAAAATAATGGGTATACACAAAAGTATGGTGCTGGATTGAAACGGTTTTCGTTATTATTTACGTATAGTGAGCTGATCGTACGTACAAACATACGAATTGAATGAACTACTGAATAAGGACGGTTAAAATAATCGTCCGTGAGCAACAAAGAATTCAAAGAACAGCGACTTCAACTGCAGGTAGTGAAGAACTGTCATCCTAAGAAAAGTCCACAATATATGGTACTCAATAAATGCAATTTGCGTTCCTTTTCCGGCTGCCAAAATCCCCCCTATGCAGTTTTTAACATAATAAATGACTAAGAATTGAATAGCATACAACTAAAACAATGCATAAAAATATTTTCAACTGCTTGATCGTCGCTTACCATTGTTCAGTAGGAACGAAAATTTTGATGGTATAAAAAATATTTGCTAAGCTTAAAGTAGCGTGCAAGGTAACGCATATTTCAACGATTCCTCTATTACTTGGAACTGAAGGATTCACTGTGTATGAAGTTTATAAACATGCTACTGATTCAGCCACATATATTCAACCAACTGAAATTAACGTTATAAAATTAATAACGCACTAATATTGTAAATGACACGAATTTTAGGATCAACCATTGCTACTAAAAAACTAACTGTGCCGCAAAAATTTCGGTAAGAAATTTCAGGGTATGGGATATGATCACGGATGAAACCAATTTTTGTACCTTGACAAAATCACAACTGACCAGTTTGCTGCAGTCAGCTCTGTCTCTGCAGCTCTCCTCGCCCTCAGGGCCGGAACACGTTTCAGCGTCAGCGACAAGGCACCCTCGCAGTTCAGACTGCAACATTTAGATCACAATATGGATTTCACAACACTGCCTGATACTCAAGATAAATTCGATTGATCAATTTCACGAAAAAATATGTTCTTTGTACTCAGTCGACCCTCAACAGATGAGAACGCTAAGTAGCGACTAGATTAGTTTAATGTTGAATTGTTGTCCTCATAATCCACATTAGGTTTGAATAATTCTCATACCTCCTGACATTGTTTGTCTGTATCAATGACGGCAATACGTAGAAAATAGAATTCATTGAGACCATATCCAAAAGGTTCGTTCAGATAGGAACAATATGCAATGTTTTAAGAACTCGTGTGCTTACAGTAAGTCGAATTTCTCGGGCTATTTTCAAATTTCAGCCACCCAACAGTTCATTGTCTTCAGCTCCTTTCATTGTCTTAAACTGGTATCTCAAATTAATTTTTTCTGTATCTTCAATTCAGACATGACTAAAGTAAACATTTTATCTCTTCCTGCCCATGCTCAATGGTATATATGCTTACATGCTCTGTGTTTGACATCTTTATATGAAAGTCATATTTATAACAAAGCCAAACGCGATTCTGAAAATAGCAGAAAAAAGAATCCACCAGAAAATTAATTTATATAGACTATGTAGAGTTATAATGTTGTTAATTCAAAATTCAGTGTTCAACAACGGATTTTAAATAAAACCCGTGGTTGAACGTGGTTTAAGAGAAAACCTAAAATAAAAATTTAAGAAACGTGACTGAAAAAAGGAAATAATTTTAATATCTCGGTAGATACAACTCGTCACAGCAGACAAATAGTAGCAGCCTAAGCATCTCAAAACGACGAAAATGGAAGCCAGAAAAAAATCAGAAACAAAGATACTCGCTCAAAATGATCTTTCTCTCTACAAGCAAAATAGAGAAGAAGGAAAAGAAACCCACTTATTAGCTAAACCCACAAAAAATTCGTTACAGGGATTGCTGATTGAGCTGCGAATATCTTGAAGTTCCCCTCAGAAACACTTTTTCCAAAATGCCCTCCTGACATACACTAGAAGCATACTTCGAGTGTAACACAAGAAGTCTATTATCCTCACTCGTGCGTATTCCTTCTTCCTCACCTGCTATATCAAAAGAGTCAAAAACGAGAAAAATTTGACGGTTTTACAGAAAAAGAAAAATTTTACACGTTATTTAACATGTTGACTACGTGTTGCTACATACGTGTACCACTAGGTATGTTATCTGAACAACCGCAGGCAACGTGTTATAAGTGGGAGTGAGCTTTCCTTCCTCCTATAATGCAACCTTTCCCCCCACATATTATATGCTACATTAATTTTGATATGAAACCATTCAAAATATAGTCAATATATGTTAAGTAATAAAACACGTTATGAAAGAGTCTACTGATTGATAACTAATCTAATCAGTTCAAAATTTAAATAACTTTCTACGAATAATCAAAATTACTGGAAATCACCTAAATTAACGAATCGTTCCATTACTTAAATATATTTATTAGCTATTCTTGTACCTGAAGAGTAGCGACTTTTTCGGTTAATGCATTTTCAACTTCAATTAATTGGTGTTGATCAGATGCAGCCTTTTCTTCGAGCTCCTTGATGCGGCTGTCCTTTCTGTCGAATTGCTGGAACATATCTTGCATGATGCTCTCGAGATGCTTCTTTTCTTTCTGAAAAATAGAAAATAATTTACTACGATTGAACATATAAGCCCCAGAGTGTCACACGGTTGTGTAGCAATAGATGAATAATATACAAAATATAACTGACTGAAAACACAGTCTCGGGTGAAATAATAAGAATGTGATGATGGAAATTTACCACAGTAAGTAAAACTAGAGTATGCCTATAGTAAAACTGTTCATTGATCTCTCGCAAAACTAGAGAATAGATTCCTATTGCCTTATTCTATTCTATATTGATCTGTAATCCAATTTTATACCAGTGTAACATCTTTGGAAGGATGTAACATTCCAAAGAAATTAATCGCTTATAACTCATTTCTACATCCTCTGAAACTTCTTTGCTGAAAGAGAAGTACTTGGCGTTCATCAAGTTACCTTGCACAAGACGTGTTCGTGCTCGCACTGCTGCACAAGAGTTGCTTTCTCTCGAGTGACGTGAGACAAGTCTAGCTTCTGCTGCTCCTGTTCCGCCGGCACCATCGAGTCCCGTGAAGTCTGACATTCTCCCAACGCCACCTTACGCACAGATGTTGCAGAAATTCATGTGGAAATATTATGAAAAGTGATCACAATTGTAGGAAATGTATGTCTGTTAAACGAAGCACAAAGGAAAAATAACGTAGAGATCACATTATCAGTGATGTATGAATTCTATGTTACTTACATATGTCCGCACTTCATCCATCCCTATAAGGAAATTATGACTAGTCCACTAATTCTATTACTGCAATGTGACAATGAAAAAAAAATGAAGAAAAAGTAAATGCAGAAAGTTTGAGGCAAATCCTCATCATCAAGGCCCTGTGAAAAAAATCGTGCACACGTTACAATGAAGTGGTTTAAAAATATTGCTGCAAGGCATAGTTTGACTTCTTTACTTTAAAAATTATTTCCGATCTTCATAAAGTAAATTCCATAATTGGGTTCAGAAAGTTTTCTGCAAGTGTAGTCTAGTGGTTAGCAATCTGTGCTTGTGTTGCCAAGTCCCTGATTTCGAGGGTTCGCTTCCTCATGTAGCCCCCGAATCTTCTGGGCTTGCAATGCAGGGACCAGGAAGGCAGACTGACTTGTTGACTTGACAAACTCTTTCCTCAATCTTCCAAGTTGTCACAACGTGTTCCTACGAACCTCTACTTCAAGTCATAAGATGGACGGACAATATCGCTGGAAGCAAGATTACTAGTCTTAAGATGTTAGCATTAAGAATTCAGAAGCCATTGTATATTTCACGTATACTTGAATGGAACAAAGGTTCTTTTTTAAGTGTTCCCTTGTTTTTTTTAACGCATATTAAGGAAGTGGATGCACACAAGAAATCTTGTATATGATTAAGAGTTTTCAGAAAATTTTATGATATGACGGAACAGGCAACTGCGCCAAAATTTCTCTTCGTGCGTTTGCAACAGTAAAATATAAAATATAGCGGAAAGCTTCTTTTTCTACGGACTAAAATGACTGCTTTAGCGGTAATTTCAACGCTCAAACAGCTTCACACCTTCACAAAACACCAATAGAGGCGACCAAAAACTGAACAATTTTCCTAAACGTTTATGAGACATAAAACACACCATTTTATTCATGTATGCAGTGATTGCATGATGGTGTCTATGAGAACTTTTAAAAGCATGCACGCGCTGTTTAAGTGCAAGATAATTTAGATTGTAAGAGAAATAATATTAGTACAGCAGTACCCCACCTGTAACTGGGATAACTTTTCTTCGGCTACACTGTCACACTTGGTCCACTTCTCTCTCAAAACATCCCCCTCAGCGGAGAGTTGTTTGATTCGCTCGTCTCTGCTGTGTATTTCAGCCATGATGAGACGCTCTGTTTCCTTCATCTCCTCCTTCTCCATCTTCGAAGAAGGAATTAACACCAATTGGATTTTCAGATGAAATGCTCAAGATATGGCAAAGATGATAAGTACGGAACACGTGAGATATACTTTCACAACCTTGGACAATGAAGATAGATAAATTAGAAATACTGCAACCAATTTATGAATGATAAACATTCTACAGAACATTTTTCAAGTACAAATTTATACATTTAAAATGGTTAAACATAGTTGACGTCCCAGCTACTACGGAGGATCATACAATATTCCGAATATAAAAGGCAAAAATAAAGTCGTCATAATTCTCTTTTACTCGTACTAGCGAGACAAAGAAGAAACGACCGAGTCTTCTGGGCTGCATTTGAAGCAAGTACTCGTACGGCGAGAACTACAACCCACATACCACGTCTTGATAGCAAAATGGCTCATTGTTTCCAAACTTACTAGTTTTTATTTACGCATCAAGGTGATGCTCAAGGGTTAATGTTAGCTAACATTTAGTTTCACTAATCTGGTACAAAATCCCTGAGTTCTCATCAGTTATTCCACAAGATTTAAATATGATATTTAAGAAATCAATTGATTGCACAACTTTAGATGGACCTAAACTTCGTTGGAATAAAGTCTTAATTTTTTTACGACTCGTAAAACATAAAAATGTTCTGCGCCGTAAAGTACAGATTACATTTAACCGCAATTCGTTCATTTCATTTCGATTCAACGATTTCTATCCTCCCATATATTACTCGACTCATTCAAATCCATACCCTAAAATATCAAACACACACTTACTACGATCTGAAAACTATACTGCTTTTTAGATCAGAATACATAATCATACGTTAAAAATCTCGTATCTAAATAGAACAAGTGGTACCTACACATAATCATAGTAGAACCATGACTTTACTTACTTTTCGTCTGCATGTTTCATTCCAAGCATTGAAAAAATGTTCAATAATATAGTACTATTCATGTATTTCAACGTCTTATCTAAGGATAGTTGTATTACTACAATTCAAACACCACATTGCCCATCACAACGCGCTTAATAGATTGAAATATTTTTTAAATCAATCAGTAATTTCCTACAGGGATGGGTAACTTGGTGTTCAGAGCTTAATTCATGTTCTATATGTATGCGTCATTTTCAAGCTTTATTTTCATCTGATCAGAGCTAAAAAACAGAAACCCGAAATATTTTTCCCTATGACATTACGAAGAGTTAAATGTACACTAATAGTTATCTAAGGGATTCGAGAACTGTAGGCACCATCGCAGAAAATTACTCGTAGTAGGGTAGCTTTCAGAAATGTTAGCAAGTATTCGTAGAACATGCTTCTGAATAAAATCCTGTTTATCACTATAGTAAGTCCTACAGACTTAAAACACATAGGCATGAAAGATAAAAGTTTGAGTGAACGGGGAAAGTTTGATTGACCAAGAAAACATGACTTCGAATAAGACTAATAGTTGATGCGACTCAGAAAAGTTGTGCAGACTTAAAAGAGTCTAAAACATATACAAAAAACTCGAAAGGTTACGAAAGCTCGAATTAAGCTTGAAAAGGTGTGAACGAAGAGAGAAGCTCGCCTGTTCATTTGTCCGGTAGCAGAAATTTCTGCTACGAGCTATAGTCGAGTTTTGCAGCACTGATGTAACACACCACTACATCAGTACGAACAAAGCCGTCAATACAGCCAAGCAGCGCAGTCACACTCATCTTAAAATCACGGTGTTAGGGGTGGCTTGTTTTCTGTGTGCAAATTCCTTCAGCCTTTTCGCATTGACGGATATTTAATTTGTTTAAGCAACCATGAATGTCGGAGTTCCTAAAGAATAACTTTTACTACAACTGAGAAGAGTTCACTATTTAAACAACATAGTGACTTTAAAATGCAGTTGCAACAGAGTTCGAAATTTATTTTTAAAATAGATAAACTTACATTCCTTTCCATCAAGAGGGCGTCTCTTTCGTTGAGCAGGATTTCTTTAGCATGACTCGCATCCTTCAAAGCAGCACTTCGGAGTTCGTGGGCCTCAGCGAGCTGTTTTTCCAGACCCTTAAGTAAGAGGAATGAACTATTCAACGTGACTCTTAATATCATAGTTACAGAGCTTCAAATTTTAGGAAGTAGTACCAACGGGTATCAATAATTATCACATTGTGTAGGTAGTTCACAGCAGAATAATATTCTAAGGATGAGTGCAAAATTTTAAAATATTCAATCTTACACCACAGATTAAGAAATTATCGTCGTACTAAACACTGAAAACAAAGGCAGCAAATATCATCACCTCTTTCAGCGTCTTCAATTCGTTGTATTCTTTTTCTGTTGTAGCGAACTTCTTCGTGATTTGCTCTCTCTCCACCAGTGTCCTTTGTAGCTCCACAGCCTTGGCCTCGGAGTCTTTCTCAACCTGCAATACGAAAACGAAACAGAGTAAACAGACTAGTACTGTAATTAGGAACTGGCCAAGATTGTCATGCGAAGGAACATTTATACCTAGTATCGCTAATTCCTAGGTGAATACAACGATGTCCAATTAGCAATAATAAAAATGAGAACTCTAAGTAATTTTATTATTCACAGCAAAGAGGTACTCTATACCCATAATTTTCTTTGAAAACAGACATGAACAAATAATTAAATTTACAACACGCCGAGGATTTTCTCAGGAAGGAGCAGTATTGAAGACGAATCACCATACTAATTTGTTAACACGTTGACTCCGAAGCGGTGCGTATGTGTACCACTTAGGTTAGGTTCTGTAATTTTTTCAGATCCTTCTAGTGACTATGCGTACAAAGTAAAGTTTTACATCAATCAGGCAATCGGAGTCAACGTGTTAATATAAAAGATTAGAAGGATGGGTCAGGTAAAACACTCGTCAAATCCTGGGGCCAACAAAGCGCTTCAAGAGAGTGAGCTAAGAGGCGCAATGCGGAGAGCTACTCCTCATCTCGACTAGCACGGCTCTTGTGCTCAGGCAACTGACATATTACTCAATAATTATGATATCATTTTCACTAGATTATACTCCATTATTCTTCAATTCAGAATCATCACAGCCACTTTGTGCATATTTGTCTTTGTCTCTCCCACTTTGTGATGGATTACTGAATGAAAAAGCGTGATGAACTTGTGTGAGAATATGGTTTTTTTAGGATCATTTTATGGTTATTTCGTTTACATGGGATCATATAGCAGTAGTAATTTACTAGGAAGCATCAAGTTGTATTCTCACAGAATTCTTCAGTAAAAACGCTGTAAAACCAACTTACTCCGGTTCATTCCATAGACTGGCAACGCAGAGCGACAACCAAATTTTAGTTATGGTGAAAAACAAAGAAATTGGCCGAATAAAGCGGCAAATATTTGCACAAAAGCATTTACCGCGCATGGTAGAAGTCAGTGCTCACAAAATCACGGAGTACTTTATTTAATTTACTTAATCTCCATGTTATAACGTTTTATATATTTTGGTAGTTCCAGCGAGTTTTTGTGCCCTACAACATATTTAAAGAGACAAACATAACAATACACATTTTCTATGTATACAACAGAAGGGTACCTGTTTCATGAGAATAATACTTTCGAAAGGGAGAGGATCCTTAGTTCTACTCCTCTCGAAGTCTTGTACCTACGTAGGCACATAACGCATACTCGCGTCTATTATCTGGCTATCATAGATGAATCGTTCATCCACCACTAGGATATCAAACCTTGCATTCGCGTCAGTAAGTTGCACGGTCAGTGAACGCCTATACGCAGCAATAGAGGCATTTTAAGCAGTACTCCCTTCTTGCGAAAGCATTTCTGTGAACCAAACGTAATTTGGTACAAGGGTGCACCAAAACGCAATTGTGGAATAACACTGTTGGTACACCCGTGTGCCAAATTACGTTTGGTACACGGAAATGCTTCCATAACAAGGGAATACTGCTTAAATACCTATACGCGGGGAACATATTAAGTACCAAGTTCGGAGTTGCGTACAACAACAATTCAGTTAGCGAAGACGAAGTTCTGACGTTGCGATCGTTCTTAATGCCTTCATAACATGTTGAAATAAACATAATACCCTATACAGTAGAGTCAGCGTCTTTTATCGAAATCATTTTCAAAGTCTTCTAGAGTTAGTTCCACTTTATCGAACAGAACGATGAAAAATATAGTTAAAATTACCAGCGGCTTTAACATTTTTTACAAAATTGTTCCCTGTGAACTCTTCGTGGTTTCAATAGCTATACAAAAATATGAAGTATAAATAAGACTTGGACTTTGAAATTCATTTCTTAAATCATTTTCATTCAGCTTTTTTCGCTCGTGCGCTTGCCAGAGACTTACTTGCGCAGCTTTGACGCGGGCTGCGTCGAGGTCATGGAGCGCGTGGTCTCTCTCTGCTGTGAGCTGGAGGACGCGTGCATCCACTGCCTGCACGGCACAGAAAAAAGTAAAACCTTATGACCAGTATAGTACATAATTTATGCATTGTAATTGGATTTTCAATTCTTAATGCCAACATTTTTACACTGGTGATAACGCGTCCAGCGACTTTTTCTGTCCTATGCTACGAATGAGGTACAGGCTCATAAGGACACCAGATAGAAATAGTCTATATAGTCAAGAAGACTATAGAAGAAATAGTCTTCGTGTATTTAAGACCTTGAACCATAGAGCCAGTTGCTTGCTTAGTTGGTGTTGCTCAAGGTAACAGGATCTTTGAGCAAATCACAAATGCTAACAGTAAAACTTTTGCTTCTGAGACTGAGTCACAAAAAAATTATAGTTTATACAGCTACACTTGACTAAAAAGTAAAATTTCTAGTTTTTATGGCTAACTAAAAAGCAACAAAGAATCGCTCAACAAACGACGACCTCCTCAACGTCGAAAATTTTCTAATTTCAAACAAACAGCCAATGTATAGAAAATGCAGCGCCGAACCGAATAAGATCTTCATGTAAGCTCTAATGATTGAAAAATAGACAAAGCACGGCCTTAACATTAACACGTTGAGTGCGATACGACCCACCGGTGGGTCACTTAGGTTAGGTTCTGTAATTTTTTCCAAGTCTTTTAGTGCCTATGTGTACAAAGTAAAGATTTGCACCAGCTGGACAATCGCAACTAACGTGTTAACATTGGTATCTCGGGCGCGTAGCGTGACACAGGAACTTTAGGTAGGACGGACACAATCAGCAAACTTCATCGATCAGGTTGTAACAGGAGTTCTGCCCATTTTTAGGATTTGAAATAAAGTGAAAATCCTGTCAAAAATATATTTATTTAGTCGTCAACATAGTCACCATTTTTATTAATTATATCTTTCCATCTTGCCATAAGCTTTCTGATTCCTTCTTCGTAGAATTTAGCCAGTTTGGACTGAAAAAAAAAGAAACTAGCTTCATTTCGACCTTTGTTCTTGAAGTAAGCCTTTGTCCCATTAAATGATTCAGTAAGCTCCTGAAAAGATGAAAATCGGTTGGAGCAAGATCGGGAGAATATGGTGGTTGATGCAAGACTTCCCAGCCAAATTCTTCAATGAGATTTTTGGTTGCTCTTGAAGTGTGGGGTCTGGCATTGTCATGGTGCGGAATCACTCCTTTTCGATTGATCATAGAAGGCCGTTTTACCTGTAAAACTGCTTTTAAACGAGTTAGCTGCTGACAGTAAACTTCAGATGTTATTGTTTGATTGTCACCCATTAGTTCATAATAAACAATTCCTTTCAAATCCCACCATACACACAAAAAAATTTTTTTAGGGTGCAGTCCACTTCTCGGCTGTAGAATTGGCTTTAAACCACGACTTAGCCACTGTCTTTTGCGCTTAACATTGTTGTAAAGGATCCACTTCTCGTCGCCAGTTATGATTCGGTCTAACAAAGGTGCCTGAAGTTCACGAGAACGCAGTGAAACACAACAGGTCACACGCTGTTGCCTGTTGATTTTTGACAAATCGTGTGGGACCCATTTCCCAGCCTTTAAGACTTTGCCAAGTCTTTTAATTTCCCGATATATGGTCATATGGCTTACATTAAAGGTTTTGCTCAGTTCTCTAGTAGTGCAGGTTGGCTTTTCATCAATGGCAGCTTGCAACTGCTCAGAATTGAGTTGTTTTGAGCATCCTGCTCTCGGTTCGTCTTTCAGACTGAAGTCATTCTTTTTGAAACGTGAAAACCCTCTTCTGCAAGTCTTTTCATTCAGGACATCGTTTCCATAAGTGTCTTTGAGTGTTTTTGCAGCTGAGCTTGCCGTATTGCCTTTATGAAATTCAAAGAGTAAAATATACCTGATATGCTCTTTACTTGGAGTGTACATTAGGGCTAAAAATAATTAATAACGATAATTCATACAATCTGAAAAAAGAAATAATATTTTATTAATTACCATAGATAAGCATACAACATTAACAAGCTAAATTGAAGTAATCGTGCTCTAAACATATAGCTCAAAAATTGGACAGAACTCCTGTTACAACCTGATAGATACACAATAATTATATTTATCTCATTATGATAGGCCACGTCATCAGAATACGCTGAAGAAGAGTGCCTTTTAGAGCACGTGGCTGCAAATATACAAAGATGAAAGTATTCTACGGTATGAAAACCATACCTACAAGTTTCTCCTACCGTTAAATATGTGAGACCAAAAATTCTGATTATACCGTAGCTACATGATTCTTGCATGTACTTTTCGAGATTATATAATACGTTATGAATGAGTTCATATCCGTTACAATCTATAGATTCCACCAAATTGTTTAGATTTATGTTTCAAATGACTGAATATTTTTACGTGTAGATCCAGTCTTCAGCTTTTGGAATCAGTTTGCAAGATTATTTTTTAGGAGTTTTAAAAGTGAAAGTGAACTCTGCTCTGAAGGCACAAGCAGGGAGCATAAAGAAAGTTGCAAGGAGGTCTAATAATTTCGACATGGATTGCCAGTGGAAACTAAAACCCCAACCGCAACCCATAGGCATATATAATAAATACCGAAACACCTTAATCCTAGGAGTATGACAGCAAACGCAACGTATGCAGAAAGAACAAAATCTCAAGGCAGTTATCGTTAACACAAATGCATTTACACTGAAACCCAACCTTAAAGAATAATTAACACTGAACTGAAAGATTGAAAACGCAGTTCCTCACATCTCAACCTGAACAAAAATAGAAACCCCTTCGAAAGAATGGACTACCCATTCATAAACAAACAAACAAATAAAAATTCACCCATTTAATTCTTCAAAACAGAAAAAAACAAGTTCGTCTTTGCACTTGGCGTACTCCACGCCCGTATTTCTGAAATAATTAACACGCAGGAAAAATTTATAAGTATTGGAAGTAGACGTAAAATTAACACAATCACAAACATTATACGAATGTATATTTTAAGCTCGTTGAATTATCAACTGTTCAATTCACACCACTTTTAAAGAGTTTAAATTCATTTTCATTGCAATTTTCTGAATGGTGCTGAAACTGTCAGAATTTTTTGTAAAAATAGACAGTTCGAATAAACGTCACACAAACTCCAGTCCAGTTCGTAATAAAGTAAAGAGCCTATGATAGATAATACAACGATTGATGCACTCACCTTTGAAGGGCAGAGCAGTCGTAAGATAACGCACCCGTCGTGGTCTACTTCACTCAGCAGGCGGAGTTCGCTATGACGATCCCCGGTCAACATTCATTGTGAAAAATTAGTTCGCGGCGTAAAATGTGAAGGACGCGGAGATGGAGGAAGAGAACCGAAGGAATGGGACATACTAGGTCCGAAACTAGGCTTACAACACAGATAACAATATCTTGAAAAACTGAACACATGAGAGCTATGAATTGTTCATAGATAACCTACCAAAACCACGCCGCCATAACCTCCAGAAAACAATGAAGAAAGTACTTTGTCCTTCGCCTCATTGCCGAGTAGCTTTTGAAAGAGCGAACAAAGTAGGTTCACCTAATTTTAAAATCCGATTAGAGTTATATTTCACATAAAATTATTTTTTACATTCTTTGCAGGCAGTCTAGCGCACTCGATTTGACTGGAATTGCTGCACTCAGTAACACACCGAGTACTTCAATACGCGAAGAGAGCATGTGCCGTAACATCTTTAACGAACACCAACATGCCGTATAAATAACATCGACAACGCCCTTCAGTACAATCTCCTTAGGGGTAAAAGGGCTGATATATTCAGCTTTTATTTGGAAACAAACGAGGTTAGATTAGAAAAAACGACGTCTCGAGCAAGTTGCACAGGTAGAAGTACATTTGAAGAAAAATAAAACTGATTCCGCAGGTTATTTCCACTACCATTTGAAGTCGGTTATTGAAAAATTTCTACTACATGCTAGAGGGAAGTAAAATTCATGACGTATATCAGAGTTGTTTTCTACTCTATACACCCATGCTCATATTGAAACCCCAATTCAACATTAAATCACAGTACATAAAATTGAAACGCTAACTTGACTGTGGAAGGGCAAAAACACAACGGACTGAAAATGTTCATGTATAATTCACAAAAAATTATACCTCTAAATAACGGTCGATTGAAATTGATATTCAAAGTTAGAAAACAACGGTTCAAGCTGTAACCTCAAACAGGAACCATTCCTCAAGATTACCACATGCCGAAAATTTCTGAAATACTAAGCTAGTAAACACTGGAAAGCTGAAACGGCTTCGCTGCTAGAAACCACTCCGGAATGCTGCCCGCTAACGACGGAACGACAAATGAAAAAATAGTAGACTTCATTCGGCAGACCAAAACGAAACAGAAAGTTTCTAAGCATTGATAATAACTAACACAGAATATATGCATATCGAAGGAAAATTATTTCTAATACGACTACCGATTATCACCATACGTAGCACTTTATTCTAACAATAGGCCCAGCTAAATAGGCAAACAATTTTTCAAGAGATGAGGTTAATCGCAAGGTCAATATTCCTAACATGAAAATAGCAACGACTATCTTCAGGTTAACTTAGAGTGGTTAACTTATAAAAGAAAAATATGTTCAATTGAAGAACCACGGAAGGTTATGGACGCTTTTTCTTCCGTGGTTTAAGATTCACGTCTATGAATGAAATGAATAATAAAAATTCATCTTTAATTATTAAATAAATGGGAGTAAACTCAGGGATATGATACGCAGATATAGCAACTAAGTTTTTTAGAATTAAGAGTCTAACTCAGCGTTTCTCAAAGTGGTCCGTACCGCCCCCCTGGGGGCGTTAAGGAAATGCAAGGGGGTGGTAGGAGGGTACGCCTCGAATGGGGAGCGTATATCATTAGGGGGCGGTGGAAAATCAAATAGTGTCCTAAGGAGGCGGTGATTGAAAAAACATTGAGAAACACTGGACTCTAACTCCTCAAATTAAATGTGGAAAACCTGCACGAGTTCCGACCGTTCTGCCCGCTAAGCACCAGCCTCATGCACGTCAGTAAAGCGACGTCTACAACAAAGACAAGCAACTGGGAGTAAGTAAAGCGCTGCTTAACAATTAAACAATGCAAGTACTACATGAAAACGACTAAGTACTCTTCTGAACTGATATTTTTGCCCACATGCAAGAACGAAATTTAATATACGGAAACAGGAGCAGCCAGGACGTCCTATCTTCAGGAAAACTTGTATTTATGTGAAGACTGGTAATAAATACTGAAGATTCAATTAGAAGATGATAGAAATTAAGATTTCTCCCACTGCAACTGCAAAACAGGATTCTGACAATAGCGCACGCATGCGTCTGTGTAATATACAAAAAGAAAACATTTTCGAAAACGCTACACCGGAAATGGCTTACACAATTCTACCATACCTTCATAAAAACACGAGATGGAAAACAAGAAGCTCCACATGATTAAGCAAACCAGCAGATTCCCACACTCACTATTATTGCAGGTTCTGGAACAAGTCATCCAGTCAGTACTCGAGAGAGCTTAAAAGTCCTCAAGAACAAACAGGTGGACCGTATCTGTGTACCGGACTTGGAACTGACGTCCCATACACAATCTTAAAGAAATTATCATTATGATTTGAAAAAAACAAGAGCATTACATACTGAAATTAGTCAACGGCTGAAAGATTCATGCACTCGGAAGTCGACTCTATTGTTTTGGCAAACACAAATTTACTTGAATACGCAGATTACTATGAAAATATTATTTGATATCCAATATATAAACTACTCGTCGATTAACTCTTTCGTACCGGCTGGGATAATGTGTGACATCGGCGATCAAAAACCGCAGTTTCTCACCGTAGTAATAGCGTTGCTCCGCATTGACGAGTGCATTGTAAATATTTGCTCGTATCAACCAAAACCGGCTCAAGTTGTGAATCACGCTCATTTGGAGAATCCTACCATTAAATAATTAGAATGGCGCACGGAATGTAAAATTTAAGTATCAATAATCGCTACAGAAAGACTGCGAGAAATTTACCTTCCAATAGGTATTACCTTATTTTGGAATGCATTCTTGCTCCTGGACAAAGCGTAATATTTTCCACACGGGAATCTCAAGTTAAAAGAGTAGCAATAATTCTTTATCGAAAAACACAGGGATACTTTCATAGCAGCATATCGTACGAAAATTTAGCGATCTACGTAGAAAGTTCTTCATACTTCTTCCTTAAACCCAACCATGAAATATGGGAAAGATTAATTTCTTGAACAGCTAGCGCGTTTCTTCACTTTGACGAGCAAAACAGAACAGGAACTTTTGAGCATGAAGCAGTCTATTCTGACGAATCCAATAACCGCGCACGAAAATACGCCTCCAATTATGACCGAAACGTCGAATACAGATTCGCTTGTATCGAACAATAATCAAACTGAATGGTCACTGATCGCGTCACATAGAACAGAAAGATTTGGAAGTTGAAATTAACTAATTTCTTACTCTTTCATTTACCCCGAAGTTATTTTACTCCAAGGTAACGCTGCAGGTTTTTTGAGAAGGGCAAAAATATTAAAGAGTTGGTCTACACCGACACCACTCTACAGAGCACTACCACAGAGACAGATCCAAAGGTAAGGCACTGAAGGAAGCACCCAATTATACCATGATAGTTGACATATATAAGCTTAGCAGGAAACGCTCTACTATCACTTGGGTCGAACATACGCATAGTACAATGCACCCAATACGTAACTAAAACTTGGGTTCAACCCAGTAAATGGCTGAATTTCTCATCATATTCGGGAACTTATTTACAGTCAGTTCACCAGAAGCAAACATAGAATGAAAAAATATAAATTGTCCAAGTGTTGTAGTATTTAATATAGTGGGAATGACGTGTACAGAGACTTTGATTGTTAAAAATAAATGATCACGAAGAGCACCGCAGCCGAAGAAAAAAGCAAAAATTGAAGTATTTCATACAACCGAGCGTCTATTAGTGAGGAATGAAATTGAATTCACTAGAGTTTGAGAATAAATTTCGAGGAACTAATTAAGAAGTGGCGGAGTCGTCGTGTGGACTTCTTTTGACATGCTTCCAAGCTCCACTGGTGTTTGTCAAGGAATAAGAGACGTTACGAGACCTAGTCTTAACCGTTGAACCCAGCTGATGTCCACTCAAAATTACCCACATGAATAAACTCCACAATCAAACACAATGGTCGTGTCGCTACAAGACGAAATAGTTAGTATCCTTCATTGGGCCATCACTCTAACGCTCACCAATATGAATGATTTAAATGTAATACAAACTACATCGTGGGCTTAGTCCGAAAATGAAAATTTCAGAAGACAGTTACAACTGTAGAATAGTTGTTCCTAAGGCAGAATCTACGCATCACCACATAGATAACGTCAGCGTGGTAATACCGTACATTGTATAACACAGGCAGCAGCTGTGCAGCAACACAGACAGCAGCTGTGCAGCAACACAGGCAGCAGCTGTGCAGCAAAACAAGCAGCACACCAGACCTCCCACTAACAAGTGAAGCACGAGCAGCACACACAGCTTCATTTGATCAGGCGACTCTCGGAGTTGCGTCTCCAGAGTGGCCCTTGCACACTCACTGTGACGCGAGGAGCAACCAACCCAACTTAGTTCTGTAAAGAAAAAACACGTACAACGAAAACAATTAAAACAATCCTTTAAGAACGCCTTGAAACGCAAATCTAGTAGTCACGGCATGTGACGATTCCCGGAGAAGAAGGATGGTAAAAGTGTCTTATCAGGATTCCTTTTGAAAGGTTTCACAATTTAATTTGTAGTACCATGAATTTTGTGTCTACATCCACCGGCATGAAGTGAGTGCTCATCAGTGAAAAAAAATCAGGACCTGTAGTATCATGGAAGCCCTCACACATGGTATCCCTTAAATCGGTATTGGTGCAGCAAAAACCCTTCAAGTGCAAATGACACTACAGCCACAGTATAACAAGTGGCTAAGCAAACACATTACCAGCAAAATGGGAGAACTTTTTGTCCTAATTTAACTATCAATATCGGTGCAAAGAAAAACAGCGTGTAAAAAAAATGAAAAACGAAACTTCCAAAATTAAAATAAAAGAGCACTTCCTTCCTCACACATAATCCCGAAATAAAAGAAACTCGTGTAATGGAGAAGATTATACAAAAAGAAAGATATTGTAGGAACAGAGCAAATATTAACTAGAATATCAGAGCTTTTCTCAACGAGATAATCAGTATCCGAGATTGTTCTATCAGCATCAACAGAACCAGTAACATGAACCAAATGCCCACAATGTCTAATAACTCAGTTGGTCAAAAAAACTACTTACCTTTTTAGCATCTTCTAGCTTCTTGATCTGCTCTTGCAACATTTCAATTTTCTTCTCCTGCTCCTTCTCCTTGCTAGCGTGCATCTTTTGCAACTTCTCAGCCTCGGCGAGCTTGGCCTCAGTTTGCTGCAGGTTCTGAGTGAGGGACTTCAGTTTTTCAGAGGCAAACTCTTCAGCACTCTTCTTCTGCTCCAATAACGCTTCGAACGAGGCTACTTTCGCCTGTAGTTGCTGCTTCTCGCCCTGGAACGATATAATGATACTTTTTTAGAGCATAACTTAATCAAGATACATTTATTAATTACATTCCAACACTGGCAAAAATCTGAAGCAATTGTATGATGAAATTTAGTGACCAATAACAGCATTCAAGCACAAATCGATTCGACGTTTAGTCATCTCACACCAAGCTCTACTAGCAGCATCAAATTCAACACCAACTTCGCTTTGTGGTAGAATTTAGAGGCGGGTGTGTAGGACTCTAGAAAAAGAAGTAAATCTGCTTAAATTGAAATTATGTATGTCAGAACTCATCTAGTGGCAGCCGTATCAAAATTGCGTACCACGAATATTTATGCTTACAAGGAGTCTGATAATAATTTTGTAAGGTTAGTTAGTTAATTATTGCGTAAAAACTCAGGAATACGAGTCTGGCTGTTACCTCTTTACCTTATATTCTTTTTACTCCTGTAGCCTGTGCGTGATTAACGCGTCTGTGCACGATTGATACTTTAATTTTAGACGGCACGAGACTTCGGTAGCAGCTCAAAAATGGACTAAACGGCTCTTTCCTCCTGTGATCAGTTAGACCCACAGAAAAGCTGAAGGCCTGGACTAACTATTAAGGTTAGAGGTGCATAATCTTCTGCTCATAACTTATATTGCAACCGAGACAAATGTTTCGCAGCTTCATAACTTCAAAATTAATTTTAAACTGAACAAGTGAAACAAACTTGAAGAAAGTCCAACACTGTTGAGGCATTTTTTTGTGCTAGCAGAGAGGCAGAATAACTAGATGCCTAAAACTTATATTGCGGTATTTCTTTTTATATTATGTACTTGAAAATTTTATTCGCTGAACAAAAGAATATATTAAATACAGGCTTAAACAAACAATGAAGTCTTGATAAATCACCTTTACAACAGACTGAAATGTTCCCTGAACAAACCTAGAGAATAGCATCAGTTTACATGGCAAGACCAGTACAGAGTCGCAACAATTATTAAAAAGATACTTCTGCAGTTGTTAACTCAACGTAAGCGAATTTATGAAGATAAACAAGTGGCCCCTCAGTCTGTAACCTGTTTGATATAAAACTGTTTCAACGACTTATGTTAGGCACATGAAATGCAGAAAACAATGCTACATACAAGACCCACCTCGAGTGTTTGTACTACGGATGACGTATGCTGGTTCTTTTCTTCTTGCTCTTTCCGTCTTGCCTCAGCCTGCACCAGAAGTGGCAAGTTGACATTAGCATTTAGCAAACGAATTTCAGGAGCAACACGTATCTCTCAGTGTGTGTGTAAAGCCTATACCACACGTCGAATTATGAGAAACTGCCGTGTGAGCTGAGTGATGACGCCTGCATCAATGTCCAGTTAGGAATGCACTCACATATTTTTTTTAGAAATGTCTGATGACGGTGACGTTTAACCCCTTCGCTACCGTTAGAATAAAACGCACACAGAAAGTTTCACAGACCGTTGGGATAATATGTCCCGCTGTAAAATACCAATGGGATGATTAATTCCAAAATGTTTCTAGGCCTAGCATCTTACCCAAATGATTAAGATGAAAAAAAAAATTCAAATGTTTTTCAGACAAACTAAGTTCTAGCACAGGAAAAACAGCATTTCTATAAAAAAAAGTATTCGGTAGCGAAAGGGTCAAGTCTCGTCTTCCCCAAGAAGTGCAGAATGCAATAAAATGATTTGACATACTTGTAGGTTTCAATATAAGTAAAGAAGCATGAAGAACGAAAAATGTGATTTTTATTAGATATGTAGGTATGTATAACAACATGTAGTTAATCTGAAGTCCCTTTCATTTTGTAAACATTTTTCGTTCTTTCCTTCATTTCACTTTCATTAAACCTATAAAATGTGTCACATGCGGGCTCCAAGACCCAACAAAAACCAGGAAAACTCCAGCACCCGGCAAGTTTCATTGAACACGCAGTGCACCAAAGTGGACTGATCACAAGGTATGTGGCAAATTGACCAGATCACGCTTCTCCGGCTTCATGATTTGTTCAGCTCGTTCATCTGGCAAGGAGAGCTGGTAAATGTGATACATAATGTGACAGTGATAATGAATTTAATACTTCAAATGATATTCATGTTCATCCAAGGGACAATAAATGTCGATGTTGGAAACAGTAACCAATGATGACTATATTAAATGAAAAGATGTCGATTTAGAGGCAAAAATACGGACAATTATTTGGTGTTTGTCTACTAGACTGAATATTTACTCGTAGTGAACAAATGTAGCTCATGAATTAACTTCTGATTTTGTAGACCACAAAATAAACTTTCAGTAAGCCACGTGCTGTAAATTTCAAATAAATTCAATATTGTCAAAGCATTTTTTGGTGCTGGCAGAGTGGCTGTAGCAGGATACATTTCAGAACCAATCCACCCAATTTGTTGAGAGAAGTTCATGGTTAACAACATATGCACGTCATAACATATTGGATACCGTCATACCACCTTGGATTAAGGGTAGATCCTTCAGCTCAGCCATGCATGCTACTTACATAATAAAATAACATAATACAAATTGAACCAAGATCGCAATTCAAAGCATGAATATAAGAAATCAACTGTGATTGTAAAAAGCAGAACATATACTGAGCACAAACCTCAAGCTCCTGTATTTTCTGAGTGAGCACGAGTATCTCCCGGTTAGCAGAATTGGCCTCCTGCGTCTTGCGGTCCAAGTCTTTTTGCAGGTCCTGTTTCTTGCTGAGCTGCACCTGCAGCTCTTGGGTCTCTCGCCGGCTATTGGCCAGGTCTGTCTGCAAGACAACATTAAATTCAAACATTCTTTGCCCCCTTTAGCTGCAATTTAAACTTCAAGAGCTTCCCGATTAACACAGAGTGATCAGATTAATGAAAATTAGAGAGACGTCATCAAAGGCAATCAACGATATTTCAACAATTATCATCAAAAACTCAAGAGAAAAATTTGAATAAGAAACCCTAGCAGCAACCCTGTAGGGGCTCCACCCCAGTTATTTATGCAATAACTTTGATCCTTTTCAACATAGCAAAATTTCTGAGACTCGTGAATACAAATTAATAGCCCGTGTCACATGGACCGTGATGCATGCTACAAGAACTTTCTAGACGTTTTCTTTCTTTGCTGTGGGTCACAAATTGTGTTAATGAGAGACAGTAACTACAATAACTACCAAATACGTGTGCAGAAAATATGTAAAAAACGAGCAAGCAGGAGAGTGAAGGAAGCGAGTATGAATAGAAATAGTTTTATAATTTTGTATTATTTTGCAGCAAATTATTATCATTCTGCAGCAAATTTTTAGCCTGATCTTTTTCAGATCGCCTGCTGTTCATCATTTACTATTGGTATTCACTTCAACAATCTTTCAATATTTTATACAATTTCTCATAAATCTTTCACAGGTTCTAAGTTTAATAGGGCAGAAAAAAATGATCCAAACTATTTCATATATATGAATGGAATTAAATTTCTCGACTAGAAATGAATAAAAATATTTTACTTGAATGCTGTCATCTTTTTGTTAATGGAACTTACAAAAAATCTCACAATTACATACTGAAAATTACTAAATGAGATCTTAGTAGCCAAACCATAGGAGGGTTTTTAACCCTTTAGCGACGAAAAGGACCATACGGTCTTCTTTTACGGTCTTTGGCAGAATTGTTCTAATAATTAAACAGTGAGCAATACGAGGTTGCTACTAGGTTTAAACACGGCGGTATGTTACAGCGTCGTTCTTTTGGCTGCCTGGCTCTCAGCGTGCTTCATTGCATCAGTGTACAGACGGTCTTTGTGAGCTTAAACGTAGAAACTAGAAAAAAAAATTCGTCGCTAAAGGGTTAAAAATGGAAATAGTACAATATACAGTACAACAATATAACAGCTTAGCAACTAAAAATGACTACAAAATTAATTGAAAAGGAATAAAATACCTTTGTTCTCCCACCGAAATTACAGATGATACTACTTTTTTAAAATTTAACAACAAAGACTTCAAAGCTTTAAAGTAAACCAAATTACACAAGTTGCCTAGCCAGCAAGTCCCCTCCCATGCACGCCCTACACTGAGCACTACCCGCAAAAAGCGTTCAGCCACTCACCTGCAACTGGTTGAGTTGAGAAGCCATCTCCTTGTAACCCCTGACCGCGTCATCCTTTTGTGAGGTCGCATCTGCCAGCTCCCGCTCACTGCCATTAGGCAAAACATTGTCAAACGACTCACTCAGAAATGAAGAACAACTCATTGAGCAACAAGGGGTTATAAAGGCACAATAACTAGCAGAACAAACAGCATGAGGTGCCCATTTTTTAGGGGAATACTTGCAAGGATATTAATATTCAATAAACTGAAGGTAAAATACACAAGAAATTATCTTTTCTGTTGTTCCTCTGGAAACTGCTGGATATCAGCTTCTCCTGACACTAAATGCAGTCATTTTCAGTTCAAGGCATATCCTAAATCATGTTTACTACAAGGCAGGAGTTCAACAGATATAAGAACAGAACAGATCAATAGATATACAAACTGTGGCCACATAACTTCCCTTTTCTGAAAGAAACTTCCTTTGAAAAAAAGGAAGTTATGCTGCCAAACCCTGTATGACCTGAGCAAAGAAGTTTGATGTACGTAATTACTCAGTAACTTGTTCTATAGTATAGCTCTATACTAGGTGCTAGTACAGATGATGCTGTTAAGTGTACATTTCAATTAATACAAACACAGCTAGTAAGGAGTTGTTAATAAATGTCTTGTAGTATATCTGTTGAGTCAGCCAGACACCTTCCTAATTTAAATGCTTCAAAACAGAAAACATACATCAAAAGTAATTTTGAATGATTTAATTTATACTTCATATATTTGATTGTCCATAGAGATGAACAGTTCACAATCTGCAGAAGCTAATGTTCTCTAATTTTAGGCAGTTCCTCAGTTTGTTTTTATTTTAAAACCATTATCTGGTTCTGATAAATAAGAAAGCCACTATTAATCAAAGTTAGAAGTTTCAATTTATACGAAAACTTCTAAAATGGGTGAGAAATAAGAGAAAAATATACATGCAGTATTCATGCACTTTAATAATTGCATAGTAAATGTTCAAAATAAGAAAAGAAACATTTAAATTTCATTGTCACTGCAGTAAATATGAAATGTTTGAAAATTCTTGGGTTGCTTTTGGGACAAAGGGAAAGACCCTTGTTCCAGACCAGTAAATCTATAGCCAGTACTTGTAACAAATCCCAAATTTAGATACTTATAATAATGTTGTCAATATTTGAAGGAGAATAATGTATAAATAAAACCTTTATTTGAATTCTCATAATAGAAAACTCTCAGAAAGTAACTTAGTAACAATTTCAATTTCAATGCTTATCCTGTCCCTCTGCTCATACCAATTTAAATTTCAAGTATAATCATCTCATTTTATTTTGACAATTTTTTAACTTCAACATGCTCATGTTCCCTTTGTAAATATGAACATATTTGCTCTCCAAATTGCCTTTATGTAAACTGGTATCAAAAACTAAAACTATCAATTATACATATGTTAGTTTGTAACTAGATGTATCAGTGATGACATGATAATGCAGGAAAATAATTATTAAATAATCCATATCCCAATGATGAACATGTTAGATGTGTATACTGGCTCACATAACAAATGGCATCAATGAAATGTTCATCAGAAGATAACCTTTACCACTCCAGAGATAATTCGAGTACTGCATGAATCCTACCAGCTACCTTAAACCTGCCCAGGTCTAACCTAACAATATATATGAAGAACCTATTGAGAAAAAAATTATGTATCAAAAAACATCAATGCACACTTCAATGGCACTAAAACACAGGGAAAGTGCTGAAAGAATATTTAGGGTAGGGCTAAGCTGTACATAAACAAAGGTAATCATCATTTTGCTTCTAGTTATGCTAGGTTTGAATACAGAAAAAAGGTACCTGTGAAATGCAATCACATTCTTTTGCAGAATACAAAAAATTTATTTCATAGAGTGACATCCCTTTTGCCATCATGTATAACTTACGCAATTTCCAACTTTAAAGAACCATCCTCGGCAGTAGACCTGAGCTGGTGCACGGTGGCCAGCAAAGCCAACAGCACCACCAGCGTGGACACCTTGAGACTAGCACCCAGCAGCCAACAAACACAGCTCAGCAAACCACCTGAGTTCAAGAACAGTAAATGAATGAAAAATAATTCCTCAAATACATTTTAGGTCCTGAAAGTGATTTGTCCTTCCCAGTACAAAATAACTAGCTCTGTGCATTATAATAAATTGCAAAAAATACCTAAAAAACAGGATTTTTAGAAACTTCGTTCACAAACAATCCATTATTGGTAACAACACATGTTCCATTGCATCATGAACTGTTTTTAGCACAGTAAAATCAAGAGTGAATCATTTAAGCTATGAAAGATGCACAACAATACCCACAACACTATCATACATATTTGCAGACTCTCATACAGTCTATGACTAGAAACAGACAGAGGACAGTCAGTTTATTATACAACACTCAGAATCTGTTCAGACAAACAAATTGACATCAGCAAAAGAATTGAGAAGAAAGGTTAACCTTGTGCAACCAAAAAAAGCAGCTTTTGCCTCTTTAGACAGGAGTGAATAAATCCTGTACACTAGACAGCAACTATGTCAGCTCCACTAGCTGGGAGAATTAAGAAAATGCAAATAAACACAATCCTAAACTGCAATGTCCCAATCATAAAAGCTAATTTTAAGTAAAACAATTATTTACACACCTGTGAACTAAATCAATACTTAGTGTTGCAGGTATGATTCATCAAAAAGACCATTTTCAACCAAATCACAGGAATTTCATAGGTAGCCAACAGGAAAACTCTGAAGCATTTATTAACAGAAGGTTGTGAAATATACTTTACTGATAGAGGCTTTTTTAAGTATTTTCATTGTTATTTCACAACCATTGTAATGCATATAATTAATAAGGTTTAGTCCAAATTCGTCCTTGCCTTAGAAAAGCAGAGCAAGCTCATTTTTGAAATTTGATATTTGCCTATCCCAGAAAGCATTCCAGCATATATTCAAATATATTTTTATATTTTCAAATCAAAATATCTTACTAGATTTCTTCTGCAGTTCTCCACTGGTGATCAACATTTACACCTTTAAATTTCAATATTTCAGATGTACAAAAGGATTTAATTAAGAGCAGCATTGCAATCTAGTTGTAAATTCAAGCTACATATATACTTGACACACTCACCTCTACATTTTTCTGAACTTGAAGATGCCATTTGTTTGTATTTTCCTGGCAAAAATGAAAACTTTCTTTCTGAAAAACTGATGTAAATCAAAGTAGAGTTTTCTGAAGAAAAATATTGATATTTGAAAATGAGAGTAGGGATATGATCTTCATATTAGAAGAAATCAAAATATACATACAAACTTCTTTCAAGGAGTTTAGTCTTATAGAAATCTATTTGGACACTCTGGATCAGTGATTATAGGAGCTCTGAGGAGGCTTAACAGCAACTTAGACTAGCTACATTACTTACACAGGTGAAAATGAGAAAAATGCAATAACAGAACCCAAGAACATTTAAGGACACAAAAAAGATTCACTAAGACCAAGATGTTCAATTTGAGAAGGTAAAAAAATTTCTCTCATTACTGAATGTATTCTAAAATGTATTGTTTTAATATATGCATTATCTTATGAACTTTATCAATGATGCTGAAAGTTTTCCCTAGTGCACACATGGAATAAGAGACATTGACATTGAACAACCAGTCACCTGGATTAGAGTGTGACTACCTGCCAAGCATGAGAGGCTGTTTATGATGAGCTGGATCTCCCAGTGATGCCCTCCCTTGGCTGGTTCTTTAACATAAAATAACCAAGCATGGCCCTAGAAGAACTCTTTTAGACAACCCTGGCATCCCAAGTAAAAATAAATCTTAGATGACATTCTGTTTTATGTTTTATAGGGAATTAAAGGCCAAAGTTGGCCCTCAAGTCTAAGCCTAAGCAGGTCTGATTTCAATAAAAACTATTCCTCCATAAAAGAAACTGTAACAGACTGCACTGCCATGAACTAAAATCTTGGTGATATGCACGGTTATACTATTGAATATCTAAATTGATAATTTATGAACATATTTAACTTAATATGAATACACTACACCAGTTCTCAACTCTAAAAAAATTAAAATGTCACATTAAATAATACACTAGAAATATGCCTGATGTCTTTTCCCTGCTATACAAGTTCAGCTGATTTAAATATTCTCAACAGACGGAAATTCTTGTCTTTACTTGAACACTAGTAATTGTAGAAACCTCCCATCGTCTATGTAATTCAAAGCTTTGTCTTCGAGTTTAAATCCACATCAGCCAACACTTTTCATATTTAATTCCATTTTATATTGTTGACTAGCACATACACAAAGGCATAACCGTGCCGGCCAGCGGTACATGCAACAGCCAACGAGGGCATCGGAGCTTACGCGTCGCACAGTCACCGCTGTGAGCTCATGTAACAATCCGACAGGTGTCATTGCGTTTTCCCTGAAAACATAAAACATACCCTATTCGAAGCTTCACGTACGCTACATATTTTTTGAATTAAAACAAGTCCTTTCTTATTTAATTATTCTCAGATAGAATGATTATCAAAGAAAACAATAAAATTCGTTTCATATATCAAGGCTTCCTGTCAAAATTTCTCAAGCTGATATTTTTTCCATGCTTTCGCATGTATGTATCATTAACAAAAAATAACGCTTCGTTAATAAAACGATTACAAATATATTCAGTATTACTAATTAATAACACTAGTATCACTGTCCCAAGTATCATTAACATAGAAGGGAGAGCAAAGTGGAGCGTAGGGGACAAACGTGAAAACAAACAATCTTCATTTCCAATCGAGTACACAGTACATAGACATTAGTACATTGGTTTTTCAAATTCTTAAGGTTAACATTCTAAGAGTAAGGGTGATGGTGAGCTCCATGCGACGATCCCGGGAGGTTGATGGGCGTCTTCATGGGCGGGAAGTTGAGTGCTTAGCGGGTTGAGTGCACGGCGCGGCGAACGAGAAACAACTCGTGTTCATGGCCGGGTTCGAACTCGCGGTCTTTCTACATGAAGCAGAGACCCGATACAGAACACAGGCCGCAGACCACTCGACCACGGTCGCTGCTTGCATTAAAGGTGCAAAAGGTGCATTAAAGCAAACTAACTTAAAACATAGACTTCACAATTACTTAAAAACATGTGCACTCGTGAAAATTACTTCTTTTTGTTTAAAAAAGTCATGTCTTGACAATAAAAAGCTAATGATACAACTTTTTGGGAGTTCTACAATGCCTGCTTGAGACATATGATTATTGGTTGTTATAGTAAAAGTCACAAATGCATTAACATGTGTTGTTCTATTAGGTGAATTAAAATAATAAAATAATCATTAATATAACACATTCAATTCATGTATACAGAGACAATATACAACACAGACATACATACACACACACACACACATATATATATATATATATATATATATATATATATATATATATATATATATATATAAAGTGAAACATTATGTATATAATGATGGTATACATTATTCGTGGAAGACCAACCACATACCAATCAAACCCCTACAAAGTTCCCAACACCTTAACTTAACACCACTACGACCAAGACATGCTGGCTTGTTACATGAACGCAAACGATAATGACAGCTCCAGGAGTACACCACTCAGCTCAATCCACCGTTCTGGACAACGTGCACTACAAGATTGGACGCGTGATGCTCTGCCACTCTCCAACTGCCAGTTACTTCCGTCAGCCTCATGACGTACGATTTGCTAGTACAAATATAATCATTTAAAAATACACCACAATACACAGTACATTTTGAGGTTGAAAATAATTCTTAAAATAAGGAAAGACGGTTGCACAGCTTAAGCCCTCTTTGCTTGCAGCATGTCTAATGTGGGATTTTGAATTTTGTTAAGAGAAATTCTTCACTGTCTTCAGGTTTTGTCACACCACAAACTTCTTTCGAGTGTGGACCTGAGGTCGAAGTGATGCTGTTTGGTTAAATCTTTTCACAATTCTGTTAAATGCTGTGGGACTTGGCACCTTACGTGGATAGCTGGAAAAGCATTTCACCCTGAATGCTCACTGAACCTGTTTGATACTCTGGAGGTGCCCTAATATGAAGATAAACGATGACAATTGCTAAGTGAATAAACATTTTTGTTTCGAATGACGTCTGCGCCTGCGTACTCGGGCTACTTTCAAGGATGCAACTATCGAGTTCAAATAATATGAAATTCGAAAATGCATGTCCGCTTTTATAAATGTTCGACCTCTGTGGTAGCGTAGATATCCTTGTTTCATTAAAATATAGCGTATCAGTATTTTTATGAGTTATTGTTTTAATATCACTCTTTGTATACCATAATGCACTATTTTGTGCATTATAACACAATTCAGGTTCAGTTTGAGTCTCGAATAGTTGGAGGTTTATGGAGACTTTTGACATCGATGGGGAGTTCGTGGGGAATAAAGCAAGGGGTTCCCCCGTTTATCCCCGTTGGGTAGAACACTATTCATAAGCACATCGCAAACCAGGTGAGATGACTGCTATTAATAACTAAGTAACACAATGAGCTCTCGCTGCAGGGCTGTCATTATGATGTAGTTTAGGCTTTATATGCTTTGTCCCTGATGTTCTAGCATTCAAAGGTTAGCACGATTAATTTTGACCGTTTCGTGCAGCTTGAATAGCGGACTATTACATGTGATTATTACGCCTACCTAAGAGAAGTAGCTTCATCACATCTCTAGTTGTTTTCCAGTGTAAAAGTACAAATGAAAGGGTGAATCGTGCCTTCCATCTGTTTTTTGGCTGCCTAAAAAAAGGAGTTATGAGGTGCTGTAGTGTTATCTTATAAGTAAGTAGCATGACGATGTGGTCTGTCAAAACCTCAACTGGCCCTGATGTACAGTGGGCAGAATGATCACTCCTATGTACTGTTTGCTTAGCTATGACAGTAAATTTAAATGCCAACTTGTTTTATTTTGACGCTCTAATTTTATTTCTTATACTGCTACATATAAAAAACTGTATATCATACATTCGTTATTTAGTGTGCTTGAAGGAGTGTTATCATATGCATGCGTTATGCATCTTCATCGAATATTATGATGCCACAAGATTTGGTGTATATATCTACGACTAGCAACGAAGTTTTATTTAAAAATTATACGTGTGTTGGCAATGTGTGTGGGTAAACCACTGGGAAAATTCTACAGGGAAGCCAACTTCCGGCAGCACGGTCTAGATATTAAGATACACAATATGTCTTCCGATCGCACGAAACCCTTAAATGAAACCGTCAGTATCAAACGAGGTCTTGGGTAATTATAAGCTCACTGTCTTGTAACATTTACCGATCTTTCCCGTAGTTAAGCACCAGACTTCTTTGGAATACTACAGGTATTCAGGGACAAATTCAGTTAATCACCGCTAAGCTGATGGTGAATACCGTGCAATGTTTTGAAAAGAGATTAGGATGGGGACATTTGCTAATTAATAGCAAAAGCATATTTGTGTTACAGAATATATCATGTGTGTCTATGTCATATATCGGCAGTTCACAGAGCACAAATCACACAATAAACGGAAACGTTTGTACATGATTGTTTTGTATATTTACACGTCATACTTTGTTGTTGTTCAAGAGTTATAAAAAAAATCGACAATGCGCTAATGGTAAATTTTCGGTGGTGATACCGCAATAATTTGAGAGAAAATAACAGCTACTTAATTAAACCATGAGTTTATTAGATAGTGGATTTGGAAAACTTAGGCAATGCAACTATTTAATAATTAACGGATGATACGTATGTGTTTGATATGTGCAGCTTGGTATAGTTGAGTGCGAAGTTTTGCTTTGTATCACAACTGCACTACTCTTATACAACTGAAGACTCATCTCAAGGAAATTATAACACTGGAAACATTCATTAGTATATGATTCGACGCCACTGTGCAAAAATGTATACAATAATATATCCAAGCTTTCAACAAACGATAAACTGAGCTTGGCAGGACAGGATGGAAATAAGTTCAATCGTAACGAAAAGTTTACGAAACTAACCTGCGCTTAAGTGCCTCTTCCTTATGGTTCTGCAGAGTTACCCTGTACATCAGGTGTTGCAGCGCAGCCTATTGGTCGCCCTGTGACGTCTGCTCAACAGAAGACACGACGTATTATTGGACTTAAAACTATAGCACTCCCAATATTCGGGAGCTGAAGAAATATACCACAATTTCCCCTTAGTACGGGAAGATAGACATCAAATTATACGTAATAAAACGCTAAAATAAATAATACTGGGAGACGTCAGTGTTTGTTCACCAGCACTTTGTTCATTAACACTGCTGCGGCACACAGCTCATCAGCTTGAGAACGTCCGTCGTACTGGCGATACAAAGGGGCAATGCGGAACTGTTTATCGTACATTTATTCAGTTCTAACTTTGATCCTATTCATCGCTTAATCAAACGCTAATCTGATCGTTGAGGTAAAGCAGCAGTGAGCAATAATTTCCTATTGAAATAGCACTTCAAAGATAAGATAATCATAAGCAATGAAAAATTTCCCATGGCAATAGGACACCAAAAGATCCTCGGGTGAACTCACACGCAGGGAAACAACAGTCGTATCACAGGCTATGCCGTAGCCGCGGTCGAGTGGTGAGCATTCCCCGCTTGTGGTGCAGATACCAGGATTCAAATCCCGTCGCCACCTTGATAGGTTTCTGCGTGATCATCTATTGACGCGATACACGTCATGCTTGCTGCGACACAGGACGCTCGGAGTCAGACGTTCATCAAGCTCATCGAAGCGCCCCTACGAACCTCGACTTCAAGTTGCAGTACAGAAGACGTGAATATGTAGTCGCTGAGAGCATCCATGTAGCATGTAGTCGCAAGATAGCATTACAAATTAAAAATTCAATGTATACGTACTGTATATCTGATTGAAAATAAACTTTTCTTTTTTTTTCGTTTTTTCTAGAAGATCTACGTCCATCACTAGCACTACTGCCTTTACGTGAGGGTGATGTGGGTAGTGGAGCTGGCGATTTGGGTGGAGCACAGTGGTTCACAACACCACCACTCACTCTTAGTTTCGCTCCTGCTGGAGTATTGAGACATGTTTTGAAGGTTATAATGGTAGGTTTAGTCTGCGAGAGGCATTTGGAATATTGAAGGGTATTTGGATCACAGAGGGTATACGGATCATTTGGGATACGGTCGTAGAAAGTATACGGAGTGTTGGAAGAGCATTTCAAGTACAGCAGCGATATTTTGAATATTTCAAAGGTATTAGGAAAATTGAAGGATGTTTAAAGTATTGGATGATCATCATGAATATTGGAGAGGTATTTTAAGAATTAGAGGTGGCGAATTAATGACTTCTGACAGCGCTGTGACTGGTTGTCAGGCAGCGCATGTGTTGTCGAGCCCCATTCTTGAATAGTTACCCCTAAGTCTTTATTTTCTTCCATGTATTCATCTCGTGGTAGGCCTCTACCGCACTGGGCCTACGCTGAGGGTTGGCCCGTGCATTTTACTTGAGTTAGCCCTTAAATTTCATTTGTATTGTATATCAATATTCCAGCATTAATTTGATTACCTAGCAGAGTAGCACAAATATTTTACATGTAATTTTACTTGTATTTACCGTGTTATGCAGTATTTTATGTTTTCATGCGTTATTTTTGCAAAAAGGAAATAATTTACTGTCTTAGCTGATCTGTAACCGTATGTTGAAGAGGCATTGTAAGCAGAGCGTTCAATAAACACCTCACATCCCAAGGTCGAAAGCGTTTCCTTTCTCCTTTATAAATAGGCTTTAGTCCTCAGAGACATCTCGCCTTTAAAGGGGTTTAAGGAACCACCTTGGGAGGACAAACTATTACATATAGTTTTGTCGCAAAGGAAGTCGACTGTCGTAGTTGAGCACATAACAGAAATCCTTCTGTTGCTCTAACGGACTAATTACGGCGCAGACAGTCATACGCCTTCCTAACGGTACCGCCGTAGTTGAGCACATAACAGAAATCTTTCTGTTGCTCTAACGGACTAAATACGGCGTAGGCGGTACCGACACACGAACCTCAGGAAGGGCAGAAAAGCAAGTGCCCCCCGAAAAGGTAGCTGCACAGAAGACAGTCCTTTTCTCGAACCCTGCACGTCGACCGCACGACGGTATCGACACTGGTACACGAAATAAGACACTCATATCTACTGTAGGAGCTCACAAGCAAGCAACAACCACGGCAGCTCTATCGACAAAAACTACGTTATTTACCTCTCTCAAATGTATTTACTTCGAAAAACAATACTTTCCTAGCGAGGCAAAGAGTTTTACGTTCATTTCCAGGTACGATTTAATAATTTGTTCCATTTCCTCAGTCTTTCATAGAAAACTAATATTTTCGTGATACCTCGGACCCAGCCCGTGTATGTAGCTGGGAAGTGTGGATTGGTCTTTTAACTCGAGTTTTGTATAAGCCTCCCGAGTTAATTCTAAAGCTCAGATGATCTGCCAGCTTCTTAATGTTTTATCACCTTCCAATCGGGAGTTCAAGGAGATGTGACTCGTGTGCTCAATTGATTATTGCATTAACAATGCTTGGTTCACATAATGAAGAGTGATTTAAACTGACTTCTCATATGCGCATTCGAAGCATGACAATACACACTTCATGTGCGGTAGCTAATTGAAGAGAAACAAGCCGTGAGTTATATATAGACGTACAATAACTTAGCGGTACAACTTTGCTGCATCCAATCTGCGTGCAACTTCAATAATGTGAAAACACACTGTGCATATATAATAATTCTATGATTTCTTTATCCAGTTTTATTAATATCGGTAGAATTCATACTTACTTTATGAAAACATAGGCTCCAGATCATTGAATTAGATCAAGTTAGAAATAGTCAGTCATTGCAGTCCGGCATTTAACCCAATACTATGGTCACAGATGAGATATTACCTGCTGCTGGTGCGCTTGAATTAAATAAAAACTGCTTGCTTAGTGGACAATTCATAAGCTTATAGAGTAAGATACAAGTCATGTGGCAAATAAAAGAACTCGCACTCCTACATGCGGGATGCACTGCAGGACGAGCTTCCATAATCTTTCTTTAGTGCTATAATATTTATAAGAGCGATACCGTGGCAGTGTGTGTGTGTGTGCAGCAAATGAGTTGAAGCTTGAATTTCGCATGCTTAAAACATTTTGCTTTTGGGAAGTATGTTTGTCAAGTAAATATATTTGTGGGGAGTGTTTTGCTGGACAGTGCATTTGTGAGTGTATATGATAGAAAAGTACTTTGGAGATTGTGCCAATTAAGGAGTGTGTTTGTCGAGGAGTGTTTTTGTAAAAAAGTGTGCTTGTGGAGGAGTGTCGTTCTTGAAACACTCCCCCACTTTATTGAGGAGTGTCTTCATTGAGAAATGTATTCATGGAAAAGTATATTTGTGGACCAGTGTGTTTAGGAGGCGAGCGTACATGAGGTAGCTGGAGTGAGATTACTAGCATAGGGAAGTGTGTGTGAGGTGTGCAGATTGGAAGAGTTTTTAAGCATTGTGAAAGATGTGTTTCTTTGGCACTCCTTTGTGGAGAATTGTGTGTAATTCTGTTTACGCAAGAAAAGAATTTTATGGGAAACTGGGAGTGATGTGTAAACGTCGAGGAGTGTAAGTGGGGAGTGAGAGGGAGGTGTACGTGTTGGGAAAAGACAGTCAGATATATGGATGAGGAAGTGTAAGAGAAGTGGATTTATGAGGAGTGAGAACAAGGTTTTGTGTGATAGGATGCACATGAGGTGGAGTGGTGAGGGAGATGTGAGTGTAAAGTGAGTGTTGAGGATGAATGAATGAGGATGAATGAGGGTTGTGAGTGACAGGCGGATACGTGAGGAGAGAGGTATACTGACATGGATTTCTTTCGAATGTGTGTGAGAGAAATATAAAACATTCATATCATCTATACAACTTTCCAAAATATAATGAAAAATTTAAAATGATTGCCTTCAATACGAATTTCTTAAAAAAAACGATGCATAGATATATATAGAACACTATTCATAAATACGTATATGCGAAGGTAAACAAGTCTGGTTTCTGAGTAACTTGACTGAGTCCGATATAATCGGTTAGGCCTCGTGTATTTAAACAGTTTATAGAGTTAATACGTGCTCCTGAGGCTCAGTAGTGCCTGAAAATAGAGCTTCTCCATTACGATGAGTACGGTTCTCAATGGAGATTATACTATTTTAACATTGAATGTAGCGAATGGTTGTACATGTTTTCTTTTTTCACATGATGCTTAAAAAGCTTCGTAGTAAATTAAGTCCTCGGGCAACTTATCTCCACCTAAAATATACAAATGAGTTAAAAGCAAATGTTTTATCACTTAAAGGATTACTAACCATTAAAGAATTGAGCTCCATGGAAGGTCTATTCATAAATATGACGCCGTTCCTGCTGGAAGTTATTCGTTTTCTACGGAAGGCAACTCATCTTCGCTGCGAGGACGATCTTGTATTGCTGCTTTCCACTTTTTTGGTGCAGGGCTCGAAGGTCACCAGGAGGATCATCTTTGGTGTTACTGCGGTCACCTGCTATCACATCACCTCCAGTAGTTGCTCAGAGCGCACGCTCCGTTCCGGCACGTGCCAGTCGACCACGTGCACGCTCGTACTCTCTCACTCCTGTCTTCAAACACTCTTGCGTCGTCGCCCACGGATAAAAGAAGATAATTGTCGCTGCTCTAACACGCCGGTTAGCTTAGCATCTGATTACTAGAAGTCTTTAGTGATGGTTGATACTACATACAATCAGAGACTTTGCTTCCTTCGTATGAAAACAATGGGAGAGAATAACAAGTAGGAAAACTATTTAATAAAACCTTAACTTTTTGGCCAGTTATGCGCTTAGCCAAATATTATTAAAAGTGCTGTTGAACAATCAAAAAGAGTAGAATAGCAGGAACTGAGCATGAATGAGTGATTTTTGATCAGAAAATGTTATTGGAAGAATATAATCCATTATTCAATAATTTCTTCCCGTTCATTGACACAAATTCGGCGTACACTATTACTGCTTGAAATTCGAACTTTATTCTTCTCAGCATACTCAGCACACATACACTGAGTGGCTAACTTAAATTTTTAGGCTAGGCGCATCGGAACTGCGTCATGCGATCAAGTTAATCGACCCCTGTGATGTGAAACGGCTCTCAATCCATGGATTTTGAAGTGTACTCGTAGGCGTTCTGTGCGACATCGAGTTTTGTATGTTGACAGCAGCCTGTTGGTCAGGAGAGGAAATCAGTGTAACCAGGATTAACCATCACTGCCACGAGACCCATTCTAACGTGAGTATATTCGTTTGAAAAGATGATGTACACTTCACATGGTAGTTCATGTGTGAAGTTACTTTCGTCTGTAGCTGAGGCTACACGGCCCCAGTGTCAGGTCCAGATTTGTTGCAACTACCCTCGACTTCCGGGCAGCTAGATAAGGGAATCAGCTCATGAAGTCTGATGAAGGTAATTTCCTACGCTTTTCCCATCTTCGTGTATATTGCAGTAACAGTCTTTTTGTAACATTACGACAATGTCACACTGAGCTTCTAAATGAGGTACTAAAACACTGTACTTGCACATCTCGTGAACATCAGATCACGTGCAAGAAATAATTTGGAACTGCATCATATTTACAAATCATTCATTAACAAGCATAAGAGAACGAAACGTCCTAGAAATAATAATCTACATATATAATAAACAATGTATCTCCATCTCTCTCTCTCTGTATCTGTGTTTGTCCGTCCCATTACTTCCTATCTATTACTGAAGAAAAATTATTGAACTGAAATCAGAACGGGTACGCATGTATTCTAAGCATTGTATTGTGGATATCAAAGGCACCGGATTACTATAAAATACTTCAGTTTTCCTTTATCAGCTTTCTTCTCTTACACGGACATGTCATCAGTAGATACGATACAGAATGGAAGTTCTACATATATTCATGAAAAATATTCAGATTTTGATAGTACCACGGGTAAAACTGAAAAATATACTTCATTTCATAGATCCTTAACTTTATCACTTTTAAACCAAGAAATTTCAACGGGTACTTTCTGGGCCATGTTATCGGTAGATATGATACAGAATGGAAGTTCTGCATATATTAATGAAAAGAATTTATATAAAGTGTAAATCTTTAATACATTTATTTTTATAATAAATTCAAATTAGTCAAATCTAAATCGTGGAATTTCCACCGGAACTCTCTAGTCTACATATATAATAGACAGTGTACCTCCATCTCTCTCTCTCCATATGAGTGTGTTCGTCCCATTTCTTTCTATCTACATATTACTGAAGAAAAATTATTGAACTGAAATCAGAGCGAGTATACATCTATTATAGGTATTGTATTGTGGATACCAAAGGTACCGGATTCCTACGAAATACGCCATTTTTTCCATTATTAGCATGTCTCCTACACAGGCATGTTATTGGTAGATAAGATACAGAATAGAAGTTCTGTATCTATTCATGAAAAATATTCAGGTTCTCATAGTACCACGGGTAAAACTGAAAAATGGATTTTATTTCATAGATCGTTAATTTGATCACTTTTAGACCGTGAAATTTCCACAGCTTTTATCTAGACCATGTTATCGGTCGATCAGATACAGAATAAAAGTTCTGTGTGTATTCATGAAAAATATTCATTTAAAGCACAATAATTCGTCGTAAATCTTTAATGCATCCGTCGTTATAATAATATTATATTAGTCAAATCTAAACCGCGGAATTTCCACAGGAACCATCTATGTTTATTAAAGTTTAAAGGCATTACGATCTCTCTGAGAGTCAGAGAGGTATCACAGTGTGAAGCACTCGAACCATGATAAAATTCATCCCTGAGGACAACAGCCCCCGTATTTCACAGCACAATCCAGCTGCTTTATAGTTATGAAGTTATGCAGTGATTTTTTAAGACATCATTTCAAGCATAACATTTCAGAAACGCTATCAATAGCCTTAAACTTATCTCACCAGTCGGCAACCTCATGTGCATTACTTATAGTACCTTCATCTCAGATTATGAAAGATGGGAACTTTTTGAACCACTTATACATGAAAAAAACAGAACAGATGAAATATCTTCTTATCCGCTATTTTGGTTACACAATATTATACAATTCATTATTCACAATACTGATAAAATCACCAAATTACGTAACCTGGTGTGATTCCCAAGAGATGGAATAGCCAAGCTACTTGAACTCTAGTGATTCTCAAGTTCTCATTTTCTCTTGTAGCAAACACGCCTTTTGAAAGATTTTGATAGACATTCTGTTTCACTGCATTTAAAATATAAAAGTATATTTAGCTCTATACGCCTTCATCGTACCTCTTGAGGCAAATACAAATGTATGAGGGAATTAATCGTTTTATTACTGAACAATTGTTTTAGCTATGACAACGATGCCTCGTACTATGTATAGTGAAGCAAAGTCACTATGACTACAAGAATATCAATCAAACTGCTTTTCGTAACTGAGATCTCACTTCCGTTTAGAAAAACATTAACAGCGGCTTGAAAAACCTAGGAGATGATTTAGGAAACTGTTGTATGAAATCATGAATTATATTTTAGTTTGACAGTACACACTACTGAGTCGTGGCTGAATAAGCATCAGGAGTTTCAAAACGTACCTCGCAACGTAGCACATAAGAGAGCAAATGAGCAAAGTAAAAATTTCCCAGTAATGCGATCATTGATGTCTCACTTTTTTCAACGTAGCATGGGAAAAAATTAGTTCTGCATAACCTCTGGCTAAAGTTAAAGCGCATAAATCGGCCTAATGCCACCTATTAAGGTGATCACCAAGTAACAACAGGATGTGGCATGTCAACATTTGAGTTTCCGTTTAGGGATTGGCACGAGATGAAACATACTAGTCGAAAAACTCGTCACAATTAGAAATTCAAATCTCTAATGTGGAGTTACAAAGCGTCTTTATGAATCGAAGTGCAGCGCATATCACGGAAACGTAACGATAACAGATCACCTTAGCTAGTAGGCTAAACAGTGAACTTCAGATTTGAAGTTTAGGACTCTGTGAACATTGTGAAATTTGCTGACAACTTTTTCTTCTGCATGCAAGTGGCCCAGCACATCTTTGATGCTATTCCGTATACTCGGGGTGAGCATTACAATTGTTTTGAATTCTAATGAGTCATCGTTAAGGTCGACAGTGTCTATATTTTCCCCGTGCATCATGTCGGACAATAGTAATTTTTCTCTTATTATTAGACAGGCCTAATGTCAGTCTTACAGTCGCTGTTTGACATTAACCATGAGTTGTCGGGTTTTCAATCGCTCAAAACGAATACTGTTTTGTGATCCACGAGCAGCTTTTGGAAAGCTCATCCTCAGTCAAGGACCGTAATCCATCGAAGAAAAATCTTACACAGTTCTTTTAAAAGAACAGAGCACAATACTTACGAAGGAGTTTAATAATTTAAAGCTTTCAGAGTGTGACATAAAAGGAAAGAGCCGGCTGCTTAATCAGGGCTTCAAAGAATGTAAATATAATGACACACGCGAACTTGCTTTGTTTGAGAATGATAAGTTTATAAATTGTCTGTAGTTTGGCTATACTTGTGTTTGCTATATCATTCTTAACTGACTTGGCCCCTAAAAACAAGAGGTGATGGAAAGGAGCATCCATGTTTCAGTGGAAATTTATTCTTGTGATTACTGCACGTGAATGAGCACTGAATGTCACGCAGCCCTGTTGCAAATACTGCATTGAGTCCTGCGTTAATGTTGAGGCTACTTGACTTGTTGGGTAGCGGATGATTCTTAACGTTAATACTTTAAAAGCAGCGCACTTGTGACTCTAAGTTTTACCAAAGCATCTTTCTGTATTTATATAAGAAATTTTTCCATCGGTAGATTAACTGAATATGCAAGATGGTTTCTAATTTTCAAGGTTGAAAGTATAAATTTCAGAAAATAATAACCTCACTCTTGCTTGAATCACTAAATTACAACGGATGAAAAATTTTTCCTCTTCTAAAAACAATTTTAACACAAAATTAAGGACATAATAAGCTGACAATATCGTACTGCTTACCTTTAAAATTCATTAAATTTTACAAACAGAGATATAATTATAAGTGGTCGAATGATGAAAAACGATAGTAGAATATCTGTATGTTGACTAAAATTATAATGTATTAAATAGTTCCCGTAAAAATTTCACGGTTTAGATTTCACTAATTTGAAACTATTACTAAGACGAATGTATTAAAGATAAATATGTATTAAAGATAAATAATAGATAAATTCTTGTGTTTTAAATGCATATTTTTCATGAATGTATACAGAACTTTCATTGTGTATCTTATCTACCTATAACATGGCCTAGATAGTACCCGTGGAAATTAAAAGTGATAAAATGAAGGATCTATGAAATGAAATTAATTTTTCAGTTTAACCCGTGCTACTATCAGATCCTGGATGAATATATTCAGCACTTTCATTCTATATTTTATCTACCAATTACAAGGACGTGCAGAAAAAGAATGCTAATAACGAGGGAAAATAGCATATTTTATAGTCATCGGGTGCCTTTGGTATCCACAATACAATGTTTATAATACACGTGTACCCGTTCTGATTTCAATTCAATGATTTTTCCTCAGTAAGAGATTGGAAGATATGGGACGGACATTCACAAACACAGAGAGACAAAGAGAGATGAAGATACACAATGTATTCTACATGTAGATTATTCTAGGGATTGTAAACTAATTGATATCAAGTTGGTATCACTGCTACTAAGCTTTTCTAACGAAATATCTAAGTCTTATATGTGCCTTCACTAAGTATCGACGCAACTTCCCGCAACTTCCTTATCATGTTTTGGCCTACCATTGACTCATCCAGTGCTTTGGGAGTTTACTCATCACAAGGCATCAATTCTGTCACTTATTGCTCAGTTTAACACAAATGAACGATCGCGCGTCTCAGTTAAGTTTATACCGCACAAGCTGTTCAGTGTTTCACAATTGTAAGCTACATTTATTAATATTGATCATAGTTGTTTGGAGGACGTACCAATTGCTTTCTAGTGCACCTCCTCACCAATTTCCAAAGATATTCAGTGGTTATTCACTCTATTATTCTTGCTTTCTCCCTCGACATTAAGTTTTAACTTCTCTGAATGAATAATTAACACCTTGCACTGCATGAGTACCTTGCTTTGTGCACTGTAAAGAAATAGCGATATAACAACAGCTACCGTGTTTCATTCAAAACATTTCATATAATTTTGCCTTAAGTTTATAAAAGATACTTTTTTAAGACACCCTTAATGGTACAGCGAAAGGAAGAACAGAAAAATATTGTGTTGTTCTTGATAAACTGTGACTGGTTGTACCCTTCACGGTGTCTGGTGATGCTTTCCTTCATCTGCAGTACACATGCAAAGGAAGAACAAAATTTTCTTTTACGCGAATACGGAGACAAAATAAGATAAAAATAGTTATAGGTAAATAATAATTAGGAAAAGTAAGCGACCAGTATTTGAAGAATGCATTTGAGGCGGTCGTTTATTACAAGTTGGTTGTGGGAATGAACGAAAGTTCTTAACTACAAGTCAGATTTAAAAGTAGCTATGACCTTTACTGATGACGGATCATTATTGTCCTATGAGTTTCAGTGAACTGAATTATTGTTCAAATTTTACTAAAATTATCCCTCATTCAGTTTGAAGTGAAATTTTTAAGTTACACAACAGTATGTTTGATTATGCATGGTAACGTTACAATACTTGTAAATCTGTAAATTTACGCAAGATCTAACAAACCCGCAACTGTTTTGATTCAAGGTGAAAAAAATACTGAATTAGATAAGTTGTGTGGGAACAAAGATTTTTCCAAGGGTTAAGTACTGTCAGATACGATAAACAAAGTATGTCTTGATTTTTTTCTATTCTCATCAAACTTGTTTCATTTGCTGACACAAATTGAGACTTGATCTTTTCCAGCAGCTTACAAAAATTTGTCTTATTCCTTTCATTACGTACATTATTTATTAGTCGATCAGTTTAGTCATTCATAGAAAAAAAGCTACATTTGTTCATCTTCCATTGAAATTTATAATAAGAATTAAGTACGCCAATTATTTTTATCACATGTCATTTAATATGCCTGCAATGAGACTCAATAAGAATAAGTAAATAGTTCATCAAAACCATATTTATTCAGAGGCCAACAGAGATAACAGTGAATGTTGTCGTAGCCGTGCCAGAATTTGGCTATAGAAGCAAGAGGAGGCAACACGCGTTCAAGAAAGGACTTTTTCAAACATGAATTTTGGCATCATGTTCACACAGGAGCTGAAGGAGAATTTGACGTGGGAATGCAGCCTGGCAATGCAAGATGTGGAATGTGACGTGAGATTTCCACTTATGTGGCTTAGAAATTATTACATTTACTCTGTCGTCTAACCTTCATCCGTGCTGGGCGACATTATCAATTTAACGACGGTTTTCACGTTTGTCCTCATTATTCTCACTTCTACACGGTAATTATTCAACTTATCATGCAATCAAAGAATATTTGCTCAGTGTTAGCACATTGCCATGCTGCCTTACTATAATACATGCATTGAACACGAGTCGCGTGTTTCCAGTACACGTACTCGTACATGTACAAGTATGATGCAATGTCGTTTCAAAAATTGCGTAGAACTTTCAAATTATGAAATTTCTTGGATGTGGCTAAAACGTTTTGATTCACTTGTGAGGTCTTCGTATAGGCGATAAATAAATGTCTGTACCTGCAATACTGCACAGAAACATTCATCACCAGCACTTGAGTAAATCTTCTCATGAGCTTTGAAATGAAAATCTCACGAAACGCAGAATGCCTAAAAAATTTATGATCATAAATGCGAGACAGAAAGCTTCAGTTGCCTGAAGTTACATATCAACTTTCATCCTGACTATTGAGATCAGAGGTACTCAGAAAACATTGATTTTTAATGACACCACATGGGATTTTTCCTCAACGGTTGAATATTTCACATCTGGAAGTAAAAACGTTCGATAACGTGGTTTGCGGTTTACAGTCTGTTCAGTGTTACACGAGGGATCAAAGACGCAATGACTTTGGTTTCAACAACTGGGAAGTAGATCCTGAGAATCCCTAGTCTCTATACAAGCCCTGTAAATTTCGTTATCATCCTCGTTTGTAGAACAATAAGCTACAAACGAGAACAATAAGCACGACGGAATGAACTAGCGTTAACAGCGACTAATTCATGTCTATTTTCAGTACGAACATAGTTGCCTTCAAATTTAATATTATATTAACGTTTTTCAATCAGATTTCAAAGAAATTAAACTCCCTGTTCGTAAATTGGCACGTAAGTTAATAGAAACATAGACGTTGTTATTCGTTCTAGATCGTTAAAACAAAAGTTAATTTACAAACCTTAGTGTTGAGTCAAACAGAATCACGCTGAAAGCAGGACTAGTTTCCAGTGTCATCGAGTTGAAAATTTTGCTTAGCCTCGCATGCAATCTTAATGTTATGAAGTCAGTACCGATTTTTATGAAGAAAGTTCTTATCATAAAAACAAAACCACTTTAGATTGTGAATATATTATGCGTATTATCACTAGCTCTGATGAGCATAGCGCATAATTATTGTAGCTTCATTTTTCTCTGAGGTATTTATCAAGCCTTTGTACTCAGCATCTATTTTCCAAAAATTGCGAAGTTTTTTGTTGAACAGCATTTTGCACGTTTCAAGATTTCAGGTAGAGAAACATAGGACAACTCTCCTGGAGTCGCAGGTTAGTCTATTAGATACTCTTGCTTGCTTGTATTAGGTTGTTACAAAAATAATGGCCGATTTCAGAAGCCTTCCAGACCTTCGAGCGGCCATTATTTTTGTAACAACCTAATACATGAGAGAGTCTAGAGACTAAAGATTCATAGCTCCATTTCTCTGACCTGCTCAAGCTGGATCGAGTTTTGTGAGCGAAAACTTGCCTCCGATGGAATACAAGTACAGTCAGCCTTGGGAGACGTGGATTGAAGAGAATGCTTCATTTTGTGAGTCTGTTATGGAAATATGGAAGGCTAACAGGTCATCATGACCATCAGCGTACCTTGCTCGGTAAAATTACCCTAGTCCCGAATCTGGCTTAGGACCTGATTTTTTACTTCTGTAAAATTAAACCTGGTGCGTGCGTTGACTTGTTTGTTAAAGAACTTAAGTTCCAGTTTTTAAGCACGGCTCTCTCTCTGGACAGTGCAAAGCAGGAAAACACGTAGAAAATCATTGTATTTAAGCACGGCTCTCTCTCTGGACAGTGCAAAGCAGGAAAACACGTAGAAAATCATTGTATTTTGTTTGCATAGCAAACGAGATTCTCTACACCTCGCATCTGTGAAATGTTTTATGAGACCATACATTTAAGTGATTGGTTTTTTGTTACTTTTCAAGGTCCTTTGAAGGTTCAGGACGGCAAGCGAATGTATTGCATGTGGCCCCAGGCAGTCTTCTCATCGCGAACTAGTTTTTCCCTTGTTACCTTTTTATACTCAGAAGCTCACAAATAAACGATTAGGGGAGAAAATTTGTATATGATGGAGTAAGTTTGCTTCTAAAATGTATACGGGTTCAAATTGTATATTTTTGCATGACGTAGTACTATTTCACGTCGTACGCAAACTAATTTTGCGGAGATTATTGTAGTACTCACCGAGGTACGCCCAACAAAATCCTGGAAAACAATGGAAAATTATGCTTTAATTTTGTCAATATTTGTTCAGAAAGAACTTCGTACGTTTACATGAGAAATCGCAACTAACTACAGCCAGTACAAAACACATTAAATTTATTTTCAGTATAAACTTTTACACTGAATTGTGAGACCAAATTATATAACTTCTTGGAGTGTAATAAGATCTCAGGATATTGAGACAATCGTATTCGCTAATTGCAAAATCACAGCAGCACATCTCAGTAAAACATCTCTTGTTTTTGTTCATCAAAGATGCAATTAGACAACACTAAGTGAATTTTCCAGTACTATTTCGGTACCCACAAACTATGCGTATATTATTTGCAGTGGAAACAATCGAAATGACGTCTGAATTCCAATAGCCTCGACCGATCTCATTACGGAGCAGATGAGACGAGCCATGGAATGCGGACTGGAATGGCAGACGCTGTCCGCAGAGCTCATAATATCCAAGGACTCTTTTTATGAACGTCGCCATCGATGTACTGCAAATACTAACTGTCTCATCAAAGAGATAATCTCAAAAGAACTTAATGAGTAGAGTAATTAGGAACATCAATTACTTCTATAATTACAACTCGAACACAATTATAAAGCGTCATAGAAGTGATTCGGGTAATTTTAACCGAGAGTCCTCGCAGATGCTGGAAAATTGACCACCGTTTGCTGTGAGGTATCCTTATGCACCTCAGTATTTCACATGCACAGTTTGTCTGTCTTCCCTGCAGACCCTGAAATGATTCTGGACGCATTTTTAACTTAGAACAGTCATTTGATTTTTTGTGCAGTGTAGCATCCTGCCATTGAATGAAAAAATCTGTCTTCTAAGTCCCGAGAAAAGTATCTGCTTGTAGAGATTTGTGTCACGGGATATTTCGAAGGCAATATTGTGCAAAAGTATGATGAAGACATGGTATAATGGTATGTGCATTGGATATAAAGCAGGCTCGAATTTATTAACAGTAAAAGACGTAAATGGGAATAATTAGAAATTATTATTTCAATTCGAACGTTTTACGAACTTAATGTAGAACTCGCCGTAAGTTACATTTTGTTAAATCGCGAGTTAGAAATTAATACATATCACACACTGTATTTTAGAGAGATTAGATAATATGCAACTACTAGTAATATTTTGGTTACAATAATGTATTTTGACACAATGAATAAATAATAACATATCTGAAAAATGAAACCAATAATTTATTCCCTAAAAAATTGTTGCAAGAGAATATCTGCAACGGTCAGTTTTTGATTGGTTCTCAAGCATGTTTTATAATGCTACCATCATAATTTTATAGCGCTTTTATTACCATTTTATAGTGCTCTTATTATCAATTTACAGTGCTGCTATTATAATTTTATAGTGCTATTATCAACTGAACCAGTATGAAGTAAGAGAACCTCTTATCATTCTGTAAAACTGTGTACTTTCCACAGTATATAAGTAGGACATGATCAAGCGATGAAATCAGGTTATGAACTACCCACAAAAATTTGCTTCGTTAGTTAAACAGAATAGCGTTTACATAACCCAGATTCCTTAGAGGAATCCAAGTTTCCATGTTTTGAAAACACTGAAGCTTTACATTACTGCAATGAACACATTGCAAAATTTTTGAATTTTTCACAGTAAATCTTAGGGTATTAGTTCGATAGTTTCACAGTGTAGGAAGTCTCGCCAATATACCCAAGTCTGTAGCTCCTCAATAAATGGCAGCGAGATGAATTGGTGGAATCCCTGCTTCCACGTTCATTTTAACTTCTTGGAAACTCTTCCTTATGCTTTTTTAATTGCGTCCATGTCATGATAAATAAGCTTTAATTTAGTTAATTTAATTCAAGTACGTTTCTGAGGAGCTCATTGCCGAGAGGAGTTTAGAAGTTCAGAACATAATGGTGGTCAATGTTAGAGTTTTAGTGATTCCCGTAAACACTACTCAAAATGGTAAAAATTTTTTTTACATCTTTCATTACCTTTGGATTCTGTTTTGATTATACTTCGTTAGCGGGGGGATTCTTCAATTTTTTCGACACGTTCTTAAGTAAACAATGATGATTAACATGAATAAAAACTATGACATAAGTAAGACTTCACAATGAAACACATCATGTTTTGATGAATAGTAAAAATTGAACGCACGAGATTTTTTAACAATTCAATAATTTAAATTCTTTCAAAGTTATGCTGCTTGCCGATTTGATGAACAAATTGTGGCTTGAAATATAGTTGCAACGTCTAGCACATTTCCTCTTGGTATTTCAACATAACTCACTTTTACAAACATACTCATTTTGCCTTATATATTTTTAAAGCAAATATATATATATATATTAAAATAATATAATATAAAATACTGATATGAATTTAATTTTAATATGAAAATATATTATAAAATATGAAAAAACATAGAAGTTTTTTATATTTCATTTTTCATTATCGTTGCACTTAAGCTTTAGAGTACAAGTACTTCGTCAAAATTTGCAAGCGTAAATCACGCGATGTTTACTAATTTTTCTCGTACACACGTCTCTGTCTATTATATAATATTACGTATGGAAATAAGATGACATCAAGTCGGCAGAGACCATGTCTACTCCCAACCAATGGTCAGAGGAATAAAGATCAAATCAAGCCCCATCGTCGTTGAATTTATGAACAGATTACGAGAACAGAAGAAGCTCCCTTCAAAAATTCATTCTCCTGAGCTGCTAAAAATAACACTAATTCCAGATGTGCATGGCTCGAGTCTTGAAATTCTAAAGAGACTTAGTCGAGTTCAAAACACGCTGGCCAGCTACGTCTTAAGGAACCCGGGTACTCATGGCTCTGGAGGTTCCCACGGACTGTGACAGCTGTCGAATGCAGCGCAGCGATGTTCTCTACATCCATACATTTAATTTTGTACCTACTCGTCAGCTGCGCGTACCAAACAGATGGTTTCATGTGACGTCCAAGTCTGTGACAAGACAAGACTTAGTGTTCATTAACGTACTCTCTGTGCTGCACTACTCGTACTTTGCATACTCGAGGTTCTTCCTTTATTCAGAGGTATAAACTGCCCAGATGCATGTACTATAAGGGTGATAACTAAATTCCTGTCGTTTTTTCTTAATTTAAATTAAGAATACATTCAACCGTTGAGAGAGAAGCCACGACTTTTTGCTGACCTTCCAATTGAAAACTCGGGCTGAGTTTTTTTTCTCTCATAGAGTTTAATAATAAAAAATACATGATGCTTCTCGTTCTTGAGTGAATGTGGTCTACTGATGATAGCATCTCATATTATTTAGTTCAGTATGAGACGGTCAATAGAAATCCTGCACGGCGGCTTGAACAGGACAGTCTCTCGCACTGCTCGTACACATCAGTATACTAGAATAGAATAGAATAGAATGAAGCTATAGGAACGAACCTTCGGGCCCATTCTTGGGTCGGATAATTACTTCGATAATTATTCGGTTGTTTACCCAAGTCCCATGCCGTATTTCTAGCCGCGTCAACCATGTCGGCAGCGGGATTCGAACCCGGGTCTTTCCACTCGCAAGCAGATTCGCTCACCAGTCGACCAAGCTGGTGATACATTGAATTGGCTCTGAATGAACAGGAACGTCTGCTACGAGGGATGCGAGAGCTTAGGGTCTCACTCCTCAACACATCTGATAATTAAGGGAAGTTTGTAATACAATACATCACTTTGCAACGTACCGGAAATGAGTTTACAACGATACAAGCAATATGATTGTCCTTAGTGTGATATTTTTTGATTAACTAGAGGTTACATTTATTATTGTAATACATTATTATAATAATATCATTAATTTATTATTTTCTGAGAAGAAGCAGTCGTTCGAAGGCTTAGGACTTTTTTTTTGAAAATTTGTAGTTTTCTATCAAGTAAAAGCTTCTAGGAACATAACTGCGGAGAAGTAGTTTAGTAGAAATAAGTCCTGCGTGCACTTGTGTTTGCTTTCAAGAAAAAGGCATGACTGAAGTGGTTCCTGAACATAGATTTCCCAACCTGACAAGGTTTTTTTAAGGCGCAGAAGAAACGGAGATTGAAAATAGGAGGATGTCTTATTGTTCGGTGGTTGGAACATGTTGGCAGTGCTACCAACAGCACTGCATGCTGGCAGTGCTACCAACAGCACTGCATGCTGGCAGTGCTACCAACAGCACTGAATGCTGGCAGAGCTACCAACAGCACTGCATGCTGGCAGTGCTACCAACAGCACTGCATGCTGGCAGTGCTACCAACAGCACTGCATGCTGGCAGTGCTACAAACAGCACTGCATGCTGGTAATGCTGCTTACAGTATAATACCAGCTAAGAACGATGCTGGCTGCAATATTTGCTGGCAATGCTGCTCGCAGCAATACCTACCGGCAATGCTGCTGGCAGCAACATCTGCTGGTAACAATACCCGCTGATGCTGGCAGCACTGCCTCCAGTGCAGCTGGTGGTGTAGCTGACAGTGCTGTTGGCAATGTTGCCGGCAGCAATACCTGCTGGCAATGAAGTTGGCAGCAATACCTGCTGGCAATGAAGTTGGCAGCAATAGCTGCTGGCAATGCTGCTGGCAGCAATACCTGCTGGCAATGCTGCTGGCAGCAATACCTGATGGCAATGCTGCTGGCAGCAATGCCTACTGGCAATGCTGCTGGCAGCAATGCCTACTGGCAATGCTGCTGGCAGCAATGCCTACTGGCAATGCTGCTGGCAGCAATGCCTGCTGGCAATGCTGCTGGCAACACCACCTCCAGTGTAGCTATTGCATGTCAGGACCTAGGCTTCGTCCTCAACTGAAGTTCCTCAAGAATAGAACACAATTCAAAGCACGCGAAGTCTATGGCAAGAAGAATCTTGTTAAGAAATTGTACAACGTTCAACTCCATTGCGCGGGATCAACGGAATGAATAATCACACGCGTTCAGGAAATGTGTCCGTTGCATTCACTTATTTTGTCGTGGTCTTCGTAGAGTGAGAATGACTTCCCTCACACCTCACACTAGTAAAGTTTAGTTTAGATGCTTGTGAGGCAGGACTTCACATATTATTGACGATGTACCGCAGTTTTAACCAGTAACTCAAAGCTCACTTGATGAATAGTAAGAAGTCAGACTGTGTTAGCCCGAGGCTGATCACCACTAGCATTTATGAAGAACAATTGTGTATTTTTTTCAGTTTATTCTCCGTATGAATCTCGATTTCAATTTGAAGAATAACTTGATCGATGGTTGTAAAAAATATAGTACCCGAAAATTCGCATCATAATTATCTGACCGTCCAAATTTGTAAACTACCTGATGAAATAGACGGAATTCTTTGTTCTACTAATTAAATACCTTCTGAATTATTTATTGTAAGGTACATTTCATTTAGGCAACAAAGAAATTTGAGCAATCACTTACTTCGAAGTCTGAGTCATGTTAAATTTTCAGAGAACTCTGAGCAGGAACCAAATCTAAAAAACAATCTTCGCACGAGGACTGGAATGCCTCTTTCTTCAATATTTTTAACATTGCCAAAATGACAAGTGTAACAATTCTTATATAAACAGAAAATATCACCTACCTCAAGCTAGGAAAATGAAGCTTAAGGAAGACAAAATAAACAAAAATCGAGATATTCTCGCTCTGAACACTATTTGCTCGATATTCTGCCGTTGAAAAGATATTCTGCTCTGTGTGTTGTACTCCACAGCTGCGAAGTACTTTATGCATTTGACGGTAATGCATTACATTCATAACTTGACCCTCAACTTATGCTAAGGGTCATGAATCATGAGTTATGAACGTGAGGGACACGCTAGAAGTTGCTGTGTAACAACACCACACTACTAAAATTAAGAGCTTTTCATAATAATTCCATAATTCAGTAATATTTGAACGAAGCTACTCAAGCTGCTCCTCCAGCTATGCACCTGCTGTTTCAGGTACACAGCCTACTCAAGTTACACAAGTTACACAGACTACACAAGTTACACAGACTACACAAGTTACACAGACTACACAAGTTACACAGACTACACAAGTAACACAGACTACCACAAGTCACACAGCTGCCATAAGTTACACAGCTTCCATAAGTTACACAGACTACCACAAGTCACACAGTTGCCATAAGTTACACAGACTACCACAAGTCACACAGCTGCCATAAGTTACACAGACTACCACAAGTTACACAGACTACCACAAGTTACACAGCTGCCACAAGTTACACAGACTACCACAAGTTACACAGACTACCACAAGTTACACAGTTGCCACAAGTTACACAGACTACCACAAGTTACACAAGCTGCACAAGTTACCCAAGCTGCACAAGTTACACAGCTGCCACAAGTTACACAGACTACCACAAGTTACACAAGCTGCACAAGTTACCCAAGCTGCACAAGTTACACAGTCAGTTTCATACCAACGTTACTCTGTCTCACCGAGTACAAGCGTCTGTTTCCTTATAGAGCGCCAATTCGTCGTGGCAAAGTAGTCTCGTTGTATGCAGGGTACAAGCGTATAACTTTGATTGCATGTTTCTCTTTGGTTTATGCTAGGTAAAATAAATGGAATAAATTCGAAGAAAGCTCAAAAACAAGCTTGGGGCTGAAGAGCGCTGGCTGCTCGTTGCACACGAATTAAAATAAGCAGAAATGATGACGTATTTTGTGCTCTGCGTTAAAATTAAAGCTAGAATATCTGTAGTTCTTCAAGCCTCCAAGGCGCATGCGCATACTAGTATGTAATCAGGCGCAGAGACTAGTTTTAAAAGTTATTTTTAAGGCACCAGAATAGATTCCATTATACTTTTACTACCACACATTCAAATATACTTCAATCCGCCATTTTTTTCAACGCTAACTAGAAATTTAAGTATTTTCGACAAGTAAACCAACTGACAATAAACAATGCTCCACTGCACTCCAGTTTGTGCACGTGATCTCTGACTTATTTCTCTATATCTATAAATATCACTCATAGTCTGAATTTACTCATTACTGTTTCTTGTCTTAAGTTTCGAGCCTTACATATTTCGATATTTGTCTCTATGAAAGAAACAACTATTAATAAAGAAATCTATTGATACCATGGTGGGAGAAGACTGGCAGAATGCACAAGAAGATTTATACGCAATTTCATCCGCAAAAAAACGTAATAATGGAAACTTCATGATAGGGACATGCGAGTGTTTTCGTTTGGCACAGGGAAGAATATAAACAACATGTGCTTCAGTTCACCTACGAGCTTTATTCGTTCATTGATAAACGACTTACTGGCGCTCTGGTGAATGGGACTTATGAAAAGTATCGCAATATTCAAAGAGGTTTTTAAACGTGGAGAAGGAACAGAGAAGAGCAGGTGGTACAACTGATCAAAGAGAATATTAAAAATAATCATAATCATAATAATTACGTAGTGTCGTCAACTCTTCTAATTCCCATACTCGATAACTCTTTCCAAATGTTCGAAACGACAGCGGCTAATTCATATTTTCTACTATAGTAAAAATGTTCATGTGAAGAAATTCAAATCTTTGATTAATGTATTATGTAAATTATTCTTAAACATATTAACATGAGTTTTTTATTGTTTTATTAAATTTTTAAAATTGCTGAATGAAAGTGGTTTTTCAACACACATAACTGCGTTCATGCGTCATTTTTCTATTCGTCACAATAATTTATTGGTAGGAGATTAAAATCTTCAATGTTCTTCCTCGTTCCTCTTAATAAATCACGTAAAATGAAAGATTCTTGCAATCAAGGAAGCGCAACGTTCATGTACTCCAAAGCGCTTGAAACGAGCAAAAATTAGTGAGAAGTTGAATAGTGTCAATATCATTGAAGAATTTAGTTGCTCTCCAAGATACAGAACAAGAAAATGCAACATTACCAACATTACCACGGAATAAGTCCTAGGGTCATACTGTATGCTTCAGCATGTCTGCACCATCGCGAGTGTATCAATTTCAGACCTGAATCAAATTTTAAAATTTACCGGCTATCAGAAAAATAGAACTGATGTTTTTTAAAGTTATTGTATTTTTAAGGTACACGCTGTCTCATTCTGAACATTTTCAGAAACTACATACATAAATTCAAAGCTGCTCTCGAAGGCATGAAATTCAATTGTACACTCGAATCTATCACCTGAAACCACCATTAACATATTGTTCGTGAGTGGGATCCGAGACAAACTAAGGCTCGTTTTGAGCTCCTGCTTTGTCCAAGTTGACTACTCCGTGAACAGGTTGTGAGTCACGCATGAAGGCGCATGCGCATAGTAATTGAAGAGCCCTTTGTACAACGCACAGTAACCTTAACCTCACTAATTAACAGTCTCATCGCCTGCCGTCAGATAACGCATCTTTTAATTGAGATGGTCGAGTTACTGAAGCGTATAACTGCCCTGGTACCATACAATTAGCGGCGTATTTTTCCCACTTTCCACATTAACGTCACTCTAGTGCGAATGATATAATGCTAATTATGCGATTCTAGAACACTTATCAAGTTCATTTCTAGGTCTGATGAAATATAGTCGAGGAGGCTATTACTATACGCCAAATTTGCATTGGAATTTTTATTATGTTATTGAAATCAGTGAAGCGCTAAGAAAGAAAGGCTGTCAACGCGCATGACATCATTTACAATGCAACACGTACTTAAAATAAATTATATTCGAATCAGAACTTATTCTTGATTTCACAAACGTCAGATTGAGCTAATTGTGCATCTGTCTTTCTAGAAGACCTGTCATTGAAGTGAGTAGGTCACTCTAGGCTAATTTCTAGGAGTAAAATCTAGGACACCGCTTTCTTTTCAACGGTCAGCTTTTAACTTTCGGAGTTCTGGAGTTCGGTCACACATGTTTTCTAGACTTATTTTTTTCAATGTCCATTTACATTTGCACCCCTAATTGGATGGACACGTGGATTGCGACTGCGTATTAGGATGCAAGACATAGGTCTCATGCCACGAACTCGACTTAATAAACTACGGTTGCTCCTGAATTCTCACGTTGTAGGGTAGGGAAACGCTGCCCCTACGCGTATTATGACATCAAATTGAGAAAGCAAAACATGCAACAGCTGCCACGAGTGTCTCTTGCAATGAAGATAGCATCGGACTATCAAATAGTCGTGAAAATACCTGAGTGGAAGTCACTTGGAGTCAGCGCACGTGTAGGCTTAAAAAAACTGGCTCATGAGCACGCAGGGACTGGGCTATGAGAGGTCCACGCAGGGTCGTTAGTCGCACCGACCTGCATGCCAACAACGGACAATACTATGCATTTACTAGCCATAAACTCGACAAATTAGTGCACTCTCCACTGGGGCTTCACTTTAAAAAGCGTGGGAGAAATTCTTCACGGGGAAATTTTTACGGTTCGACGCAGATAGAAGGATTTAACAGTTTCATACTCCACCGTTTTCCTCGACGTTGCGTACAAATTCTGGAACCAGATAAAGAGAGTTTTGATGGTGGTCTAACGTTGAAAATAGAATGAAAGTGGCTAGTAAAGCTACTGCCCCCATGGGGACTGTCTAATTGAACAAACAGATTAACTTCTAGTAAAAATGAATATCTGTAGCTAATTTATTTCACTTGCAAACTTAGCGTTCACTGAAGCGTGAAGTAATGCCAAAAGATGTCTTGCATAACTGGAGAGCTAAACTAAACAACGAACCTCAGCAATGTCATCCTAGGTTGCAAGGGAAGTCATCACTTTCACTGGCTATTAGTGAATTCCTAATAAGTTGTACAATAGGACAGCCTTCGGGCCAGTAACCCGACACAAATTCTCTATTGCTAGCGTGAATCATACCAAGTAACATAACGTGTCAGGTTCCGTTATTAGTTAACAACTTCCGCTCACAACTTAAAGTGGAGATTGATCAATATAATCTCAAAGGACAGCGATTAAAATTAATCTTCTAGAATAGAGTTCTAAAAAATTTCAAGAATTTACACAGAAATGAGAAAAGGACGAATACGGGCTACTAAAAACTCGTAAACACAAAACGCTATAAGTTCAGGCGGTCATAATGTGATGTCAGAATAAAGATCTCGTGAGAGTGACAAAATAGTGGTGTACTTGGTATCAAAACGAGTTTCCTTAGGCTCTCATTGCTCGCTTTCGAATTAGAGTTAAGTGCCGTACAGTATGACGAGCATGGAAGCATGTGAAAATACTATTTTGAACAGTGTACAATCCGTCAGTTAATGCATTTTTAAGTTAGCTAAGAACATGCAATTCGTAGCGTTTTTCTATTGTATACTAGATAGTTCCCGTGGAATTTTTACGGATTAGATTTTACTGATTTTGATTTATTATTGAGACTAATGTATTAAAGATTGACGCCGAATCATTGTGCTTTGAATGAATATTTTTTATTAATATATATAGATCTTCTATTCCGTATCTTATCCACCGATAACATGGCCCAGTTAGTACCCGTTGAAATTCCTCAGTTTGAAATAATAAAATTAAGGAACTCTGAAATAATACATAATTTTCAGTTTTACCCGTGGTACTGTCAGAGTGTGGACAATGGAGTATTTTATGGTATCCACAATACATGCATTGTAATACATGCACACCCGTTCTGATTTCAGTTCAATAATTTTTCTTCAGTTATAGATAGGAAGTAATGGGACGGACACACACAGATACAGAGAGAGAGAGAGATGGAAATACATAGTCGATTATGTATGTAAATACTACAGATTAATTTCCGGCAAATGTTCAGAAAAACTTTATTTGCTTACAGTCTTAAGGCACAGTCGTACGAATGATAGTTTTTGAAAATTTTCACCCACGTTTTGTCGCTGCGTTTCTGATTGTAATTTTGTGCCGTGCAACAAAGCGCACGTACCGACGTAATTCTAAATGCACGGCATAGAAACTGACATTCAAACTAAATACTTGTGTAAAACATCATTCACGGCTGAAGCCCATCATTCTGACCTGCAGTAGAAAATAATCGAAAAGGATAATTCTGTGAACGTATATTAAGTCGCATTTATGCATGCATAGTGCATACATCATAGGTTTGTTGTTACAATAGTTTTGAACAAGGAAATGAAGTGTTGCAAAGTGGAAAGCCGTCAAATTATCAAGTTACTTCAAATAAATTTTTTAGTTTTTCGTACTCCTATATGATTTCTGATGTACACAACTGTATGAATGAGACCGAAAAAATTAATATTACTGTTAAATCAGGGCAAACAAATCAGGATCATATTGATACAGAGTGTATAAGTGTGGAATAGAGGTCCTAGTAAAAACATATCGAATCTGAAGTAAAAAATCATATATTTATTTTGCAGAACAGTGCGTGAACTGTCGTTACCGCCACGAACAGGAATATAAATGGAAAGTGTTATATTTCGCTGTATTTTCGTTCGTCCCACTTGAATTTGGATGAACAGGAAAAATATTGCGGCGTTACACTGATATTGACAGATCGCAGAATTTGGCTAAAATTTTATGAAAAATCTAATTTATTAGGGAACACGCTTAAAAAAGATGATAATTTTCATGGTCAGTTGAACTCTAAGATGCTTGCCCGATGCTGACAATGTCTTGATTGTCGACATGACTTTTAATTTACTATAATTTTTGCAATTCCCGAACAGTAACAAACGTAATTTCAGTTACTTTTTATAAGTGCTTAGTATATGAGCTCAAAATTGAAGCTTCCCTGGCAGTTTAGCATCATCTATGCAACACAGACACTTCTTCATCCTAGCTCACCTCCGCCAGCCAACTCCTTCAACTTGAGGGTCCGAGAACAGGCCACAACCGCCTCGCGCCCGGTATACTGGCTCATATGATTCTGGCTGACCTCCCCTACACTGACCTCCTTTATACTGACCTCCCCTACACTGACCTCCTTTATACTGACCTCCCCTACACTGACCTCCTTTATACTGACCTCCCCTACACTGACCTCCTTTATACTGACCTCTACTACACTGACCTCCCCTACACTGACCTCCCCTACACTGACCTCCCCTACACTGACCTCCTCTACACTGACCTGCAAGCAGAGCTGCGGATCCTGCAGTCATATACAGGACCGGAGCAGAGGTTGTGTAGTGAAGGAGGGCAGGATATCGTGAAGGCTGGTGTTCATGCAGCACTGGATACCACGCTGGTAATAAATCAATCGAAGATTGAATTACTTGAAGGAATGACATTCACGGCATTTTTAAAATAATGAAATTATGATGAATTAACAGACTCGTTTGACATTCCTAAGTAATTATCTAAGAACTGTTCATAAAAATGACTGGTCGGCAACGTGCGTTAAGATTTGTCATGTCTAGAAGGAATGATTTGATGATTTGTTGAGGTTAAGCGCGGCTGATTTAAAGTATTCAAGCAAATTGATTATGTAGAACGTAATTACTATAAGCCTCAAGTTTTTCCGTTGAGTGAACATACCTGCATTGTGATAACATACTGAACCGTCACAATAGCTATAACTAGATACCGGCACCAAGACGAGGATTTCTTTCGTGCTCCTATAGCCTCGAAATATGACAATTTTTGTCGTTTTGAAGTTATGCGCACAAAATTTAACATAGTGCAGAAATGCAGTAAAAAACTTCAAGTGTTCGTTGAGAAATGATGTTTCTAAAAAAGAAACTAAATGAAGCCTAATTTGTTTCTAGAAAACAAGTTCCACCAAGAATCATTTGTTCCTAAAAAATAAGTTCCAGCAAACATCATTGATTTCTAGAAATTAAGTTCCATCAAAGTAATACCAGTTAATAAATACTCAAATACATCGATATTCAGAATTTAGGGAGATGACAAATGAATCATCCAATGTTAATAAAGTATAATTCATACTGAATTGATACTCAAGTAAGCGAGCCTCTTTCAGTGGCCTCGAATATCACAGTTTTCATAGATCGAGAAGTTATTCTTCAACCACGTTTGTTAATTCATGAAATTTTATTTTATCAGTCTTTCATATAAGGTTGCTTTCCGTTTTCATTTTTATCACTGGATTCTAGTGTTTAAGAAGCACAAAGAATTCGTATGTTATTAAATTGGGTTTTCTTATTCTGCGCAAACAACTGACAGTTTAAATATGATTTTTGCGTTTTTGAAACCTGTTCATTCACATTTAATTTCTTTAAAAGAAATAGGTCATAATTTTGCACTTACTCCACCTCGTTTTTGCTCTAAGTTCAAGTTACGAGCAAATTGGAGTTGTTCCCGTAAACTTGAAGTTGAAAAGTTCGTTGTTGGCGAGTTCGTTGGGCGAACTCAAACACACTCATCACCTCGACTAGTGGAGGCCCAATCACCTTTACAGGGTGAAATATCATAAATATTTCGTCCCATTAGTTGCGTATGATCAAGGAACTGTTATCTCTAGATTCTTTCTGACTGTTGAGATTTTCAGACGTTCTTCCTCGATGACAGAGATCTGTATCTTGTTCACGTTTCCTGGAACACCCAGTGATGCCTTGTCGTCAATAACAGCCTTCCGCCCTAATATAAAATTGGCGTTTCTGGTCGAGTCCGCTCAGTCATTGTCTATTATAAACTCATGAAAAATAAGTGATGAAAAAGTGATCTTAATTGTTATGAGAACACCCTGTCGATGAAGGAAGGAAGTTTAGGTTTTCAGTGTACAATAATTACTCTGACGCTGAACAGTAGGAGGGAAGGGTTGTCATCGCTGAACATTAATAGACCATGCGCAGACGAGGCCGTGCAGTGAGAGAGCCTTCACTCACGGATCACTGAAACTCACGTCCATGGAAAGCTGTACGTTTGTCCCACTCAGTTTATGCCTGACGTTTTATTTTTTTGTTACTCGATTTCGATTTCCCCTTGTGCATCAGAAATAAGCATCGTATCTTTTTGATAAATGTAATTTGCTTATTTCAAATACGGTTCCAAGCATTGCTGGATGAACTTTCACTAATTCGTGGACTCTTGAACGATGCTGATTCTAAATCTAAGGGGTGGAGTATGGTCCCGATGTGTGCCTTGGACCCATGCATGGTCCTAACTTATGCCTTTGACCCATGCATGGTACCAACTTGGTGCCCATAAATGGTGCCGATTTATGCCTGGGACCCACACTTGGTCCCAACTTATGCCTAAGGCCCATGCATGGTCTCGACTGCGACGCTACGGATCCAAAACATGATTCTGAGTAGATTGTGAGGGACAAAAACATGCCCACAACTTCAATTTCGGTCTCCGCGGCCGTGCAAGTTCTGCAATTCAATGTTTTAGAACGAACAGTTCGCAGTACGAGAGAATTTGAACACCAACTACTAGTACAACTATGCAATCCGGTCTTTGTCTTTATCTGATGACCTGAAGTGACTAATGAAGTAACAAGATAACAGCAGGAATTTAATTCCCTATAATTTAAAACACATTTACGTCAATTTGAAATGTGGTGTCTAATTAGCATATTCTTTTAATAAATCAAAGTTCAATTAAAAATGAACATTTCAAATATAAACTCGTAACATTTATGATGAATATAATGGTGAATGATTTTTCCTCATTTTTTTAAAGTAAAAGATTGATTTTCTATCTCCTTTATCAATAACTTACGATGAAGTTTGCATTAGGCCTCAACCAAGCGTATCTTTGCTTGTTTCGTGAACTTATCCTTCATCATCGTAGGAAATATACAGATAGATGCTAAAATAGAATAAAATAGAATAAGGCAATAGGAACGAGCCGTTTGGCCCAGTCTTGGTTCAATACCGAAGTCCCATGCCGTAAATACCGAAGTCTCATGCCGTAGAAATAAACAGAACTATGCTAAAATAAACAGAACTACGCTAAAATAAACGGAAATATGATCAAACAAACGGATATATGGTAAAATACAAGGAAACACGCTAAAACATACAGATGTATGCTAACATAAATAGAACTATGCTAAATAAACGGAAATCCCCGATTTCCTGCATGAGCCTGAGTACATTACGGGCATTAAAGCGTCTCAAGCTTATCACCGCCAGAAAATACTTCATTACAGGCAGTCAGAGCGAACCTTGATCCTATTTCCTGTCACGTTATTCAAGAGTGTAAATTATGTGGGATTAAGAAATTGCGAGCAATTTATTAATGGTATGAGGCAATTTTCAGCGCGGTGAACTGTTTCTCGCATCCTTATGCTACAAATTATTGTGTCTCCCATTTGATGTATCGACTGCACAAGTTTTACAATCTTCATAAAATAATAAGTCATTCAGCTTACGTTTTACTTTTAAAATTTTTTTTAACCCTTTAGCGACCAATTTCTTTTTCTAGTTTCTATGTTTAAGCTCACAAAGACCGTCTGCACACTGATGCAATGAAGCACGCTGAGAGCCAGGCAGCCAAAAGAACGACGCTGTAACATGCCGCCGCGTTCAAACCTAGTAGCAACCTCATATTGCTCACTGTTTAATTATTAGAACAATTCTCCCAAAGACCGTAAAAGAGGACCGAATGGTCCTTTTCGTCGCTAAACGGTTAAAGTAAGTAACCAAATTTCCAGTAAACTAGAGATCAATTCTCTGTAATAATACACTGCGTTTTATAACTGACCACGACTGAAACCGGTTGTGTAACCCACTAAAAGTTGACGAATTTCATGGATCAGATTCATTGCACCTGAATACAAAAGAGCAGACAACAATTTAATAATTGTCCAAAAGAAGTATTTTTATGACAGAAGCAGGCATTCGTGCTTACTAACACAATGTTATCATCGAATTAGCGTTAAATTAAACAGATTTCCACAAATTTCACTATAATCAATGCCAGCAAGTCATTTTAATTGTATTGGCGTAGTTTAATGGTCTAAAATAAGTTGTTCAAGAGCGATGGAGTGCTCGTGTGTCAGATGTACAGTGGGGGAAAACAAATATTGATACATGTTCAAATTCTTTATTTATTAAATTTCTGATGGATAAAATGGGATGTACCGATAGAATATTTGCACATATATGCATAAACTTGGAATATGCAAAAGAAACGAATAAATTATCGTAATGATGAATTTGTATACAATTATAAATATTTAGGGGTGAAAAAGTATTCGTAACTAGTATTCATATTCATAAAAAATCGATAATTCTGATTTAATGCTTCGTAGAATAACCATTATTCAGTTCGACTTCAATCTTTTTCTGTAGTTCTTAATTAATGATTTACACGTTTCTTTACAAATTTACTTCAAATTTGGAATGCACGTTGGAGCTCTTGAATGCTTTTTAATTCTCAAATAACGCCAAAAATTTTCAATGGGGTTCAAGTCTGGAGACTGGCTTGGCCATTCTAGTAATTTCAAATTGTGATTGATGATCAATTTTTTGGTAGACGTCGCCGTGTGTTTAGGAGTTGTTATCCTGTTGTAAAACTCACTCTTCATGGAGTTGAAACTTTTCTACTGAATCACGTAAATTGTTGCCCAAAATATTTTGGTACATCTATTTATTCGTCATACCATCTACCACATGTAAATTGTCAGTGTCATTTGCAGAAAAATGTCTCCACACAATGATGTTACCACCGCCAAACTTTACAGTAGGAATTGTGTTCTTCGGTTTATAGGCTGGACCATCTCTTCTCCAAACATGACTGCGGGAATTTCGTCTAAACAATTCAATTTTTGGCTCATCTATGCATAGAACATTTTCCCAGAATATATCAGGTTTATTTTTTGTTCAGAAACAAACTTGAAACAGGCATGCCTTTATGTCAACAGTGGAGTTTTTCTAAGAGAGCGTGTCTGAGATAGTAGCTGATAGTTCATTGCTGATAGTTCGTTGTATAAAACTAGTCCCTGAAGCTAATAAATCATCTTAAAACTCCTTTCTGGTGATCATTGCGTTATTTTCGATTCTTCGTTTGATTTTTCTTAACCCTTTAGCGACGAATTTATTTTTCTAGTTTCTACATTTAAGCTCACAAAGACCGTCTGTACACTGATGCAATGAAGCACGCTGAGAGCCAGGCAGCCAAAAGAACGACGCTGTATGATGCCGCCGCGTTTAAACCTAGTAGCAACCTCATATTGCTCACATATAATATAATTTTAACATAATTAGCATTTTTTCTGATGTTCCCCGTGAGTGCCATACGGCGGTAGAGGGTTAAGGATCTAGGGGAAATCTTGTGTGGTGCGTCAGATCCCATTTTGTTTTCAACAGTTCCAGATATTTTATATCTCTGAATAAATGAAAACAACGGTAGAAAATAAAATTCAGAGGTTCTCTGACATTTTCCTGTGACTATTGCCAGCTTTCCATTGTTCAATAATCGAGGTTTTCACTGAATTTGGGAGTTCTTCACCTTTCACCATTATTACGATACTACTGTATGATTTCTTAGTGTTGAATGAACCAGCTAGTATTGTGACATCTCAAGGTGACTACTGATAACAAGTATTGGAACAAATGAGAAAGTTCTAGTAACAAAAACCTTATCCAAACAGTATTTCTTGGCATCTAAAATCAAAAATTTATTCGGTACGAATACTTTTCACCCTTAAATCTTTATAATTGTATATAAATTCATTATTTACTATAATTTATTCGTTTCTCTTGCAGATTCTTAATTTTTACATATGTGTGTGTACATAAATATAGTATCGGTATATCCTATTTTTTCATCACAAATTGAACAAATAAAAAATTTCAACAGGTACGAATATTTGTACACTGTATGTACAGTAGAGCTGTAAGACCCCGTGCCACATCACTGATGAAGCGTGACAAAACTCAACTTTCATTTCTGATTTCATAGGACTTAGCTCTTAATCCTTACTACCATCTGTATGTTCTATCATACATATCTTGATACAGCTGCAGGACCTAGCTAGCATTTCTTATGAATAGCTGTATTCTCTATTTCATTGCCCTGACATACAGCTGTATTACCCAGCTCGTAACCCTGATGTACAGCTGCAAACATGAGCTGCAAAACTGCCATATGTATGTATGTATAGAGGGCACATACCGAGCAACAAGTATGGGTCCGAGAACAGCTTGTGTGTGTTGTTAAAATAATCTTTAATTCAGTAAGAGATCTCGCTCAATATGTTCATCGATGTCGAGGACATACATGCATATGTATTGGTTGATGCAAGTGCTCATAGAAGGTAAATTTTTACAGTGATAAAATGTTGATAATTTAATTATAAATTAAATGTTGGCCTAACAGAACTTAAGGTGTGCCCAAAATCGGATGAATATAGAATTATAACAAAAATATTTTCAAAATACGTGAAGTCGTTGGAAATATTTAGTTACTATTTGAGAATTTTTACTTATGAAGACATCACCAGGCCTTATTCACTCAAAAAATTATTCTCTTGAGAATGTGCATACAGCCAAAAAAATAGGCGCAAGTTACGTGCAACTGTCTCGGTGAAGAGGACAAGTCCGGGTTTTTTTATTAAAATTTCATTGTATATCGTAATTTCACAATATAATTATGATTTTTTTATTTTTTCCCTTCTCCAGCGTAATGGTTTTTTTGCGTGTGTTTCTGGAGCGCCCACCACTTCAAACATAATTTTTAAAAAGTCGCAATGCTATTCAGAAATGACTGCTGGTAATTTGACACAAACGCAATAGTCATATCGGAACTATTGAAAAGTTTCTCATTGGCCTGGGATCTCTTTTCCTCTGACGTTTAGAAACCCGTAATTTTGAGGCATCGCCTTCATTCTTGTTCCCTTAGGTGCGCGATCTTTTATACTCTGCTCTTGTCTGAACAAAAGATGAATCTCAAGGGAATGATGACTGCTACAATGGATCCAGCCGAGCTGCTTCAAACTGAGATGCGAAGTCAATGCAAGAACAGGCAACGCCTAAATCCAAAGGAAATTGTAGTTTTTCAGACAAAGAGCAATGAATGGACAATGTAGGCGTAATAATAAGGAACAGTCTTACAGCAAACTTTAGCTTGGTTGACATGTTGAACTGACTCAACAACGAATTCCTCTGATGAAGTAGGAGACTTTTATACATGTTGGGCTCCGGCAATCTTCGTATTATAAGAAAGTAAAGTTGGTAACTTGAGAATATCATTTCACTGCCATTCAAATTTTTTTATAAATTGTCACAGTAAAACGGACAAGACCCACGCGTCAGTAAATAACGGCACACGTCAATTGCTCTACCAAACCCTTTAATAAGTGTCAAAAATTAATGAACTCTCGGTTTTATATACATCACAATTTCTGGGAATAATAGTCGTGGAAATTGCAAGATGGTCCTTGCGATATAATAGGAGTCGAACCGTTTTTAGCGAACTATACTGGAAGTCCTTCACTCGCGGTTGCATTTTAGAACTGAATGTATGTGGCATGTCTACAAGTGTTGCAAGGATGTTCATCAAAATAGCACCATGCCTTCTATTGTAAACTGACGACCCAAACCAGTTCAAGGATGAAGATTTTCGTACTGTTTCCATCCTAGCATCTGCGCAAGAATCATGAATAACAGAATCAAGCATGTCGACTTGTTCGAGAAGGTTTTCAAGGTCTCAATTAATGATCGGGTTGACTGAATTCTTCGTTTACCACTTCAGTAGGTTAGTTCATAAGTGGCGAAAAAACAGGTAAATCAACAAAAAAATTAGATTAGGCAGCATCAGTTACTGTCTGCTAAAACATGCAGACGAGGCTGAAAAAAAGGAAAGTTTACAGAAAAAGTATCTCTATTGCCATTTGAGAATTGGTTGAACCCTTTAAAGTGATTCTTATCTCGGACAAATGGCACTGTATTCCCATGTTACGGATATTTAAGAAAGTCATATACATCATTCATGGGGAGCGATCAGGCAATGATTATGAAACTACAAAGCCATAATAATCGAGGCAGGTTTGAGGTCATGATCGCGAGTTAGGTTCGCATGTCTGAACTTGACGTCCGGATAATAAGTATGTTCAGGTCGCGCCATGGCTGTGCATTGTGCTCGCGCTCATCTCGCATTGTCAGCGACAGTGAAACTCTTTCACTGATACTGTGGACAGGAAATGCAGGGCTCATATAGGGTCACTGCGACCACTTTGCTGGATATGGCTCAAGTTGCATGCCTGCTAAATCTTCGTCAATGCTCGTCAACGCTCGTCGGGCTCCATTGATATTCCTCATTGACCAGAGGATAGACAGCGTTCGTTAATAGCTCTGCAAACTCGCACCAATACTTTCACAAAAAATATTTGAGTGGTTTCGCTGAACCAACTATAAAATCATCACCTTGGAATAATGGAAGATTACTTCTCTTGTTCAGTTAGCTATGTATTCTATAGGCGACATGCTAAAAACGTTAGATTTACGAATAAGATAACAAAAAAAGTATTCAACGCACTCCAAAGACTAAATGCTTTGACTTACCTTAATCACTTGGAACATTTTTGTCACATTTCAAGTTAACATTTACAGAGTGCAGCAACATAACTTCCTTTTTCCAAACAAAGTTCCTTTTAAAAAAAGGAAGTTATGTTGCCGCACCCTGTATATTAAGATGAAAATACTTTTTATACTGTGTTACAAAACAGTGAGTAGTTCTGGGTTTTTCAAGCCACACGATGCTACAAAGTTACAGTATACGTTTGCAATGAAAGGAAAACACAGATTTGTTGCCGAATTCAAGATCAATTTTACCTGAAACTGTAGAACATAGAATTTCCCAAGTCAAGAACAGATGCGATTCTAACTCTATGTTTAGATTTTTTTTCATTCCTGAGACTGGCATACGTAATAAATATTTACATCTTACAAGAATGATGACAATGCTACTTTTAATGTGAAAAAATTATAATATCAGACACTACTATTTGCCAGTAATAGTACACTTGACGTCCAGCTGGGAAGACGTCGCGAAATCCAGACGTCGCGAAAAATAAGTTCTGGTTGTGCAACCGCGGATTCGAATGTAGTTATTTTCCACACACCTCAACACTGGATCTATCCTTTAGTCTAGTTATTTAAGATTTGGCCTACGTTTATGAAATTGGTTAGGTAGACATTTTTTTAGTGCAGGGTGTTGCCGTTCGAGTGCCTCATGCACTAATTTCGAGTACCTCGATGCAATCGAGTGCCCTAGGCTCGAGTGCCTAATGCAATGTACCTTCTTAACACGTTGCCTGCGATTGCCTAGCTGGTGCAAATCTTTACTTTGTACACACAGTCACTAGAAAGCCTTGAAAAAATTATAGAACCTAACCTGAGCGACCCACCGGCGGGTCGTATCGCACTCAACGTGTTAAGTTGCATTATTTTCAAACAATGAGTTACCGGTATTTTCAGGGTGCAAGCAAATTTACTGTGTATCCTAGTTGTAAAAACAGAAACATGATGGTTTTATGCATTAAACTTCCTCGATTCTTATTAAATAAAAAAGTAATGATTTACTCTCAGGCATCAATACATATATAAACTGATCTGTCTGCTACTATCTCTGGAAAACATAAATTCTACGTTTTATTTCTGTATTATTACAGAAAGAAATTTTATCAAGTATGATAATATATATACTTGCATATGACTCTATGTATGATTTTCACTCTTCGAGAATCAAACTCAAAGATATGAAGGATATATGCCATTGTTTCAGTGATACAAGAGTTTGAATTGTATTGTGCAACTGGGTGAACTAAACTAAGTACCAGCACACTGTCAACATGAATTGTCCGTGTGAGCGTCGGTGCTCATTAAAGACGTAAAAGGTGACAGACATCTGCGTGCGCTTGTGAGTACCTTCACTAAACCGGAACGAAGACTCTGAATAATTTTTTAAAAATTGATAAGCCTTTCATATAGGCCACATGTTCCTTTCTTAGAGGTTGCTTTATTTTTATTTTTATTAATTTGTTCATAAAAGACGTTTAGGTTTATTCCATTAAAATTCAATTTGCATATAAATTATGCACAGACGGTCGTCCAGATAAACGTAGCCTTTGTTTTCTGATCATACTTCATGTTATAACATAACTCCCTGCAGAGTCAACCATTAGACATTATATATAGTGTGAAGGTGCGCAACGTGACGGTCGAAGCAAAAAGATTAGTGCTTATCCTTGTGAGATTACCTATTCTTCTCGAAGCAAAAAATGTCAGTACAAAAACGTTCAACAAACTATGTTTTGTCCTAAGTAAAATTAAAATCATATCCGTTAAACTTTTCATTTGCGCTTGCGAAGCTCTGAGTGAACACATACGTATTGTGAGGCTGATCTTTGATTAATACTTTCAGCATCAATTGTAGGCTGTGATGATAGAACACATTTTTTACTGGACTGTGTCGTACTGTGTCAGTCCCTTCTCTTCTATAAAAAACAAGGCTACTAGATAGTAGCCAATACTTCCTAGCGACGATTCCTTGTTTTGTCACGTAATACTTCGACTGATATGCGTTAGAAACACTACAATACAACTAAAGTTAACATGTATGATCGTCCGATCCCGTTTTTTATCTTACAAGCAGTGAATCCTCTAGTTTGATGCCAGAGGCTCAATTTTACTCACGCAAAGAGCAACCATAAATCGGCAGCCAGAGGCACGAGTTGGAGGACGTTTTTTATTCCAGAACTCGGCGCTCGGCTTCAAGGAACGAACCCCTCACGGAAAATGCGATGAACACACGATGCACGACGCTCTCCCTTCCACCACGATGGCTGCGCTTCCTTCAATACTTTTTATTCACGGTGGCTGGTAATAAAAAAGCAAGGGCGCACATACACCAAGAGGAGGTATAATGATCCACGCGGCCGTGACACTCGATGAAGAAAAGGCAGCATCAAAAAATTTCACGCATGTTTATCGAGTGCTGTGCAGGAAATTCATAAGTGTGAGGACCTCGTAACCACTTCTGCTTATAGAAACCAAGACGACGCATTCCCATCATGAGTTCCATATTTGATTAGGCAAAATACAAATCGAGCTGGCTGGGAATTAGGAACAGATGTTTATGATAATTCCCGTCAATAATAATGGTAATAATATTAAATATGTGCATACCCAGCGCTATTTGAGCTGAGGCTTTCAGCAGCCAATCAGGGAAGCGGCATATTCTTGACAATAAAGATAAAGCTTTATCAACGCGAGCGTAATGAGAACGAGAGAAAACAATCTGAACCTAGTTTTAAGAACTCCATATAAGTTAGCAAATTTTATCATTCATGATATGCTGCATTGAATGAAGCTGCACCAGTCAACATGGTGCAAAGTGACGTTGTTTCTATAGGGTGGGAGGTATTTGACTGCCTCTTAGAGGTTACATTTCTAAGCCCAACCATGTACTTCAAGTTGTGAGACTCTTCAGTAAAAGAGAAAGCGTGGTAGCCTGCTGACATCGCGCAAAGACCAGTTTCTATTTAGTGAAACATTAAGTAACTCTGCCGAGCTTACTATGAGGATGATAACACACATCTTTTGCGCGTGCTAATTAAAAAATACTGCGTACAAAAGTGTGTAATTCAGTGTTTAAAGCTCTGTATCGCAACTTTTGTGATCTGAGGGAAAAGCAATTTAATATAATTCTTCATTATTTTTTAATTTAAGCCCAAAATTAACTTCCAAAAATACTAATACAAAAAATAATAATACAATCGACATCATTGGTCCACTTTACGAAAGGACACCGATTCAAAACATCCATTTTAACTATCTGTTACTCTAAAATTTGTACGAAAGTTAATGAAAATAACAGATCCAGGGACCATAGTCTCAATCATAAGATTGAGACTATTTCAAGGGGATAGCTAATTATATTGTCGTCGTGTGGTGCACATGAAGGACAACTGAAGACACGCTCGGAATGCTGCCAGGGATCGCGGTCTGGCCGCCATCACGACGCTGCTGCGGTTGTGCTCTGCCAGTACAAGATCAGCAAAAGCGCTCGAGTCCGTGCCTACGATCCTGATTTTTGTGTACTACACTAAATTTTGCTATGGAAACTTTAAGACAATGAAAAATATACAGATAAGTGAGTCGTTGAAACCTGTTAACTTTAACGTTTTTGCAAATTATTGTGCGAATGGAGAGAGTAGAAGCAAACGTTAATAATTAACGTTTGCAATTATTGTTTCTACGTTCGTTCCTCTTGTAGTGAGAACATTTTCCTGCTTGTCTGTTTTTGCACACATGCTCAGCTGACAAGCTCTGTGATATGCTGCCATTACACATATTTATTCCATTTTATTCGGACAAAGTGATCGTTCTACATACATTTGCTTATTACTGCATGTTACCTTCCTTACGATGAACACAATCTGAGTCCTGGGTCTGAGTAAGAAACAAGAAATGTAATGAATTCAGTAAGATTTATTCTGTAATTCAACAAAAAATGATTATTTTTTAATCAACTTAAATTTTTTGGTCGACTGGTGAGCGAATCTGCTTGCGAGCGGAAAGACCCGGGTTCGAATCCCACTGCCGACATGGTTGACGCGGCTAGAAATACGGCATGGGACTTGGGTATACAACCGAATAATTATCGAAGTAATTATCCGACCCAAGAATGGGCCAGAAGGTTCGTTCCTATAGCCTCATTCTATTCTATTCTATTCTATTCTACACTGAATGAATTGATACCGTTTTCTGTGCTGTCACACCACCCTCACCACCAGTGTACTTTCATCCGATAGTAGAAGGAAATTTCTTCTTCGGCAGTACATTTTCGCCCTACTTTGTATCAGTTTAATGCTAAAATATTTCTAAAATAGCAGCAATTTCTGTAAAATTAAGGTTAGTTACAGCGTACTTACATGTAAAATATAGATACGTACTTCTCAACTGAACAGATACGAGCAAGAGTCTGGTTTGTGGAGCATTTAAGCGGATGTCGCCAGTTATGGGAAGAAATAATTTCCAAAATGTTTGTTTTTTAAGCCATGTGTTAAAAGTTCTGTCTATTAGATAGGTAATATTTTCGCATTGTATCATACTATGATAGTTCACTAACTGAGCTAAAAAATTATATTCCATTTTAGTTACGGGTTCTATTATATTTGGACACAAAATATTCAATTACTCAAGTTGTGAAAGCAAATCGGATGACATGGAATACGTTATCTTTAAAAATAAATGTTTAACACAGGAGATAAAAGTTATCCATCATTTAGACTTCCATCCCAACTCAGAAGATCTGAAATTATAATTTGAGTAATGGATCTATCGTTCAAATTGCTGATTCAACCACTCCATAAAGGAGGAAACAAAATCGTCTATAATTCGAGTTGAGACAAAGTATAATTTTAAAGCTGTTTAAACTAGGCCACCAAAATGTTTTTTCGTACTAAAGTACTAAAATGTACTTTGAAAGGCACACTCAAGCATCCGAGAATTTTGTTTAAACGTTTTTGTCAAAATTACGCACTCGTCAAAGTGAGTGAGGAACTCGTACGAGTATTTACGCGTTTTCCAGTTCTTCTAACCGTCGAACATCAATTTTCTTCTAATCGCGTTGAACTAATATTTCAGTAAATTTTATGAGTGCGCATGGCTTTAAATTATGTCTTCCAGAAACACTAAATTTGTGGACACAAAACAAGCAGGAAACAAACACTTGACGTCCTTTTAGTCATCTCCTTGACGAAAAGTCTTTTTGCTCTGTTCTCTCCAATCATTCCATTCATTGATGCTGACGTATAGACACGTCTTGCACTTCTGTATAGAAGAGAACTTACGCAGCAGTAAAGAGATCAATTATATTTTCCTGGACTTGTTCACTAGTTGTCTCTCAAGAGTTCGTGAAATAAGTGAGGACTATTAGCTCATCACTTCCTTCAGATGGAGCAAATTTAATGCCAAATATTTGAGTTTTGGTTTGAATGCATTTGCTTCACACTGTAGCATTAAAAATAATGGTTTAATTTTATTTAAGATGTACAATATGTGACTGACAATCCCACATAGGCTGCAGACCACTTTTGAAAAGACACATGTACTGACATATAGGACCGCAACTGCCGAGCATGCGCTGCTCTAGTTACTTGCAATGTAATAAACTGGTTTTTGATTATCAGCTGCTTGCGTTACTCGTTTTTTGCTCGGTCCTTTTATGGTGAAGGAGACCAGGCACTTCTTCTTATTATATTTTTATAGCATTGGATAGAAGCATTCCTTGCTTTTTGCGATTATTGTCTTTCATTCTTGCACAACTAAGCAGATTATTGTGAGGCTTATAATTATAGTTTTTTTCTTAAATAGTTTTGATCCCTTATAGAGTGCAGAGCCACTTCATTTTATGCATTTTTAGACTTGCATCAAGGCCTATTCTAAAAAACGCTGCTTTAGTTCAGGATTTTGTACGCGCAAGTTAATGCACGTATCATAATTTTCTGAGTTTCTTGTACAAATTATCATCTTTTCTAATGAAAAATAGAACAGAACTTCATTCAAAGAGACAACTTAGCTGGCAGTTTTCCTGTAAAAGTGACCATCAGCTTGCTGCTGAAAAGACGCAAAATACTATTTCATAAAAGATAAAATTACTGTTTTACGCATTCAATACGCTTAGACCTCAACGCACTTCGTTCTTCTACGTACATGTCAGTGATTCTCAGAAGCTAGAATACAGTATCCAGAAGATGTTCGATGAAATAGCTGTATAGCATGCCGTGCTTCTTCATATAATGGAATTTTTCAGATCATTTTAGACGACGCTGTATTTCCAAACAGGAGAAGCCTTCTGGTACATCACCAAGGTTGTTATTTGACAGGGTTTGAACTACGTTTTACTCTAGCATTATATAAAGCCATGCATAATGAAATTAGGATGATGGGACGTTGAATTCAATTATTTCCTGTTAATTCTTCAACTGAACCAAAAATTCCCAGTTCTGCTAAACCGAGACACCGCGTTGTATTTACGACGGTGTTTATTTCTGCCTCATTCATCTTCATACAACAAAAATCACTTCGATTTATGCTGACATGGTTCGTTTCCATGACGATTGCTGTGCTTGAGCTCGTACCTATTATTGATCTATTTTCATAATCAATTTCTGATTGCCTGATTTATGTGGGGAAAATGTATAAAGCCTTTTCACTTCAGGTGCATAGGCTGTTGTAAATTCATGTGCACGAATTGACTGATTAATACAATAATGGAAGTTTAAAAAGAAAGAAACTTGAAATTATACATGAGATCCGTTATGGAAGGAGAAATAATGACATTGGCAGTATCTCAAGTTAGGCTGATAAATCATCTTCCATGAAGGACCGTCCAAATCAATCAAAGTTTGCTCTGGACGTGAGATCGCGGCGACCTTCGCAGATCATGACCGACAAATGATCGAGTGCTTCAGTTGTGATCAATTCCCAGAAGCGACCTTGGCCGTGTAAAAATAAGCTCAAGAGCAAGGCCTGAGTCTCATTATTCTCTCGAATGCCGATATACTTGTGCTGATACGACGAGTAAAGTGGAATACCGTATCATCTTCCGGGAAGAATCTTGATAGTTTTGATTCAATAAAAACCTTCCTGAAGCGTAGCGTATCATTTTGGAGGGAAATTTAGAAGTGCGAGTGAGAGTTGCATGCATGCGATGTGAAGTGCAACTCACACGAGCAGCATAAACTCATTGAAGCACGACCACCGCACTACATAAAGCGAGCCGCTCGTCCCTGTGTTCTCCCATGCAACCTCTCGTATTGTACTGCTGCGAGAAGATTCATACGTACGTTCGAGGCAAGTTTAACGGCCAGGAGCGGTAGGCATAAGTAATGTTTAATTATACCTACACTCAATGCCAGTCATGTACAGGATTTCGAGTAATTGGCAGCAACCGCGTGCTCGTAGAGCGAGGACGCGTTCGGTCTCCGTGAAGTGCTGAACCACGGAGCAGTGTTGCACTTCAGGCTGCGGAATGTTTCTTCAGGATACACGCGCCAAGATATTTTTACAGCCATACTTTTGGAGGCCAAATAAATCCAAGTACAAAAACATAAAATTACTGGCATACATGCAGATAGAAATGGCCATGAATTTATGGCCCTGAGCATTCCAACTCAATGTTAGAACTCAGACTACAAATTTGAATTTAATGACTACAATAGAGAAAAGAACTCATCGGAAACTGCTGCTTCTGCTCCGTGCAATGCAGCGTTATGTTGATAGTCGTGCTCAGCAGCGCCACTCTCAGCTACATACAACAAAAGACATTTCAACTAATACTCGACAAAACTCATTTTCAAAATACGACTCTGCTTGAGATCTACCCTAAGCGTAGCGATCACCTATTAATGAAATTACAGCACTTTCTATTCATCACACTTATATACTCCATTATTTGCTTCATGTTTCATCCACCTCGAATTTCAATCATAAATGCTCTCATTCTTCATGCATTTCACTTCATATAATTAAAGAGACAACGACCTGTAATTTGTTCAATCTATTTCGTGAATTACATCGGTAACGACTGTATATAAGTTGAGGTGTAGAGTGACCTCGTTATACGATTGATTTAGACTCATCGATGGTGTGCGCACTGAACAAGCTGACCTTATCCACATTTTGTGCTTTCTCATCCTTCGTTAGAGCGCTCAAGTGCTCGATGGAAGCAGTTTAGCCAGGCTTTAGGTGCTAATCCATCAACTTTAACACCTTGCTCTGCTGCACTGCACATCCTGCAATGGTGTATCCAAGCGGCGAGGGACCTCTTCTCGTTCTGGGGTTATTGAATAAGCTTAAATATTAGAAAAAGGTGCATGAAGGTTGATGAATATAAACAAGAGATTCAAGAAAAGCAGGAATGGGCAACTTAAATAATGAAGCGAAATGGAACTCCCCAGCTTGGCAGACCAGAAGGGAGGAAGTCAAGCTGTTAATTTTCCAGAACGTATCCTAACAAAAAGTATGGGCTCTCTGACTGGTACTGCTAACGCTTAATTTTCTTAAAAAATTTCCAATTTTCAAGACTGAATCAAATAAACAGTTCCAAAGATATCTTCGTTTCAAAGTCACGAATAGGAATAAGTTATAGCTGCTGTAAAATCTGTGTTTTAACTCAACCAATTGCCATAAGAGCAACTGGATAAGATACAAAAGCCACTTCATGGTTGCAAGTTATAATATTTTCAGGAGTTGTAGTCGCACACAAGAACAAAAAACACAAAAACTGCGGTAGAGCCAGCAGGAGTTAAAGTTCAACTTGACTCCAAACAGCAGGTGCCCGTCACTAACTAAGGCAATTAACAGCATAAGAGACAATGAAATAAAATTGAAGCACTAAGCACACTGAGCGTGTTCTCACGGTAGCAGCAGCAGCCGCAGCAGCAAGCTACAGCGCACGTGTGTCCTTCCCATCGTAATTTTGACGTCGGACTCGACGGGAGGGTGAGCGAGGCGTCTCGATCTGGCGGTGATGTCGCAGTGTTAGCTCTGCTCAGACTTGGCGGTCATCCATTCTCAGCACGCGACCGTCTCCAAACTCCAGGGTTACTACTGGCCGTCTCCCAGCAGCTGGATATTATTGCTGCCCGTTTCCCAGCAGCTGAATCTTATTGCTGGTCGTCTCCCAGCAGCTGGATCTCATTGCTAGCCGTCTCACAGCAGCTGGATCTTATTGCTGGCCGTCTCCCAGCAACTGGATCTTATTACTAGCCGTCTCCCAGCAGCTGGATCTTATTGCTGCCCGTCTCCCAGCAGCTGGATCTTATTGCTGGCCATGTCCAAGCTCCAGGATCACTACTGGCCGTCTACCAGCTCCACGGTTACTACTGGCCGTCTACCAGCTCCACGGTTACTACTGGCCGTCTACCAGCTCCACGGTTACTACTGGCCGTCTACCAGCCGATGGATTTTATTACTAGTCGTCTGCCAGTACATGAAAAGTCGTGTGTGCACTTGCTGTCTCTGTAGGTTTTGGTGATGCACGTACATTGGTGAGAGTATTTCCTAAACAGCGTTCTTCTGGCTGACTGCCTGTTTCTGGTCTTATTACCATAGCCTGATCATAGTAAATAGGTAGGATTTTGTCCTCTTTGCTAGCATGAGCTGTAGCTCATACTGATTAGTCGGAATCATTTTTTTTTCGAACGAAAAACGGTTAACCTAACAATTTTTCCAAGTCAAAAGTTGAACGTAGAATTAAATAAATTTAATATAACGACGATATGAAGTGAGAAGTAGTGTAATATCTTGTTCTCTACTCTGAATTTTATTAAAAACAACGTAAAAAGATCAAATTGTCAACCACATCATTGGAAGGAATTTATAGTAGAATAATTATATTTTGATATTTGTGAAGTTCTTTTCTAAGTACATACTTGTATATAAATATAGTCTTGAAATCTATTCGATTCTGCTCTTTTTAGATATTCATTCTGAATAACTATCATTCTTTTTTTCTCATTCTTAAACAGATATGGCATTGCAATTCTATATTTTCGTTTTAGCGTATAAATCTGTTCCCATAATTTAGCATAGCTCCCAGAATGAAGTGTATTTCGCAGTATAATGATTTAAATTTTCTTCAAAAACCTATTTATTCACGATAACTTATGCTGGGCAAATTTGGAATTGCAGTTTGTTTATTCAATGTAAATTATCAACACTATCGACTGGGTAGAAACTTTTTTAAATATTTATTGAGCAATCATGTTAAACATTCTTTTAAATGTTAACATTGGCATGGAAAATGAATTAAGTACGAAGCATGAGAACATCGTGTAACAAAGTTTCACATTTATGTACAGATTGGACTCCATTTGATGCAATAATTAAGGCCCTCGTTATTAATGTGTTGGGAATTTTTCCACACTCTGTGGCGGTAAGTTAGGTTCACAATGATATGAAGATGTTGAATATATGTATGTCTGATAGCAGTCAGTACTTTGCCTGTTGTGAGATGGGAACTCCTACCTCGGATTTGTCACGTCTAGAATGAAAGAAGTGCAGTGCTATAAATTGCTTCAATAAAACTCATTGATGGTCTAATTTCAAGTGAAGACAAAGGTTTTCAGTTTTAGCACTCAACCTCCGGGTTCCTATAATAGTATTCTGTCCAGTACGCAAAACTTTCCGGCTCATAACACTCGGAAACTCTGAATATGATACACTCCATCAAAATTCCCATACATCAGAAGGGTGCCTGAAAAATAAAATCTTGAAAATAAGTCGTACATTACGAAAAGTCGCAGTTTCAAGCCTCGAGTGTGACTTCATTTGTCCTTGCCGGCGAGCGATGGCTATTAGAAATCCGGTTGTTCTGTGACTCAGGATTGCGAGCTACTCACATTATGCATCACTCAAGAAAGACCTGCACCAGGTACCAAATGAAATGACGTCAACCACGAATCAATACAAAAAAGAGCCATTATCTAATCCAATGTCACTTCCGTTACCGGGAACATTAAACTGATGCGTCAGCTTTTTAATAAACAAAGTTCAGGTCTTCACTTACGAAATACGTTGGTCAGTCCTACTGAATATTACAATTAGTTATTATCGTTGTAAATGCACGTTCTGAACTCCTAATTACACTGACGTATTTTAATTTCAAGACAAAGATGAAACAGTCAGCGGAGTATAGTTTTTACTCTCGTGCTGCTTTAGCGACTCCTGTTCAGCTAAACGCAATAGAACGGAGGCCACTGGGACCAAATGAACTGGAAAAAATTGTGCATGACCAATTCTGATTTCTAGTGATAAGAACACTGACCCTGTGTTGTCCTTTTGTAGATGTTTGTTCAGAGTAAACACCAGATGATATCGAATCACAGTCACCTTCAGTGCACTGTGCTCACTCAACTCCGCCTTGGCCTAGTCAATCGAATCATAAGTACGGTGAGGATTTATCCTTACAATTAATAGAGGAAAGTTTCTTATTTTCTATTTTAGGTTATAACTGTGAGGTAAATAAAAAATCTGTTAGACTATGTTGACTAACTATGGACCTCTAAATACATTAACATACGAGGCCTAAAAAACGAGAAGGCTCATACTTGGAGCATTTGACAACGCAGTTGGCCAAGAGATGGTAGGGGGCTTCGACTGCGTCCTGCGTAGAATAAGGCAATAAGAACGAGCCGTTTGGCCCATTCTTGGTTCAATACCGAAGTCCCATGCAATATAAGAGCAATACATAGCTATTTCTTTCCCTTTTTCTCCCTCTGCATGTGTTTATCACTACTGATATCTTACAGTACATGTTGTGATTCTTTTTTAAAACGAATCAAAACACATAACGTTGAACCGTTTTCCTATTCTGATTCAATTAACTAATTAGGTCATTAACACTTATTATATGCGATGCATAGTTCCTTTGTGTTATGTCTTATATTCACATTTTCGTTAGTTCATCTAGTCAGACAATGAAATCTTACTGATTGATGAGCGAAGAAATTTAGATATATGTTGTTTTCAAAAAAGTCCGTCCCAGGAGATCAAAAAAATCGAAGTACGATGGAACCAACCAGTATGTGCACCATGAATTATGCTAGAGAAAAAGGGACTAGCAAGCAAAGGGAAAAAATAAGGAAAGGAGAAAGATGTTCGTCAGTCAGGAAGGAGTTGGTAGCGCTGGTGAAATTGTCTAACGTTCCAAGATCGAAAGCTGTCCAGGTTTAGAAGGAAGAATGTATCACTTGATAACCAACTGAGTAGCCCATCAAGATTAAAATTGCTCAGTTCTGTATTTTAGTGCTCGTCCTTAAAACTCAGTTTCTGAAACGCAAGTGTGTCTGAATCTACGATCCGTGGGTATAACTTAAATACATGAGTTAAAATTACAAGCGATTTTGAAAAACATACACATACCGGCTCCCCGACATCAGTTGTGAGGAAAATATTTCATCAGGAAGAAACCTCGCAACATCATATTAATATTATCAACTCGAGAGACCAGCAGCAAAAGAATACAGTACAAAACAACACACTCATGTATGAGAAGACAAAATGCTAAGAATGTATTTCACCACGTAAGAAATAAATACTGAAGTGTATGTGAAACCTTAAGAATCACAGAGAGAACATGTTGTTCAAGTTTCCCATTTCAGTTTAATTCACGGCATAAGAGCTTGAAAGAAAAGGTAAAAAGATGAAATGTGGAACTGTTATGATTGGTCAACCATACAAAGACCAAGTCTGCACGAGTAAAGCTGATAGCTTTTAAGCTTGACATTCATTTGCCTTTTCAACCGCTCACTATGTCCTGGTGGAAGAACAACTCTTGAAGCCTTACTAGGTTCCTGTGAGCGAGGTCATAGCTTTAGGCCTATCACTGGGCTTACGGAGCATATCGACAAACTTATGTTTATCAACACAGCAAAAGTTTATTTTTAATTGAGCTAGACACTTCGCACGTCGTTAGCTAAATGCACGGAAACTGAAAACACGTTTTGCGTCACAAATCTCAACTGAAGTCATCTGCCGTGATAGGAGATGACTTCATCGGTAACTCAATAGTTCAAAATAAGCCTTTGTTCACACATAAATATTTGTTCGTAACTAAGATATTATGAAGTTCTATAGAATGCAAATGAGCACAGAAAACCAGTTTAGTTTTTCATGCATCTGCAAGCTTTCCTGCTGCTATATTACATTCATACCCGGAAGGATTGTTGCAATTTAATTCCTGGTATCTTCTTGTCCCTTCGAAGATCCCTGCATTAAGCTACATCCAAGTCTAGAGACCTTCATTCGAGCTACTGAAATTTGAGCGCTAGCTGTCCCAGCTTTCTTAGCAATGTTCTGAAGCGCTTCTTCAGATTTTTTTTAATTGAGGTCTAAAAATTGGTGCACCTGGGGCTTGTCCTGCTTGCAATAAAGATTAGATTGTATTATAGAATTTCAATAGATGACGAATTAGAAAATTACAAGAACTGACACCTATAAGCAATCGCTGTTTATCACAAATGTTGATGTATTGGATAGCGAAGTCTTGTCACGGAGTCACTGGCGTGCGGTTGTCTAGAGGTGGACCATGAATGTGCTTCCAATCAATGGTTTTCTTTTTACTTCCGTTTCTCACTTATTTGTAACTAATATTAAGAATGTCGTCTGGTGTCAACAAAATAGAATTTTATTTACGTAATTTGTAACAGAAAAAACGCGCGAATTGTGGTCGCATTCATAAGAGGTTACATCGATAAATTTTGTTCTTTCACTGTTCAATCTTTCTTGACGTATCAAGCAAGACTGGCAGGAGCCTTGAGACGCTCTAAAGCGGTAGCCTTCTAGCGTACGCTTATCGACGGCCTATGAACCAACTTCTCGAAAGCCGCACTGCCGACCTGAACAGATCATTTGTTCTCCCACACAGGTCTAGAGATGAATGGTCCTTTGAAGGCTTCATGCAATTATATATCATTATTTATTTTTATCTTTAACATCGTGAAGAATAGGAGACTTAGTAAATGGGTAGTTGGATCCAGGTTTCAAAAAATGGAGCTGTTAATTTTAGCAACATTTGCCTCTAATTAGTAGTAGGTGCAAAAGTGTTGCACTTTCTTCCAGTAGCAATTTCGCTGTCGTCAAGACAGATTACTAGATTGATGTTTATCTTACATGAAGAGTATCGATTGGTACACATAAGCGGCTTCCTCCGCGACAGGTACTTTGTCAGGTACTCTGTCTACGCATCTTGATGGATTGAGTGAGTAGAGAATGCCGTGAAAATATTCACCCTCAGCTATTATAAGAACTAGATAGTTCCCGTGGAAATTCCATGTTTTAGATTTGACAAATTTGAAATTAGTATACAGATGAATGTATTAAAGATTTAAGACGAATTATTGTGTGTTTTGAATGAATATTTTTCATGAACACATACAGAACTTTCATTCTGTATCTTATCTACCGATAACATGGCCCTGTAGGAGAAGAAGGTGAATAATGGGAAAAAATGAGATATTTTACGGTAATCCTGCGCCTAAGGTATCCCCAATACAATGCTAATGATACATGTATACCCGTTCTGATTTCAGTTCAATAATTTTTCTTCAGTAGTAGATATGAAGTAATGGGACGGACACACACAAATAGAAAGAGAGAGAGAGAGAGAGATAGAGAGATGGAGATACACTGTCTATTATACAGGGTGGCCCATAAGTAAGATACCTTTTTAAAACTATTATAACTATAAAACTACAAATGGTAAACAGATTTGGTTCATTCAGAATGAATGGGGAGATTTCAAAGTTTTCTACCAGCATATCAAGTTTACCGACAATCACAACATATTGCCCAAAAATTCATAAAATTCACCCCCAAAATGAATCGCTACGCAATGGAGCAACGAGCAAAAAATACTGGAACTTCACTTCCGATGTAATTGTTCGGTTACTGAATTTCAGAGGAATTACAGGAATATTGATGGTATTGAAAGAAGTCTTTCGAAGAAGTGCATAAAACACTGGTATTGAAATTTAGAGAAACTCGGACAACAGCAGACAGACAACGTTGTGGCATGCCACGGACCATGCGAACTGGTGCTTCAATTCAGCTTGTTGCAACGAGTGTTGCTGATCGTCCCAAAATGTCAACTAAGAGACGTTCAATTCAGCTGAGAATGTCACGTACCTCACTGCAACGTATTTTGGTAAAAGATCTAAAGTATCATCCATATAAAATTCAATTAACTCAAGAACTCCATTCTACGGACTACCAAAAGCGATTAGATTTTGCGAATAGATTTCTGCAGCTTGCAGAAAATGAAAACTTTGTAAAAAATGTAATAATGACTGATGAGGCACATTTTCACCTCAATGGTTTTGTTAACAAGCAAAATTGCAGATTCTGGGCTTCAGAAAATCCAAAAGAAATTTATGAACGTCCACTTCACTCAGCTAAAGTAACAGTATGCTGTGACATCACGTTTTCGAGGATCATTGGACCATATTTTTTTGAAGATGCTAATGGTGATGCAATTTGTGTTAATGGAAACCTGTATAGACAGATGATTCAAGAATATTTGATACCTGAAATTGAAGATAATAATAGAGAGATTACCTTTTTCTAACAAGATGGAGCTACAGCACACACAGCGAAAGAAACAATGCAAATGTTAAAAGCAATTTTTCCAAACAGAATAATTTCTCGTTTTGGTGAAATACCGTGGCCGCCTCGATCTCCAGATCTAAGTGCTCCTGATTTCTTCCTCTGGGGATACTTAAAGGAAAATGTTTACATTGAAATGCCTGATACTTTACAGCAAATGAAACTAAGCATCATTCAATAGATCAACAACATTTCACCAGAGACATTAAGGAAAGTAATGAACACCACCGTTGAAAGAGCACACCATTGTTTGACTAATAATGGAGGTCATTTAAAAGATATTGTATTCCATAGTTAAACGTATTTTATTGTTTCATTTATATATTTATATTAAATTTTAAAATTTCTTCGTTTATTCTGAATTAACCAAATGTCTTTACCATTTTTAGTTTAATAGCTAAAATAATTTTAAAAAGGTACCTTGCTTATAAGCCACCCTGTATAAGGAGATAAACATATATGTAACTTAGATATAACTTAATACGTGTGTCATCCATTATTTTGTTCACTAAAGAGGTCTGACAATGTACTAATTTATTGTCCTTAATTTTGCTTAAACGTACCTTAGCTAGAAAAATTTACTCTAAGGTTCATTGTTCATTCAATTGTGTCAATGTCCAATGACTTCAAAACTTATTTCCATTCTTTTTCTTGACTAAAGAATAAAGTATGAAAGGAACTTCAGAAGAAAGGAACTATCGCACAGGATTTTACTCAAATACCACAGTTGAATGGTGAATTGTGGTTAATGATTTGTATTTCCTCGCAATTTCCATATTTTTTACAAACAAACTTTTAATATATTGAGTTTTATTGTTTATGGTGAACATTTTTTCCATGGATGCGTGGATGACAGTATTTGCTCCTCATTGTGTACATCAGAAGCACCTCCTAAACCACACGCACCTCAGGAGAGTCTCTCTACTGACCGCTTTATGAGGGTTATATGAAACTATTCTACAGTCACTACGTCCTGGAAGTCATAACCCTAAGGCATAATAAAGGCCTGAAAAAAGGGACTAGTGACACCCTCGTTTAAATTTCCTGCATGTGCATTGATATGTTCTAGCGCTTTAATAACGCGGCAAGAATAAGCCATGAGTTAGTTACAGCTCATGAGGAGGCTGTAGTTGCTTGTTGCTGGCCAAGATAGATCCGTGACAGTGGTCTCGAGTGACTCAACGGCCCAACTGGTGCCTGATCACGTCTCCAAGTCGGGAAATGTGCCGAAGTTTATTTATACAATTGAGCGCATTATTTCATTCATTATTATAGAGAATGTACTGATGGTCTTCATTGTGAGTGCTACTGCTGATGATGACCGGTGTTGATAATGATAATCACTGTCAATGATAATCATTGGTACTGATTATGATGATCTTGACCCTCTGTGCTGCTTTTAATGATGATGATAACAATGGTGAGGACTGATGATGAACTTAACTTTGTTAAAAATGTTGAATGCACGTCAAGAAGAAATGTGCACATTGCAGTGTCTCACTTCACTGAAACTTTATAACAAAACATAATATGAATAGAAACTAACAACACAAACTCACTGTTAGATTAATGTATTCTTTGATACTCCGTGAGATGCATTGCTTGTACGTTAAGAACCGACATCTAAATTAATTGATGTGTCAACCTGTACAGCAACACGCGGACGATTACTCGCAAAAAAATGAAGAAGCTGACAGCAACATCATTAAAAATGCCTATGTTTTGGTTGTTATTAATTACAATAGAAGAGGAGCGATGATACTGCAGGGCATAAACTGAGAGTACGTTTTCATACGGAGTGAAAGGCTACACCAAATGTTTGCTAGAAGCTGCACTTGCTGCTGTAGTCCACTGTTTCTAACAGGAAGTTGTTCCGGTGCTTAAACTTTGAGCGAATTTGAATACAGTATCTTCATTTTGTATCTGTAACTTCATCCACGTGGTGACAACCTACCCTGTAGTATATTTTCCTCTTTAGTTGCCACGAAAATAGTCAGTAAATAATGATTTCTTGTCAATAATATATTTGTTGAAACTTTTCTAAGACATTCTATACATTAGTACCTCTACACGCTTGAATGTTAGCATTGCAAGAAAACGATAGGATATGTAGATTAATATCTTCATTCAATTTGCACAAGTTATTCCTGATAACGAAATAAATTTCAGTTCTATATAGTCATTTTTGTACTTCGAGTTTTTTTAAAACATATAGTAATAGAGAATGATAATTAATTTTTCTTTCACAGGTTGTGACTACTTACTAACCAGCACATATTTTTACTTCAAATAAAAACCATATGAGGAAATGACCCTCGGGACATGTGAGTGACATCTTGAAGCCAGTGAAGCTCGCCAGTTGAGAATCACAAGAAACAGGATGTCACAAATTAGTAAGATCGCCTGTAATTATTTTCCAAAATAAAAGAGTCTGAGAACTTAACTTTTGGCCTTCTAATTTCTTGTTTCGTGTCAGTTAACGCGTCCTTGTTTCTTCTCGTCAGAATCAGTGTTCTCACCTCTAACCTTTAGCAACTCTGTCCTGAATTTCCTGTGAACGCCTGTCTCTTTCCGGCGAGGTGCTCAGCAGCGACCGCATCTGAATTGTGAGGTCTGGCGCCTCGAATTTATTATGAAAATTGGCACGCGTTTTTGACAAGCGCAACGAACTGGTGATGAAGCCGGCGATGCTTGGTGGATGTCGCGTTAGTTTTGTGGGCTGAGCACGGGCAGCATACTGAGATGATTGCTATTTATTATTGATTAAGCTAATTTCTTAATTCAACCATGCAAGAGTATTTGGAATTTAGTGTTTTAATACTACTATTAATGCATTGGAATTTTTGGGCAAGTTAAGTTTGTTACATCCGAAAGAGTTGGAATTTCATATGAAATACCGTCAAATTGGTTCTAGCTCCATAAACTACAGATGCATTTTGTTGTTGCAATTTTTTATGCACAATGAAAGAAAAATAATTGCCTCCATAACTCCCATCCATTTGATGCAGTGGGTACGAGTTTTGACAAATTACAGGCGATGCAATCACAAAAATAATCTGCATGAGGCTAAAATGGACTCACTTTTGAAGTTTCCTCTCACTCGTCCCAGTCCATTTGAAATAAAAAACAATATGCTTTATAATTTTGCTGTCATAATAATTACAGGCCCCTTAAATTATAGCAATTGACCATATAAAATGGACGGTTACAATTTTCCGCTCTGCCCGAGCGACTGCGGTGGGCGCTCTGGGTCCACACAAGAGATGGTCTGTGTCTGGGACTTTTGCCTTGCTTCTTTAACACGTTCACTCCGAAGTGGTACGTATGTGTACCACTGAAGTTAGGTTCTGTAATTTTTTCAGATCCTTGTAGTGACTATGCGTACAAAGTGAAGTTTTACACCAGTCAGGCAATCGGAGGCAACGTGTTAAAAACAGCAACTCTGTAAGTTCGTCAGCGCACGCAAACTTTTTGAATGTTTTCACTCGAACGCTCTGGTCTGAAATACGTGCATTTGTGAGCAGGTTTCTCATTGAAGTGTGAACAGGAATCTGGCTAGGACTAAACGCGTGTGTGTTTGCTGATCCTTACAAAGTTCTTCGTGAATTATAAGTAAATGGACTATGGTTAACCTGGGATTGAAATTATATTTTTAATCTTCGATAACACAAGTAAAAAATGTGAATGATTTCTCTAGATTTATGAGTGTTACCGTCTAGAAAACGCATGCATGAATTAGTCTAATACTATAAATTAAAAGTATGAGTAAAAACATCACGGTTTACAGTCAGGAAATCTAAGTTCAACAGATAAACTACAAGATCCTCGTAAATAATGCCACTTTTTTGATCAAAAACTAAAAGTGCTATAAAGTGGCAGGTTTTAAAGTTACTCAGTACTTATACATAAATATAACGATTCATATATTCATGAAACATCTTGATTACTCCTCAGCCATTGACGAATCTCTTTATTTATTTCTCAACTTGTACCACTTTCCAATGAAATATAACGAAAACGATTCAGAACCGATGCAAACGTAAATTCACGTGACTAATTGGTGAGTTCCAAGCGTCAAAAAGTATTATTTTGACAAGCTTTTATTATTTTTGACAAGCGTCAAAAAGTATTATTAGAAAAAGACACAATTGTATGAATATACGCCGGCATCTTCACCTCTGAACCTGACAGCAATTTGTGGTCCAGCATCTCTGTTCGGTGAGAGCATCTCTCTCAAGTTTTCTGCTCGGTGTGGAACTTTGGAAAGTATTCGGGTTACCGCATATCGTAATTATGACTGACTTACAAGAGGTGTCAACAGAATCATCTTCAGCATTAATTATTAAAAAAAATTGTATCAAAATAACGTAATTATGACTGACTTCCAAGAGGTGTCAACAGAATCATCTTCATCATTAATTATTAAAAAAAAATTGTATCAAAAAACGTAATTATGACTGACTTCCAAGAGGTGTCAACAGAATCATCTTCATCATTAATTATTAAAAAAAATTGTATCAAAAAACGTAATTATGACTGACTTCCAAGAGGTGTCAACAGAAAGATCTTCAGCATTAATAATTAAAAAAAATTGTATCAAAATAACGTAATTATGACTGACTTCCACGAGGTGTCAACAGAATCATCTTGAGCATTAATAATTAAAAAAAATTCAGCATTAATAATTTAAAAAAAATTGTATCAAAATAACGTAATTATGACTGACTTCCAAGAGGTGTCAAGAGAATCATCTTCAGCATTAATAATTAAAAAATTGTTTCAAAATAACGTACGAATAAAAGTGGCTTACTAGCAACCACTACTCCAAGTTTATTCACAGAATCCACGATTATTCGTTCGATTACGGATAATTTTTCATGTTAAAAACCTTCAATAATTACTACATTGCGGCAAGTTGAGGATGTACTTATTGCAGCTTGCAGTACTGCAGCGATCTACAAGCTGGGGAAATTCTTTTTCAATCTGAGAATTAGAGTGAGCTTTCCCAGTGCTCACACCTGACTCACTGTACACACCTGCAACACACCTGTGCACTGCATCACCTGTACACCTGAGCTCTGATGGTTACTCTTGTATTCAAACACTGCGTCTCCTCTGAGCAAAAGTTAGTTGTTGCAGCTAATGATTTTGAGCTCTAAAACCTAATTGGACGAAGTTTGCCTCTCCGTTGAACAATGAATTTCAGTTGTATTTAGAAAAAATAAATTCGTACGCGACCAAAAGCTACCAAAATATCTATTGTAAATCATGCTTTCGTGCATTTTTAAGCGTTCAGTGGAATGAAAATTTATCATGGAATCATTTTTGTGTAGTCTTTTGAAGACATGGCATCCAAAAAGGTTTGAGTATAATTTTCATCCCCGTTACTCAGAACCCAAGCAGCATACTTGTATACGTAGTCAATAATAAGTAATTACTGAAAACAAGCAATCACTGCAGTAATTAGTAATTACTCATATTGAACACGAGAAACAAGGTATGTATTGACAGGCAAGCTGCCTTTCATTTGTCTGACACAATCTTTCCCTCCATAAGCCGCGGCTTTTTAGGGTCGAGGCCCAGCTGTTGTGACGAAGAGGGAGAGACGTCAGCACCAGCAGCACTGCAGCACCAACAGCACTGCAGCACCAGCAGCACTGCAGCACCAGCAGCACTGCAGCACCAGCAGCCCTGCAGCACCAGCAGCACTGCAGCACCAACAGCACCAGTAGCACCAACAGTACTGGAGCACAAGCAATACCTAAAGCATCAGCAGCACCTGCAGCAATAGCCGCAACACCAGCAGCATCTGCAGCAGTACCAGCACCAGCAACACCTACAGCAGTACCAGCACCAGCAACACCTACAGCAGTACCAGCACCAGCAACATCTACAGCAGTACCAGCACCAGCAACACCTACAGCAGTACCAGCACCAGTAGCGGAAACATGTGTGTGGAAGAAGCGTAGCAAATGTGAGCATCGTGAGGTCAAGCAAGGAAGTGTACAGGGATGGCAAAAAAACAAGCCTGGAGCTTCTGCTTCCCGCAAGGCCGAGCTCCCATGGCGGACGGAAAAGCTTGCAATGTCCATTTCAAAGTTACGAGGCATATCCTTCAAATAAATACTCACTTAGCTAAGATGAGGCGCTTCACTGCCCTTTGTATCGGCGTCCTTAAAACTGAGTACGTGCAGTGTCGTGCACGTCCACTTTTGATAGGTTAATGGAATTCGTACGGGCTAAAGTCTGTCCAATTTCCTGTGGTTTATCAAAATTTATTGTCTATTCTACCCCGTAAGCAAGAATGTTTATTCTTGCTCTGAAGCTTAGGATACTTGCACTCAGTTACAAAAAAGTGATATTGAGGAACATGGGACACGGGAAGTAGTCAAGGTCTGCACTACACTATCATTATTATGCATTTGAAATATGCCGCAATGGAACTAGCCAATTCATGACTGCATTATTTGACCTGTGAAGTAGAAGGCAGTAGTTCAATAAAATAAATAATGACAAGGATAATAATTATAATGGTAATATAAAGATAGTATTGATAGTAATATTCATGCAATGTAACAGTTGATAAACTGAATAATTTTTTCAGTAAGATAAATGGAATAATCTTCCTTTAATCAGTATGACTATGAAATATTTATTGTAATCGACTACAAGCTTGTTTTATTTAACGAAGAGCGAAAAATGTTCAGCGTACATCATAGGAAATCAAAATTTACGAAGTAAACATAACTGTGAAGGTAATAATATTAACATGAATACGACGACCAACGTGACCGAAATACACGATCAAAAATGTGCTTTGAGTTGCTATACAAACAAGTACATGTTGAGAAGCTGCGATGTCGTGTTAGGGTAGTTCTAATTCCCATTATAATTCGACGATCCACAAAGAAATGAGTTATTTATTGTGCGGTACGGCATGATTCAGGACTACGTTGGTTTGTGTAATATCTTTTTAAATACGAAATTGCGGATGTTATTATAGAGCTGAACTTGGCCTGTGACCTTTGATTGTGAGGCAGTAACTCGATGTGAGGGACCAGCGAACGCAATGTAAATGTCTAACTGATTTCGAAGATATTTTTTACCTGAATACGTGCGTAAAGCAAATGGAATTAGGTTCTTGTAATGTGAACCGTAGCAAAATGCTGGTCAAGAAGGCGAAACGGAGATCACTGAATTTAGAATGCCGTGTGTCAAAACAAAAGTGAGAAAGAAGTACAAATGTAATCAATGGGTAGTGAATGGCACTTAGTATATTCTCAACTTATAAGTAGCCGGTGTAATTGTTGAATGATCGGGAAAATTATTATAATTAACTTATGATGTACACGAATTTCATAATAAAAGTTCCGACGATTAGAATTAAAATCAATACAAGTCGGTATTAAGTATAAACATGCAGAGCAGCAAAATCCTAATAGTTCTTTATAATTAGTTATCACTATAATAAGGCATAACATATGCTGGTAGCGGTGGTAGAAATACAGTCAGAGCCCCAGCATGTTTCCCTTCCCTGTACCTGTATTCTGCAACGCTAGTCATACATCAGAAAAAAAGGAAAATAACTTCCTGCAATGTATTTAAAACACGAGTCTGTGTAGCAGTACACGGTAAATATGGACAACGAAGAGGCTGCTGTTAGCGTAAGTAAATATTTCATGAAAAGTTTCACTCTAAATCTGGAAGCACTCTTGAGGATAAATTGCAAGGTTTATTCTTAGCTCGAGGGTGCAATGGCAGAGCAATGGACCAGGGCATTTTCTACACGGAGAAATGAGACAGTTAAGGGCATATAAATCATGTCAAACTTTAAGTGCATATTACTTCCATACATATAATCGACGTGTCGAATTGCTAAAACAAAGTTACTTCTAGCAAACAAACTGTGCATTTCGTATTAGTTACCTTAATTGAGGAATACTCAATAAATATTTCACAACATTCTGCGCAACTCGATGCTGCTTATTTCATTAATGAGCCTATGGAATGAAAATGCCCATTTTGCCCATGACCAATTTTTCTATCAATTTAGGAATAGTCATTCCATTAGATAACCAAAAAAATTATGTTTATTTATGAGCGCCTGGTAGCAATGACTTTTCTTCTTTTAGCTAGTCTTAAAAAGCTGTAAGATTTGTGTACTTTTCTGACATACTAAAATTTTTTTTCCATAAGTTCGAATCTGTTCAAAGCCTTTGCAGTGTCACAAAAATATTACCTAGCATTTATCAAACTGTGCAAATGGAATTTAAATGAGTTCTACGAACTGCAGGAGTCATTTCAAATTGATCAGTTTTATCAATAATAAAAGGTCACGTTAAACGTTTGCAGTATTCAAAGGATTTATTCCCACAACCTAGTGTGCAAAACAAAAACTGTATCTTCGATACGTGCTTCCCCCATTCAACAAAAAGTTTCATATCGTGCAATCCTTCAGCTAAGCTTCATTCAAGAAGAAAAAAAGCCCCAATGCCACCACTTTCAACTAACATATCAAATAGATATCTAAGTTATAGAAGACGACTATACATATACTAGCTGCAGATGAGTTCTGCAGTTGACTAGTTTACTTATCCATAAGCCAGTGCATGTCCCTACTTTCAGGCACTAACGAAAAATTAACTGAACAATAATAGCTTGTATATAAACAGTAAATACTGCAAACCCTTCCAATACACTAACAAGTACGTACATGCAAAATCTACTATACTTTTCATGTAAATATTACGATTAGGCTAAAAGAACTCTCCGTGGCTGTGAACTTCCTCTGAGAATTTTCGCAGGTCACTCCGACTTATTTGGACTTATGCGTCGAACAATTTAAAGCTAATTTCGCAGTGGAGTGCGAGAGCAGACTTGTTTCATCAAGCAAGTTCAGCCAGTATAGATGGATCATTTGTTCTCGCCCGCACTGGAAAATGCCTTACGCTTCCCGAGGACATCGATGCGAGGGTGCTCATCAGTCCCTTATTAACTCGTGCTGTATTGTGGCTACAAAGGCACACCTGACGAAATACCATGGCTGTGAGGACGGTTGAGGGGGGCACGCCCCCAAAACATTATGGCCTGGTCTTGACAATCACGCATTAAACGTCACCACCCTTGTACCTGGAGCGGGGTGGGGAGCTTCGCGGATTTGAGGTCAGTGAGGTTAACTTCTTCTTAGGGCGGAGGGAGACAGTGAGAGCAGGGAAAAAGGCACGAGGCGGACTGGCAGTTAGAGCGAAGTGTTTCATGCGTGTTTTATGCGCGTCTCTCACGTGTCGCCTTGCCCCCAAGACGATGTAGCAGTCGTGCGTTACTCCCGCAGTTTCTTGACGTATTCTTGAACTGTATGAGCAAGCGTACGTACAGTGACCGTGACCTAGCGACCGACCAACGAAGAAGTCTTCATTCAAGGAGAACTCAAGTGCAGAACACTAAAGATGCATGAGCTTATTATGCCCTCCTCCTTCATGGGAACAGAACTTCCTTACAGATGAACAATGGGATAAAATTTGCCGTAGGACGATGAATTTCTTTTGAAAGACAAGAAATGAGCTTTGACTTAGCAACTTATAAAGCACATGGTCTGTAAGAAACAACACCTGAGCGCCGACACGATATATGTACTCGTATTATACATGTAGCTAATTATAATTATTTGGCTGAATATATACGTACTGAGAAAAAATAAATAATTACTTAAGTTCAAGAAGAGTATGTGTTCAGATAAAAGAGACTGCCTTAGGTCATGATCATAATTTGCCTACCATTTAAAAGTTATGTATACAAACATATCATTATTGAAACAGCCGTATCTCTATGCGAGAGGTAAGCTAATTTCGCGTTGAATTCAACTATTATTAATTTATGTGGATTTTTATTTCCCTACCTTTATATTTTTACAAGTGTACGAGTTTCAGTAAATACTTATAAATGTTATTAGCCATTTGACGGACAGATCTTTTATATGTAAAAGCTAAATAGATCAGTTTTACACATGTGCAGCTCACCTACGAAATATCTTATAATTACAATTTGAATTTTCATTTAGAATCATGGGTGGCAACAGCAAGGCTATTGCTGGAATTAATGAATACCCTGTTATTGATATTAGAAAGTGGTGAACATAGCCTTAACATTCACTTAAAAATTTCAAGTATGCAACAAACGTTTCCACACCAAAACAGAGTTTCAGTCAACAGTTGAGGGCACAGTTTCCGTCAACAATTGTGGGCACAGTTTCCGTCAACAGTTGTGGGCACAGTTTCCGTCAACAGTTGTGGGCACAATAACCAAGGGGCGTCCACTACCATGCAACGGATTCATATTCATATTCAAATTCAGATTCTGATTGGTCTGTGTCAACACCAGCAACTGCAGGAATGCGATATCCAAATGATGAGATATGTACGTGGGGTAGAATGGAATTACTCATTAAAATTATTTCATGAATGTAAGAAATTAGGTTTTAGGTTATAGAGACAAATTTATAATTTACGTTTTACTATCAGTGTGTTTCAAGTTTAAATTTTCTATATTTCAGCTCTAACGAGTTAATCTTTGCATTTCGAAACGTATGTAATGAAAGATTTTCTCCTTTGCGTTGGCTATTCTTTTGATTTTACGTGCTAGATTTCGAAGAAATCGACCGATTAGCCCTATAATAGCAATGGTAAATGATGCATCATAATACCTGCATTCAAGGGCAAGATTTGGGCGGCCAAGTTGAGTCGGTGTCTCATCATGTGATCCTTCACCAGCGTTTTGAATAATGCCCAGCATACCCGTCGCTTCCACGGTTATTATTAGTTATTAACGATGTTTGATCTCCTATAACCAGTTGTGGAAAAATTCTTAGCTCTGTAATCTTCGGCTCATACATTGCCAGCTTTCACTCAGTATAATGTTTAAACTTTATATTATTATAATTTTAGCACACACAGCATCAAATTTGTGTCATGCTAAAGTAAATAAAAGAAAATTCATATTAAGCAAAATTTTCGGTTTGACAGTACGGGTGGACCTCACATAGCATTTAAGGATTGCTGGAATTACAAGTATTTCATACAAGTATTTCAGGACATTGTTATTTGATCGCACGGATACTTGACTTGCGTTCTCATAAAATATGTTTTAAAAAATTACCTTTTTATTGTACGAGCGCACTTCGGCATCATTTAACACATTGACCACAACTCCCAAATTATCTTGTATGTATAACAAAAATCTCTTGCACTATATATGGTACACATTGCGGTCAAAGTGTTAAAATTGCATATCATTCTACTTCGCTTTCTCAGTCCTTGCAAGTATTGGCAGTTTTATGATAAAACTTTTATGTTTCACTAAAAGATGCGCTAGATGAAGAGAGTGAGGGGTGTAGTAGTGACAGCAAGCAGCGGACACTAGCTCTAAGCTCTAGTAATAAGAGCAGACTAGAAATTCCTTGGTTCCTTCATTTGCCTTACCCATCCCACTTTACTTTACTCCTATATTTCTGGTGCATGTGCGTGCTTAGCGTCTGACGGCATCAGACTTTGGCACAAACGCTACAATGGACCACTCCACCCATTCCTGTTTCCAAATTACTTTCTATTCTTAAATGAATACAATTTTAATGCTTGATGACAGGCGGCCGCTCTTTGCTTTGCTCGTGTCCAGATGCTGGTCTCACACACGCCGTTGCTCAGGGGGTTTCCCGATCTTCGTATCACTGTAAAAGTTTGCTTCAAAATAAACGCCTCCAGACGAACGTGTAGCGCATGCAGTACTCCATCCGTGTATTATCAGTGCCTGAGTGTTTAGAGCTCAACGCTCGCATGGGCTTCAGGAGTTAAACAATAAAACTGAGGCAGTGAAGTGTTTACTATCTTAGTCTCTCCCGCTGCTGCTGGAGAGGAGTGGAGCATTTGTCTTAATGGGCGAGACACGACACGTATCACGTATTTATAAAGTCTTAGCCTGCAGGCTTTTATTCAGAGGAAACTTTTTACCGAGCATCGTTCAGACGAGACTTCCACAACGGCGTCAAGTTCGTATAGAGGAGAACCGACTGGGCATCTCTCTCTTTAGAACTAACCGACACATTTGCAAGCCAACGTCTGCTATAAATACTTAACATTAATTAGATACTAATGTTAGTTGATTAAGCATTCTGTTCAATGAGTGACCACCCACCTCTCGTTGATCTGGACATTTTTATCTTCTTAGACATACATACAATAGCTGATCTGATTATTCGACTCAACGGAGACTCAATCTTACGTGAAAATATGTACGTCATGTAACTGGAGAATACTTGTATGTATTCATGATTAGTGCCATAAGATGTACACACATGTTCATGATAAATAAATGATATAAATACGCTTGGGAATACGAGAGCAAACATTAAAATTGCATCTCGGAGTGCTTTTGAATTCATTTGCAGTTTGTTAAAATAGGCACAGAGCCAGAAAAGTCCCGAGTCAATAAATGCTAGGCAATAGATGTCAGCGTGTTCTCTACATACGACTATTAGAATGTATCAGAGTTTTAATAGGTACAGGTTGCAGGGTCAGTCAAAAGACAACTTTACAGATGTTCCTTATGAAGTTAGCTGCTAATAGATATAAGTATTTCCCCAATTGGCAGACTCAAGCCACATATATTTATAACATTTTTGCATTAGAATACTGAGTCGACCTTAGGTGAGCAAGATTTGAAAACTGACCTTGTGATACATTTTTAGAAAGTTTGAGATGTTAAACTCGGATGAGTAACTTCTCGTCGCTTAAAAAATGAAGAATTCATTTGATATCATAATGCATGATGTGAAATTTAAAGAATAAGTTTATTAACACTGGTGTGCCATATAATTTTGTAAGTAGTAATTTTAAAAAGGAAGCTCACACTTCAAAATTGAGAGTAATCTGTCCTGAAAGGCACATTCTATAGAGACGTGTTCTTAACAAACAAATAGATAGAAATTCTGGTGAACGAATAGCGGAAATATAATGTGAGAGCTCAGTTAAAATTGAAACAAAAATGTTGAATGAAACCCGGAAAAATAGACAACCGCCTTACAATTCTCAATGAATATGCGCTTTGCATGTCACTCAGCGATGATTTCAATTCTCGCTAAAAAATCCTAAATACGGAAATTGCAATAAATTGAAGGACGGGATATTTTACATACACTGCGCTATCAATACTTTCGTCGCTCGCAACATTGCATTTTTATTTTATACTGGAAAAGGGAAATTTAATTTATTTACTTTATTCAATTTTTAAAAATCAAATGGTGAGACTAGTGATGATGCTCCAAGAGATTGTTATCATCCTTCTGTGTTGTGACACGTAGGGATACGTGGGGATGAAATAGAAGTTTTCGAGGAAAGAGTCCGCTGGTCAGTCAGTTTTCTTGGCGTCACAAGCAGGAGAAATTGGAGTGCTGACACTATACCCAGGAACCTGCCTGACTGAAGCACCGGTCGCTACCACTCGCCTACAGTGGAAAGATAATGAATAGAATAGAATGAGGCTATAGGAACGAACCTTCGGACCCATTCTTGGGTCGGATAATTACTTCGATAATTATTCGGTTGTTTACCCAAGTCCCATGCTGTATTTCTAGCCGCGTCAACCATGTCGGTAGCGGGATTCGAACCCGGGTCTTTCCGCTCGCAAGCAGATTCGCTCACCAGTCGACCAAGCTGGTGATAGACAAGTCAATCATCAAGACAATCAAGACAATAACTGAACACACGATTAGTTCGATGACTCTGTAGTTTTCGATAACTTTCATGGATACATAGTTCTCGTTTGCTTGAAACCATGTCTTAATATGCACAATGAACACTACTAAAATTATGGACGGAGGAAAATCGTGCCATTTTCGCGGGTACATCTTTGAAATGAATCCTCCATTGAACGTTTATTACTAGAAGTCATCAGAAGGTACTTTTGCAGGCAAAATTTGGCGAGGAAATATGAAAGCTTTAATTTAAATTGTTTCAAAAAGACATAGCTGCAGTAGATATGTGATGGTTATAGATGCATATCTGTATACATAATGTAGTCACATATAGTTAGTTTTTATATACTGAAGGTAAATGCAGTTACAGGTAAAACACGTAATATATACGATTGAAGGAATATGAGTTCATTATGATTGATACTCATTAGTAGAATTTGCTTTCGAAATTTGAGATGTAGGTAACCGCTTTCTCAAAATAACCTACAATTACAATAACGTAACAACATGACAATAAGTTGTTACGTATTTCAAATTTATGCCAGAGTTAATAGGGTTCTTCTACACGTTCTTTTACTAAATACAACATCCCCTTCATGGCTGAGACTGTTACTTCTTTCTATTTTCATCATGCTCCCGCGTTCAGTTTCCTGATATATAAACAATCTATCTTATTTAAAGTAACTATCGACAATGGATTAGTCACATAAGTGTACATCGAATGCAAAACCGGGATATCGAGCTAGCTAGATCCGATGTTTGTTTATACCAGAAAAAAATCCTAGATTTCATATAAATTACGCAAGCACAGTGCACTATAGACCACACATGTCTTAGAAAAATATGACCTGGTCCATTGTGTCCTACATTTCTGTGTGTGCGCGCAAAATCCAGATTAAAGTAAAAGATACTAAACGTACTCCGTACTTTGAGCAAAAGAACCGAGTATTTGACCGTAACAGGGTCTAATGCCATGTTCGTTGTCGCTGTAATTGATGCACCTCAGACAATGTCATGTTATGGCTGTCGTCATCCTAATTCTTGGCCAGGAAAACAGCGAAACTCTTCTAATTACTGAACTAGCGATAAAGTTTCACTCGTTTTTAAAATAAATTTTGAATATTAACATTCTTGTAAGTGAAGGTCCCATTAATGGCTTGACATTTAAACAAGTAGATAAGTTTAACGCGAACGTACAGTGCATAGAATTTTTATGACAGTATAATGAAACTGGGCAAACTTTCTGCAAGACAGTCAAGAATAGCTTTGAGTTTGGAAAATGTTGTTACTGCTAAATTTATGAAAGCACTTTCTTTTCTAGATGGTACAAGTGTACATATTTAGCTTCCTAATTAATTATCTGTGTGCATTCTCATAAACATAGCTGCCCAAAAACTCTAGAATTATAGTAGTTTCCCATCCTTAGCCTATGAGGAGCTGTTCTGAAAAACTATTCACAAAGGAAATAAATCAATAAGAGAACGATTTTGTACGAGCTCTAACAAAGTTTTGGAAAAAGAGTTCTGCAAAGTTTGAAACTTAGATGGTCTTTTAAATTTCGAATAAGATGAAGTATGAAAGGGAATACTTTTACTCCCTCATAACCTGAGTATCTACGATACGATGCTCAAAAAAATTCGCTCTAGATACGAACAGCTTTCATTACTCGCTCACTCTCAATAAATTGTGCCACGTCGTTAGCAAACAAGCATGTCTCAAATGATCACTTGCGGTCTAATTTGAGTTCAAATAATTTCGGCACTAAGCGGAGAAAATAGTCCACAGCTGTATTTTGCTCATTCGCCTGCTATCATTTGCAAATATTTTCGAGAGTGCAACTAAGTGCATAGTTACGAAAACCTTTCTTGAACAATTTGGATGATGGCCCGGAGTTCATGAAGATTATCGTCACTCAGCGGCTCATGCAGGGCTTGATCGTGTGAAGATCATGCGCATGCTCGTCCATGATTTATGCCCTTCTGGCCACGACAAGTTTTCACCTTTTATTGCGAGCACGATTACGGGGCTGCCAACGAGCAGTGCACTAGGCGAAAATATTATAATGTTGGTAGCTGCATGTAAAAACGGGGTGAGACGGCAGTACTGCGTTGAGATACAGACCCTTATTTCAACAGTCCGGTGCCTAAAACAGCTTTACAAAGCCTGTCAAATAGCGTGAGCATGATTTCCAGGTGGGTTTTTAGGTGTTTTCCTGCACGCAGAACACGTCCAGAATAATGCACAGCTTGCTAGGGCACTTCAAGAGAATGGATCCATTGTGGCCCAGTCCAGGGCAAAGTTGCATCGATAAATTGACTGTCCTGGAGAAGAAGGAGCGATCGAGGCACTGATCGAAGCAGGAAGTCCATAGTTGCTGGACACTAAAAATGATCTACGATGTCTCAGACAAGTTCTCTCGCATTTACAAATCAAAATCGAATACTTTCTTGCATAACTTTTGACGGACTCGTCATTCCACGAGTGCTACGATGGAATAAAGTAAAAAACTCAAGCGTGAGAACGTTGCGGTAATCAATTGAGATGCATGGCCGGAATACCTAGCGTAAATAAGAGCGCAATTAACGAAAGGACATACCGAGCTACAAAATATGGACGATGTCGTTCATAACACATGAGCCCACAATTAGGAAGAGGAGTCAGCGTCTCAGAGGCCTTTTCGCTAGTGAATCGAGGTCAAGACTTTAAATTCTTGCTGCTTCCAGATTTCCGCTTTAAAAAAAATATCTGTAAGATCAGAGTTTTTTAAGTCTGTCTCGTCATACTAATCAAATTTAAAATTATAAAAAAGTTTTCTACCGAATCTATCTTGCAATAATTACGATACATATTCCCAGTTCTATGGTAAAAAAACCTGCAAAACTGAAAGGGGCTTTTTAACCTGAGCTCAAAATTCCACAATGTGCTCGTGACTTGAAGAGCTGCACGTCCTCTTTCTTGTGACTTGCAGGGCGAAAGTCTTAGTGTTTTTGACTTGCAAAGCAAGGCATCCTAGTGCTTGTGACTCGGACAGCACGTCCTAGTACTTGTGACTTGCAGGACAGTACGTCCTAGTACTTGTGACTTGCAGGACAGCGTGTTCTAGTGTTTGTCACTTGCAGGACAGCATGTTCTAGTGTTTGTCACTTGCAGGACAGCATGTTCTAGTGTTTGTCACTTGCAGGACAGCATGTTCTAGTACTTGTGACTTGCAGGAAAGCACGTCCCAGTACTTGTGACTTGCAGGAAAGCACGTCCTAGTACTTGTGACTTGCAGGACAGCACGTCCTGGTACTTGTGACTTGCAGGACAGCACGTCCTAGTACTTGTAACTTGCAGGACAGTACGTCCTAGTACTTGTGACTTGCAGGACAGCACGTCCTAGTACTTGTAACTTGCAGGACAGTACGTCCTAGTACTTGTGACTTGCAGGACAGCACGTCCTAGTACTTGTGACTTGCAGGACAGCACGTCCTAGTACTTGTAACTTGCAGGACAGCACGTCCTAGTACTTGTGACTTGCAGGACAGCACGTCCTAGTACTTGTGACTTGCAGGACAGCACGTCCTAGTACTTGTGACTTGCATTGCAGGACAGCCTCTGCACCCACGCAATCATTTTCAAGCGATGTTTATGTCGAGCTCAAGAGATCATCTATCGACTTGGGAATTTACATTCACTCTGTTCGAGAGCTTTGGTATTTTTTATTAATTGTGATCTGAGATCTAAAGCTTTCAAATAGAAATTTTTTACATCCTAATTTGCGTAAATCAGTACCTACTTTTATTTCCCGTGAAATAAATCTTAGCTACATGCATTCGTTAACACGGAATATTTCATGTGGCCCCACTTTCAACTCCACGTTCATATTAGTAGTCCTAGCATTGAATGTCTTCCATGTTCTTCCTCCTTGAAAACATGAATTTGAACAACCTGCTCAGTAATTCATTACAGAGACTGGTAACTGTGCAGCTTGATGCAAGAACATTTTCAATTAAATTTCTACCTTAATTCTTCGTAAACTCCTGCTTGTCAGTTGGACATCTTGCTTATACCAAATAATGTAATTGTCAATAAAAAATATGCTGAAAATATCTCTTATATATAACTTATTTACCTGGAAATCAATTTGACTGGCCTTGCTATTAATGAACGAATGTTATTAGTGAATGAAGTTTTATAAACCAACCAATTCCTGTTCTTAAATGATAAGGAAGCTAGCTACCTTGATTCACATAAAATAACCAAATTATTCCCGTCAGCGCATTTCAATCAACATCCACATTTGACCGTCAGAAGTCGCCAAATATTTGTTCGAAAATTAATGTGAAGAGTGCCCTGAAATTCCGAAGATACAGAATTAAGCTCCTTTTATACCGCGGAGTTAATTGTCCGTGACCTGCATTTTATTAGCATTTGTGATGATAAAGGGACCCATTAGCCAATCGCTCTTCGTTTATGGATGAAAAATATAAATTTTTTGAAAACTTACTGCAAGAATATTTTCATGAACATTCCGTAAGTATTTAAAATAGAATATATCATGGCCACACTAGGATTTTATTTAACTGCAACCAAGATGGAGATTTAACCCTAAAAACTTCAACTCATTTAAATTTTAATCAAGATTCATGCGTTGGAACATGGACTACAATCTTCCTAAAAATTATAACCAAATGTTGCTCTTATTTGCAGCGAATAAAACTGCGTTAATAGCTGAAGACATCACTGCCCTTCCGCCTAATGGCTGCTCCGACATAGTATCACTTTTACGAAGATGCCTTCCACATGCCTTAACTACTCTGCCTAGTCTTCTAGCAACCAGCATCAATTTACTATAATCTATTCTTTCCCAACAAACAGTTTCAAAATTGCTTGCCTCTGCTCTTCCAGCAGTACTGCTTTTACGATCTGCTCAGAGGAATCATTAATTTTTTGCAGCTCTCCTAACACGAAGTATTAATTCTAAAGGCCAATTAGCATTGGAGGGCCTCTGACGGATCACCTTGAATAACTGATGAATTTCCGTCGGGCTCATCTTGATGAAGCCGTACTCGTCCTCTGCTGAAAAAACTGGTCCGTTAAATTTGAAACCCGGCGATAGGTCAAGCTCATCTAAAAAGTTTGTGATGTAAGATATACACATACTATTTACTTCACCCGTGTTTGCAGAGGGTAGCTGGTGACGCGAGGTCGTTGATGCATGTTAGAGTGATGAGGGTACGTTCAGATACGAGCGTGGAATTGAACATGGAAACTGTTTTCCGAGTATCGAACGACCGTTCAGCCTTATAGATTTATGTACAGCTTAAAATGAAAGACCATTTTTTTGAGTGGGACGACTTGTCTCGACCGCACTACGCTTGCGTTGCTCTTTGCTCGCTAATCTTTAATCACCGGTGATGAGAGCCTTACGAGATTTGTGTTCGAATAAAAGCTGCACGCAATCTTCATGTCGAGGCAATGCATTGTTAAAAGAAGAGAGCATATGTGTCTCTGACACAGCAACTTGTCGAGCCGGACGGACCCTGTGCTGTTCAAAGTTCAAGGAGACAAGGCTAACGCTAAACGCTCCCAGCTTCGGCGATGATGAGGAGACGATCCCATAGTCGGACTTTTGCAACACACCATAAAGTGCAGTATCCTCCTCGGCAGTAAAATCTGTCCGAGCACACATTGTCAGTTCGTTTTCTTCAATGCATATTTTAACAAGAAGGCTTCGTGCTGTGTCGACATAAAATCCAGTTTATAGTCGTAGGATTCTGCACCATAAATTAGGAATAGCGCAACTAGTCTGGTGTACTAGCAATTTCTTTCGACTTACTGAGGTCGCGGTCTTCGAAGCGGTGAACCAGAAAAGTTTTAGAAGCGAAATTTTGGAAAGAATTATTTGGAGTGTTTAGTGGCAGTCGCTGGTCTTCAAATGCTACAGCTGCGTTGAATGAGTGAACCGTTATAGTTTGGTTAGCATGTCTGAAAAACGCGGGAAAGATCATATAAGCTTCAAATAACAGATAAAATAGGACTTGAACAGTTTACTACTGAGTTGTGACATTTAACACTTCCCAGTGCAGATTGTGCACCCTATTTTGAAATTTATGAATCTGGTTTGGATATTATATATTTTGTTCACGGTATAATAAGATGGAGACGCAATGGATTTGTCCTGAAACGATTTTTGAAGCGTGCGAAGAAATTACACTCGCTATTTTTCCAAACATAACCAGTGTTATGGCCAAGATGCCTTTACGATGCTTCAAGGAAGTTTAATAATAACACGCTCACTCCAGAAAAGGTTTTTCAAGTATTCTTCTGAGCAGAATTTCCCCCAACGATGTCAACAGAGGGGGAATCATGCATCGCAAATGGAGTACATGGGGCGCAAGGAGGAAGCCAGGGGTTGGATTTGGTCGTGAGACTGACAAGGCAAGTCCTTCTTTTGAATGATTTCCCTTTTGAACGATCTTCCCCTAAAATGATCTCGTGAGGAACACACAATATGGGCTTTTCGACTTGACGTCTCGTGTGCCCTCAAGGTCAATTGCTTGACTCGATGAAGCGTATCCTGGCTGTCTCTCGCTGTAACATTGCGAATGTTAAATCGTTATAATAGAGCTCGGACTCCCTTTATTTGCTTATCACAAGCATAATTTAGCTCTTTTGAAAAGTAGTGTGCCTTGATCAGGAGGCAGCAGTACAATCCGAAATTTATCTTAATTGTTGCTCAGCGGCCAATATTGCAATGTTCGAATGAATGCTTCCCGAGCGCAAATTTTGTCTCCTTGAGTTACGATAGCACTTCTGAATGCGTCCAATTAAAGTGTTGCCACCAGTCACGAGGCCTGAAAAGACTCTTAGATCTTGAATATTTGAATTGGATCCTGTACGATAGAGTCCACTTCCTTATTTGACGGGTCGTAGTCGTTAAAGATTGAAGAGTCCTTCAACTCGGGAATCTAGATTTCAAGTGACCAGTAAGTAGAATATTTGACGATACTTCTTGTACATAAGAGTATAAAACCAGGTATTTTTGAACGCTTCGTTGTTACAAAATTAGATTTTAGAACTCGTCTGTTAGGTGTCATGTCATTGTAAAACCTATGAATTAGTATCACTCAGAACAAAAGTAGTATTCTTTTTTCATAGTGTATGCTTTGCTCAAGTTTGGGTAGTATAATGTATTCTTATAAAACAGTATTGCTTGGAAATTTCACGGAAAAGTTTTTCTAATTTTTAATATTCATTACTATTGGTTTGAGACTTACTCGTGTCTTTCAACTACTTAAGCTGATCAAATTTATTGTCTTGATCATAGAGTGATGTTTATGATGCACCATTCTGATTGTGGCTTTGCCTCATGCAAGAGACCCTTCTGCTTATTTATTTTGCTCTATTGATAGAGAAAATGAGTCATGAAGGCTGAATGTCAAAGGGGAAAGAGTCTAATTAAACTTTTCTCGGCATATTTCCTCTTGAATTACAATCAGTTGTTGTTTAATATTGTTAATTATCTTTCATGTCGTTATGATCATTCAACATATTTGCAGAATTGCTCAAGTCAATTGATATACACTATCTATTTTCCTGGGTCAGCTTGTCCTTGATGAGGAAAGAGAAGGATATATTGACAATTATTATTTTCTTAAGAGTGATAATTGTTCTTTTTGAATACATTCTAATACCTGAACTGGTTTCTTTATGTCTTCTGCGACTGCTTATACTAAACTGAACTTAAGCATGTTGCTTCCTCAAGAAATATGTAGCTGAAGTGAGGTCGTATTTGTCTTAACTCACTCAGAAGTTTGAGGAGGCGCAACATCCATCAAACAATGCATGACAGTGATGAACTTCGAGAAGACTGGGTGTGTGATAACCAAAAGCGAGAGCATCTAAAAGAAACATGGTATGAGAACCAGTGTTGTTGTGCTGGTTGCGGAACATGTATTTCGCACGAGGCAGCACAAGCTGCGGTGACGAGCATTACTGGAGCTTCTTGTCGCTCGAGGCCTCCTCGCCTCCACCGTGACGTACGTAACGAGTTCTGTGGACTCAAGGCTGAAGCTCTTAGCCGGAAGAATTCGAGAAGATGCTCCCATGCACATGGCCCGCTGTTGCTGCCTGTCTCCGTTCTAAGCCGCTGCGTGGCCCTCTGAACAGGTACGCTCCAGTACTGCGGTACATAAACTAGAGGACAAACATTTGTTCCTCATTATAAACACGATTTCAGCTTATTATTACCTAACTTTATTCATGGATGCATATTTAAGATGTTTCTTGGCCAGAAGAATTCAAGAAGATTATCCACTTGCACGCGGACTGCCCTGGCTACTGTGTGTCGCCATCCATAAAGCTTGTCCTTGCCGTATTCTAAAGCGTGTATTTTTAGAATCGTATTCAAATTCACAGTACGTCGAAAACTATGAAATAAGGTTTTTAATGAACTAATTAATTCAAAATTTTATGATTTCTTCCTCCTGTTAGGTTGACTTTAAGTATTCCTCATTGCATATTCAAAGGCTACTTAGCTCGAAGAATTAAAGAAGATGCTCTCATGTAGCATACATGGCCGACTGCCATTCTCTAGGCCGTGCTGTAAGTCTGGCGGGTGCCCTTTAAAGGAGTGCGTACTTTGCTGTACCTTGGGTAACTGTTGGAGTGCAGAGTGCATAAGCTGTACTCTTCTCGAGTGCTAAAAGTTTTTCTTTTGTGGCTCGTTGGCTGACAGCCTCGTTAAGCATGCAATGAGAAACACAGCGCGCCATCACACAGTAGGTAGAACACATAGGAGCTTGTTATGATTCGCCTGTGAAAACATTTGTAGAATCGTTACCTTTCTCCCTGATGTGCTGTGAAGTGGTGAGTGTGCATTTAACAAGGGCCTGGGATCAAGTTACAAAGCTCTCTGATTCCCAAAATACCCGAGTGCTAATGAGTGTCCTGCTGATATCCCATTTCTTAAGTTCATACATAAAGGATGACGAGTACATTTCTAAATATTTTATGGAATTCGTTAGTTATTCTACATAAGGTGTCGAAAGGTTTTAGATCAATTTAAATCAGCTTTAATGAACATTCACAGCCTATGAATTGAATTTTTTCTGTAAGTTTATCCAAACAATTGGGGGAATTTTTGAACTATAATTTTCGAAACTTTCCTTGTATGCCAAAATCCTTTACATTTATCGTTATCATATAAGGTATTGGGATACCATGCAGAAGTTACTGTTGGCTCAAATTAAAAATATTTGATTGAACTATAAAGAGTTGCAAGTTACAAAACCGACGTGTAAGCTTGCACAACACTTGACTCAAATACCGAAGATTCATTGGTCATTAAATTTTACCCCTTAATGCAATTCTACTGGAGTACATGTCAATAGAAAGCGACATGGGCTCCAAATACCTGGCTTCAAGCCTTTCACAGACTTCAGCCTAACTCCACATAAAAGTGATATCCTACTTATTTTTTTCCGTCCATGTCGACCTGTGGTTAACTTCTAAGTAGGGATTTAGTGCAGTTCCTTATTTTTTCTACCATTCCCCGTGATAGGGAGACACGGCGTATGCAAATGTGTGTGTGTCGACCTGCTTTTATTTCCCTGTGATTGGCACTAAGCTCGAGCTGCCTGCACTCGCCCGATGCAAACTACCCTGTCTCGAGACGTACAATCCAACTGCGGTACACTGCCAAGGTTCAAGGAAACACTGCCTCTTATCCTAAGCTGCTCGATCTTCTGACCAACTCAGTCAACACCCTGATGCATTTCACGATAACTAGAGGCCAGTGATTAATTACTCGTTGCTATATCATTCCGTAATACTGATTTACGTTTTGTTTTCAATTGGATGGGCTTGAGAAGTGGAGGGGATCCGTGATTGAATCGTGGGAGAGTCATCAGACCGTGTCAAGCACGGCCACTGCAACGCGCATTATCTTCGTAATGGCCACCGCTGAGGAAGACTCCGATGAAGTCATTGCAAGGTACAAAATTCGCTGCCGGAAGAACTTCAAGGGTTCCAGCTACGGAGGTCAAACGAGCCATCATCTCTAATGGAATTTCGGAAAAAAGCCTTCACATTTTCTGCTGCATTGTTGCCTATAATGGCTACAGAAGAGTTCTGTTCTTGCGCTTATGCGTAAGGCATGAATAACGGAAAAACGTCTTTTATAGCTCTGATACAATAAAAAATTAAAATTCATTTTTTATCACAAAAGGTCATCTCCAAGTTTTAGATATTTTTCGTTAGCCGTTACCAAAAAGACAAATGATGTTACTCCTGGGAAGAAATTGATTAGTAACTCGCGTCCGGTGTTTCCTTCTAATATGTAATTCCAAATATTTCAACAATTTTTAGACGATAACAATTTTACCATGGTTAAGGTCAGGCATTTCCGTCTTTTAGCATCACTGAAGAAACGATGCTAATTAACGGAGGTTGCATTTCAATGGCCAACTTTCGACGAGTATCAATTTCACAATGGTAAAGTTTAATAGTCGGCTGGTATTTAGACGAATAGAGTTTTAAACGAGTAAACACGTTGAGGAACGACGCAAAAATTCCACAAGCGCGTGAATCAGAACAATGAACCGTGTGATGACTTATAGACATGAAAAAATTTCTTCTGAGCGACGACCTATAGACATGCTAGAAATCAATGACTGCATGCAACAGGGGTCAAACGTCCTTCCTTCCAGTTTCCGCAGTGCGCTCGTTAAAATGCAAATTCGCGGGGAAAATGCCAAGCTAAACCGTAGCCAGTGCTCTTTGGACTGAGAAAGTCAGAGTTTTTTCCAAATGAAGCTGCGTTTGATGAACGTTGCACAGCATGCAGGAGGATCTACGGTGTCGGTCTGCCTTAATGGCGGTTACGATTCCATCCATCTTCATGATCACCATCGCGCGAAATTTTCTCATTCAGGCCTAAAACCGCAATTGGCTTGCCAGCATCACAGGTGTTTACGCCTCAAATCATCACCGGGTTCCTCCTTGAATTGATTGAAAATGTGCATAGCGACCTCCAGGTCATCGCAGTTCATGCAAAATTTTCGCCCACGATCAAAAATATTCGTGTTAAAGAACTATAGAAATCAACGCTCCCCTGATGCTAAATGAATTCGTGCCAACACTGCTACAACATTTTCCAGGAAGTCCATAGAGCGTATTAAAGCTTCAACCAATGAAAAACTCTAATAACATTTCGATTTCCGCTGGGAAATTTAAAGTGTCATGGCATGAAATCGCTCAATCGCTCAAGGATGTGAGCGCACTCGATCTCGTTTAATGTACATCATTTGAAGTCGTTAGCGATAATTCCGTAGTTGGTGGATAAGGATTTCTACAGCTGGTGAGTGTCAAAGAAATGAAGTGCACAAAATATCCAGATCAGACTGATAAAAACCATACTGTACGAGTGAGCGGCATTCGTGCTCTAATTTATTTTCATGCAGTCAACAAGCTGGCAGCCGAGAAGAATTTAATTGTTGCTTTTTATTTTGCGATTGGAGTCAACAATTTTTCATTGCATTTATTAATGAAAAGTAATGATATAGAAACCTATTTCTGAACACCTGGTATCTCAGGTGTTGATGCCACACGGACACTTCTCTTGAAATTCGTGCAGATGTTCTGAGTTCGCTCACTCACTTTGACGTTCATTGTTTGCTCGAAAGTTTCTCCCGATTCCCTTCATAGTTCTGTTAGAGTTGAAATTCGTGTATTATATTACAGGTGTTGGAAGGCTTCGCCTAGGTCTTCGAGGACAATTGTTTGGGCTTGGGTCAGTGGTCAGCTAACACTTGCAAAATATAATGGGTGATTATATGGGCTTCAGGGCTCAGTGGATAAAAATAACGACCAGGTTGTGAGAATGAAGTTGTTTCCACGGATCCTATTAATGTGAAAATACTTTGAATGGAAATCTTCGCATTATTTTCATAAAAATCTTTGAATTTTTCGGCATGGTTGAAGTCACGAATTGTTTATGGTTTAATAGAGGAAACATCAAGTCGTGATTATTGGCTCATGTAGATGAAATTAAGAACAATTGACAGTCCAGCACTGCATCAGTAAGTTTTGCAGAAGCCAGTGAAGTATCGTTTGCTGGTCTTGCTTCCTAATTCCAGACAAATTTTTAAATACACTGACGACCTTCCGAAAATACAAAGAGGTTACCGCAAATGTCAGGCCCTTATTTATTTCTTTTTGTAGTATTTCTAGTCTTACATAGATAGTTTACATCAGTATTGGAAAACTTGTATGACTAGTACACTTCTTTATGACGTCTGGACCCATTGCAATGCAAGAAAGTAAAAACTACACATTTTCTGGAGACAATCGCTGAAATAAATAGCAATAATCTAAGGCAAGACCTCAAGTAGGCCATTTCAACACAGGTTTCAGATTCATTGCTAACAGAATTTCATTTTTGTAGTCTTGGTGCTTAATTTTTGCATTGACCTTAACTTCCTTTTATGTAAATGATTAAGCTTACAGATAAGCTGTCCGAAAGACTACAAATCTTGACAAAGTAAGCCTATAATTTCGCAACTCTCGAGAGATTTTAGTAGTTTTCAATCATGAATAGACCACGTTTGCTGCATCAAGCCTCACCTTGCCAAAAACGACAAGGAAACGGTTCTCATAAAAACACTGTCTAGAAACTTGATTACATATTAAGCTAATAGAAGAATCCGTTAAAGTTCACTGAAGTATCGATCCCATTGTGACATGCGTGCGTCATGAACAAAAAAAAATGTTTTATGCTTCTTCAAAAGCACTGATGCATCTCAGGCCTCAGGTTATTAAACATTTTGCTTAGTTTCGAAATAATCTAAATAGGTACCAGTAACCGCCGGTGCGATGCAACGGCACGTCAGACTGAAGACCGCATTAACAGCGTATTCTTTTCGCAACAACAATGACGCTGCATGAATCTAATAGGTCCTTGTGCGATAAGACAACAATGTGCGATTGCCTCAAATATCCTGTGTTATTGTGAAGCGGCGCCGCAGAAAAAGATGAAGATGCAGAGCGCGCTATACGTACGCAGATGACATGACGATCCGCAAAAGAAAGAAAGTGACTCTGAATGGTGCGACCTCGGCAAGTGCTAAACAAGTGTCTCGTGAAACAAAAGCGGTGCTGGTTCGCAACAAGGCTCCATAATGAGGTAGGTAGGATACGATCCGCACAGAAAGACGCAGGCGTTGCAGAACACTCCAGAGAAGTGGCCTTGACTCAAGTGGGTTACCCGGGTACACCCCCTGGTGAGCTCTAGGCTGGATGCAAGGCAACTTTTGCAGCATTGACCCCGAAAATTTAATACATTCGAGCACGGATTTGTAAAATAAACTTTGGGCGTTTAGACGAATTTCAGTCCAACATGCAAACAGTAGAAGTGTGTACGCAAGAACGTAATTTCTGGTAGTATAAGGTGTCCCAAAAAATGCATACATTTTTTACGACACTATATATGAGAAGACTCATCTAAGTATGATTTTTATATTAATTTGATATTAATTGTCAATAACAATTGAAATCGATACATTTATTATTCCCAGCTGTAGTAAGAAACCGAATTTTATTTTTGATAACTGACCTCATAACTGACTTTTTTCGAGAGGACTGCGGAACACAAGATGTAAGCTTTCGCAGGCGCAAAATTAATTTCACAGCAGGTTCTTTTTATAAATTATCAAACAAATTCATATCAAAGATTCCTCAAGAAAATATTACCTTTTAACCGCACCCTGACACTGTTTTTTATGTCTCACCACGCAGTAAATGGCTTTCTAAAAATAATGAGGGCAGCAGAGATCGAAGCAGGGGCATAAAATCAACCTAAGCGCTGAGCGAAATAAGTAAAAACCGCCGTTGCCTCATCGTTAAATTAAAAATTAAAATTCACATTTGTGTTCACATTTTATTAATGAAGGGCTTGTTATCGACTGCATGCGCTGTTTAGTTCTACGAAGACAGAAGAGAGCATGTGTGAACAATGTGAAAGAATCAAATGTTCATCTAGTTTCTTCGGTGCGCATCCTTTCAATTTGGCACTGTGGAAGTCTCTCGAAGGAGAAATCGTACTCTTCTCGGGCTACCAATGTGCCTCACAAGTAGAACTTCCCTAAAAAAAGAAATAAAACCTTATTAGAAGTTTCACTAGAACTTTGAGCAAATACTGGACGCACTTCCGCTGGAAAAGATAACAAAAATGTGTAGCATTCTCTCATCGCCCGTCCACATGTGACATCTCTGTTTAGACTTGGGGTTTATGTCCAGGAAATTTTAAAGGACTTTAGTGCAGCACTAGAGAGAAATATTTTTGATTTTTCAATCCGCTTCCTCTTCGTCCTTCTTCCTCTTCCAGAAACCCAGAAATGTTATTCTCACTCTCATTCCATCATCGATAATTTTATTAGTAACCTTTGAGCATAAAACCTAGCTGCTTGCGTAACCTTTTATCTTCGAATGAATTATTTTGATCATTATCTAACTTCGGTGAAGCCTTTTCATTTTAAATTTCGCAAATCCTCTCGGAAAAACAAGGCTGAGATAATGAGCAGCTACCCAAACCATGTCAAGAGTACCTGTTTGTAGGATATAGAAACGCATTCAGTTAGAATATTAGTCTTCAACAGAACTCTTTCCAGGTTTTTGTTGTTGTCCTCCATGGTTGAAGTATTTATTCCTACAATCTTCCTCTTCGAGTTAATTAATTGAATTTGCCTAGAGATTCACGTGTCATGCTTTTAAAGCTAATATTGAAATATTTTTAAATTTTAATTTAATCCCGGTTATAAAGAGGATTTAAGTAACCTAATAACTGAATAATTTAATTCGATAACTTTAATTTCATTTAAGTGCTTTAGGCTCTTAATCAAGTGTTACAAATTTTATTCCAAGATTACCACACACGGACGATACTTATTGAAATTTTAATTTCATAAAAATTGAATAAGCCAAAATAACTGCACACACCTCAACACGACAACGCTTCACCACCATGTGTGTCACGTCGAGACGTGAAAATTTTCCTTTTGAAAAAGGTGTAATTTTCGGTAAACCAGACTGCTACTTAAATGAGAATAAAATCTAATCCGATTTTTCCAGTGATTTCGAAGAGTCACCAGCGTATGATACTGCTATCACAGAGCGAGCTTCGCGTTCACAAGCCCTCATTGTTTTTAATGGTCAGTAATACAGGAATAAAAGTGAGTATCTCTCACGGTATCTCCGTATATCGGTGGCACATCCAACTCCAGCCGTGATCTCCGACGGTATCGGTGCCATAAAGCTTCCTTCCATGTGAGGCCCTGCTTCAATAAATCTTTAAGACCCACGAAGAAAATTACTTCAATGGATTTATGAACAGAACTATGTAGATGGACAAGAAAAAAGAGCCAGTGTTGACTCCATGTGGCATATAAAAACAGGGAAGGGAGAGTTGCAGGTCTCTGGCCTTCAAAGAACGTATGAAGAAATATTTGACATTTAGATGCCTGGGAAAGTTTTAAAGAGGAACGATTATCCTTCTGGATTAGGAAAGAGTTTACTTTGGTTTCGTTGTCAATTTATTGCTGAGTAGTTCCATAGTAATGCTGTTTCATTATCAACTGAAGTTTGTTCTAAGCACACTAGGCATGTACGCATAAATAAAGTTATTGCAATATGCGGTCTGCCCAATTTATGTCTGATTAAAATCTTTAGAACGCTAGAAACTAAAAAGCTATTGGTAAGCATTTTTCTTTATGATTTCACAGATGTTTGTTTTTTTCTTTGCAGGTAGGATTTCCGAAGAGAGAAGGAACTTCAGTCAAAGGACGGAACACAAGAACGGTGATTTCAGGCAAACTGCTACTCAAGACACACCTCACGTGTCGTTGCGCTCCCCGTTTATTGCCATAGAGAAAAACACAAACTAACACGAAAAAATTGACAGTCTTCTTTCAGTGTCCACTTAACATACAGTTCTTATTTATACCCTTGAAGGTACATGCAAGAATTAAAGGAGAAACACAAAAACTTTCACAGATTTCCCCATCGTTACTTACTAACGATAAACAACCTAACATCTTGGTCATAATGTTTTCCATTAGCAAAATCACTTTTCTAAACGATGTTCGCCATCACACTTTGTTCAGCCTATCCTGACGATCTCGTGCATAAAATATGACAGAGAACGTAACCCTTTTATTCTGAGGAACCGTTTTTTCATCCTTGGGAACAAATTTGTGACCAGCACACCAGCTCTCAAGACTACATTTGTCTTCACTCGCTGGCCAGAGTAATAGCTGCACAATTACTTTCTTACCAGCACCACAACTCGGATCTAGATGAAAGTTTATCAAGATCGTCTTCACAAGACGGAGACCGTCGTATGTGGATAGAGAACATAGTGTACATCACACTTCTAATTGCCCACGATTACGTCCCACATGTCAAAAAGATTGGACCACGCTGTCTGGATAAGCAATGTAATATCACACAACTTAAGTAACACTGAAATTATCGTAGACTTATTGCAATACTCAACCTGTTCCTGAATCGGTAGTGGTAAATAATTTTCTCACAGTTGCCCTATTAATTATATTTTATAACTTTCGTGTTTCACAGTCTTTATTACTTGAGACAATTTTTAAGTTTTATTGCTCGTTTCACTTGAATATATTTTCCCTTCAACCCCCTTCCCCAACTTCTCTTTTCCCTGTCATCTCTGACTCGAGGGAATAGATGAGGATTATTTCATCACAATCACCATTTTTGACAAACACAGTCCGTGTTTGACTGACAGTTCGTTCAAGTAGCGTGTATCTTCAACATAATCACGCACAATTATACTGCCTTCGTTAAAACGAGCAGTTTGACTTTACTTAAGTATACCAACAGACTTTAATGGAGAATTTCTTTTGACTCCACTAAAAGATATCTCAAGTTTAACTCCAGAATATCTCCAAACTTCTTCGAAGAATGCGATGTAACAAACACCTGGACACGTTTATGCTCTTCCGTCGGAACGTATCTTCGCCAAAGCAAGACTTTCACTAATAATATTTTGAGCGTCATCCTCGGATCATCTTGCGTACCACAATTATCACCAGCATGCAGCAGTGGTGTAGAGTGTGTGGCGAGGCAGCAGCTGGCTTTCACTTCGGAGCCTTCACGTGTGAGGGATGTAAGGTGAGCTTTTCCTATGAAACCTAAAAACTACAGAATATTTATAAAACCATTGCACAAACTTCTTTCCTTTAATTGTTATACATGTATGCATACATAAAAATATTGTATATAGTTTAATGAAGATCGGAGTCATTATAAGAGAAAATGTGACAGTTTTGAATTAGAAAGAAACGGACACGCGTTCTCACCTCTAAATTGATAAGCTGACGCAGGACAGTAGTTTACATTCTTGCAAGAAGTCATAATTTTTCTCATTTCATTTATTCAAGCATGGAGATGTAAGATAATTGTAGAGTTTTGGTCAAGAGAAGGTCACTTTTCTGATGCAAATAAACGTTTGATTTGAGCACGATATTTATATGTACTGGATCCATTGTAGGTTAACACTTTACGTACGGTTTTCACGTTACCTGTTATGGTTCAACTGGATATATGTTTCTTTATAGATACTTTCCTTTAATACTTTTATACATTCTAAAACGTACCATCTAAAGTTGCTATCCACTACCATTGGAGTACTTCACAGTTTGCGAGCTTTAAAAAATGATGTTCAAGAATAGAGCCAGTATTCCTGCTCGGTAGTTCTCAGTAGACATACGACAGAGAAATGACACACTTTTCTTTCAATTTGTCTATTTTAATCCGTTTATAAGCATAATAAAAAATAATCATAAAATCAAGGATGACTTAATGCTACTAAAAACTAGTTTTAAAATAAAGGCACCATGTGTTTCATGTCCTTATTCGAATGTGTCATAAACAGAAGGCTCTGATCTTTGCTTGTCAGAAAGTAGAGTAAACAGCAGGAATTACGAGTGTGACCCAGAGATAGCAGGGCTTCAACTCAGACAGGCAAGCAAACTGACGTTTGGAGCACTATTTATCCTCCTGCTCCTCATCCTTCCACTTCGAAATTAACGGGGCCAGCGCGGCTCTGCATGTTTGTGTTCCAAATGAAAAATTGGACAAGTTAGGACTTTCCTGACGGAGGCTAGATGGATGAGAGCGTTTCAAAACTGAAGTCTGACTGATTTCGTGTAAGACTTGGAAGGTAAAACTTGGGCACTAACAATTTGAATTCACATTTGATTTTAAACTCCACTCTACGTAAAAGATATTTTGTTCGAATTTCAAGTGTAACTTCTGTAAGATGAACTAGGTACCAGGGGCACATCGCTAATTTTTTGCTACTATGAGCTGTATTTTTGAATACGCACCCAATCACCAACTTGTTGATTTGGAAACTCAACAAATGAGCTACCTGTATGCACGCTCATTCTTTGCTGATTAAAACAAAACTTAAACTAGCTCTGCTTCGTTGTTTTCGCCCGTGGTCTACTTTGTATGTCAATATATGTATAACACGAAAAGCGCGAGTAACCAGTAGCATTGTGAATAAAGTTTTACCTAATACGCTTCGATGAGTATTAAAAATTATATGTAGCGCAATACTTCATTAAAAATATATCATCTGTAATAGTTATCAACTGAAACAGCAAACAAAACAGCTGTGATACAATAACAGAGTGACGCATTCCGTTCTAAGTTAACGCTGGAAATCGCTTAACTACGCACTCTTATCTACGACACAGGTCTAGGGGGTTTCTTCGTCCTATATTTTATGTAAAAGCAGTACGGGAAAATTCGTTTTAGACTAACAGCATCTGAGAAGAGATGTTTCACGCGCTTAACACGTTGACTCTGAAGTGGTACGTATGTGTACCACTTAGGTTAGGTTCTGTAATTTTTTCAGATCCTTCTAGTGACTATGCGTATAAAGTGAAGTTTTACACCAATCAGGCAATCGGAGTCAACGTGTTAACCTTGAATCTCTTCAAAATACGATGATTTGAACTTTTAATAAATAGTAAGGTTCCTCTTCACCGGAGGATTTTCTCTACAGGGAAATTAAAATATTTCATCATGCTAATAACTTATTCTTGCTCACAAACTTTACTGGATTTGTGTTCGGGATCTCGTGCGGTTAGCTACGCCGTAGACCTGATATTTTTAATTGCAGTGTGCAAAATTTTCGAGTAACCCACCCTACTATTTAGTAATTTTAATGTCAATGCTTATGGTTTCTTTGTTTTACTTGACGGGCAGTCGTTCTTCGGTCGATCATACAACAGCGTAACGTCACTCTCGGACTGCAAGAGCGGCGGTCGCTGTGTCATCACCAAGAAGAACAGGACGACATGCAAGAGCTGTCGGCTGCGCCAGTGCATCAAAGCTGGCATGTCCAAAAGTGGCTCCCGGTGAGCAGAGTAAACACTGCACTTAAAATTACGGGCTCGAGAATACCAACCTAGCACCTAAGGAGTGACGGGGCTGAGAACGAACGTAAAAAATGAAGGCATTCTTCCAAGACGAAAAAATGATAGACTATCACAGAGCCACGATGGGGATTCGCAGAATTAGGCCAAAAAATTCTCCACACTCGGGATTGAGATATTGTGTTAGAGCTAAAAGAAATAGTTTCTTAAAGTCCCTAATTCAGCGATTGTTCGGAACAGAAATAATCTTTGTTGAACTCCGGATATTTAATGTTAAAACTGCAAGACAACTTTCTTTTACATATACATTTTAGTGAGTGAATTGCACGTATGTAACTTAAAAGCTCATTGTTCGATCAGGTTCAATAAAAGTTGATCCCTTTATTGGCGGTTCGATGATGGCTCTAGCATTAATGCGCAGTTTTTGTTATGTAATTTGGAAGTCTAGTTGTTTTTAGCAAACTATTCGTAAATCTCAAATTTCATTTCAAGAAGAAGATTCAAATGAATCATATTTTCGCGTCACACAAATAAAGCACCTGTTTAACGTACGTATTACGATACAACTAGATACTCTTATTAATGAGAAGAAATGAAAGAAAATCAGACTCGTTCACACGATCCACGTAATATTGATTCAAAACGTGGATCTCTGTAGACCTGTATCATGAAAAATCCTTTTTCTTAACTTAGTAAGCCTCAGCACTCTCTGGTTCATCCCTGCCGTTTCATTATGCTGGTCCATTTTCGTTTGGTCGCCATTCTTCAATTTATATACTCCAAAAAATTAAGAAATATTTCAGTGCAACATCCATGATCTTAACGTCCATCTAAACAATGCTTCGTAAAAAGTTTTAGCTTCTACCCTGAACCCAATTTTTAGGCTCATCCAAAAAGGATTACACGTAGCATGGATTTACTTAAGCTTAGAAGCGATTTTCTGTTGAATATGTTTTATAGTATGTTTATTTATCTCCGATTTTCCGTTTTCAGGTATGGTCGTCGGTCAAATTGGTTCAAGATTCATTGCTTGCTACAAGATCAACCACCTACATCCTCATCTAATTCTTCATCGGTAGTAAAGGCAATCCACCACAACATTCCCGTAATAAATTTAATGAAAGAAACATCCCAAAACCAGTGCGAAGAACCAGTGTTGACAATCACCAAGAAAGAAATCAAACAAGAAACAGATGCAGTTCTAACCAAAACACAGAGGACTGGTGGCAGCAATAGTGTGGGAGATTGCGCAGTCGGAGACAATTCTACAATGGAAGAGTCAGTCACTATTACAAGAAAAGTAGTGAATAGGAATGAAGATCCTAGGTCTTCATCGCTAAATGATCACCATAGATCGACTGAGTTCTTAGGTAGCAATCAATCGAATTTTTTCGATGCGATCTCCAAAGGCAATTGGTCACGAATTTCTGACTCTGATTCCCATTTTCCCAATGCATCTTTATCGCTACACTTTTTGGCTCAAGCTGCCTCATACCAAAACTCAGGTCCGTCAGTCTCACCACTCCCAGAATCACTTGAACGGTACCTGCCCCCTTATTCGCATTCAGAAAGGTCAAAGTTAAAAATCCCTACTCCGAGTAACTCGCCCTCTATTTTAGCTCATGATTCATCAATATACTCTCTGAGTTCACCTCTAGAAATATTCCATAGGGCGTTTGGGCAGAGTAGCGATTCAAAATCAAAAGAAGAGTTATTCAAAGCAATGGAAGCCTATCAAAAATATTTTGTGCCAGTAAATATGAACGTTACTCCAGAACCTCGCGCAAAGAAACGGGAATGTGAGTATGAATTACCTTTCTCCCTCAGTAAGCGATATGATTCTCAAGCTGAAGCCGTGAATACTTCAACCGCAGAGAGAACAGCAGGAGCTTCAGTGGAGCACCAAGAAGAGCCAATAGATCTCTCTATACGTAAAGAATCGCAAAACTTTGCCAAAAGTGGGAATACTATTAAAACGGGGCATGTCTCGTCGCCCAAATCTCCTGTTTGTTTTAGCGAACGAAAGTGTTACTCTGCTCCGACTCTAATAAACGACTACTCGAAAAGCACGTGTAACAGTTCACAAGTATCTCAAACTCAGAGAAATTGCCCTATTGACTCTCTTGTAGAAAACGTTAGCGATTTTAATCACAACTCGATCTCTGAGTTGGCTCATGATGTACCTGTTTCATCGAATGAGGGGTACAGGAATAATGTTTCGTCAGAGAATGATGTGCCTTCTGCATCTAGACACACCATGATGAACAACGAGAAAACTGCTTCTCATAGCGATGCCATATCAGCTCGCATGCCTGATGCTAAACCTTCTATTTCTATATCATCAGACGTGTCGCATCTTCCTCTATTAGTGCAAATTCAAGCAAAGGCATGCCAATCAACAGCTTTTGCTCACTTGCTTAGTCAATATGAAAGAGTCTATGGCGTGAGTGATGAGGATAATTTATTTTTCGCGCATTCGAATGCATCTCCTGCCAAGTTTTCTGACCTCCCTGTTGAAACTCCAGATATCAATCAGTTGATTCCGAGTATACTTCCACCAATGGAAACGACTGATGATTCGAAAGTCTTGAATCACAGCCAGTGTCCAAAAATCTCGCTAGATTCTGCAAAAAGTAAGGAAATTTACGAACACTCGAGGACGTCACCAAGTTTGCCTAAACCTCTAGTGGAGTGTAGCGTCGTGGTGTCCGAAGTCTGCTCGCCTTCGCAGCGGCTGTCTGATAATAAATCTCTGAACAATAATTGTACAGTTGAGCTGTCGAGATGATCTCAACATTGAATGGAAAAAATCCAGCTGTCGAGTTTCTAGACTAATGAACAAATGTTGCCATGATTGGGGTAAATGAGTCTTATGTTAAAGTGATTTTGTTGGAATGTAAAAGAGCCCTTAAAAATATTTTAGATTGTGTGATTGAAATATTTTATATGCTTTGTCAACGCATGAAATATTGCTAAAGTGCTCATTCCAGGAACATAGTCTTTGGAAAAATCGTTTCGTGAATAGAACTGAGCAAAGTTTTTGAAGAATACTTACTCTGTATCTTATACTTTGATGTGCTTAGTTACCACTTAACGATATTACATTAAGATATAACGATATGTGTAACTTGAAAACTGTTGAGTACAACACTAGTGTATTTCATACGGGGAAATGAAAATCTAAGAATAATATAAACTGAGGCTCCGTTAATAGTATCGAGAGATTTATTATTTTCTAGAGTATGAGAGTATTGATATTCCTAGTAAAAGTCTATTAAATTTTGTTGAAATAAGTGATGTTTTATAACCCATATGATTGTTTTCATTGCCTGATCTTCAACTCAACATGCAGGTTCTTCGTCGAAAAATCTTCATTTAACACGTTGACTCGATTGCCTGATTGGTGTAAAACTTCACTTTGTACGCAGAGTCACTAGAAGGATCTGAAAAAATTACAGAACCTAACCTAAGTGGTACACATACGTACCACTTCGGAGTCAACGTGTTAAGCCACATAAGCATCTTTACTGCCGACGCCTCGTCGCGTAATTGGTTCAAAAATTTTCAGGAAATTGCGTGCTATTGTGTATATATCTTTATACACAGAATTAGAATATCACAATTCCAATGTGATCAAAAGCGGATTTGAACATATAATAGGAATGATGTCTTAATTGAAGGGTGGACAGCACTAGTGGACTACTTGCATTTTTTCCCGTGGGAAAAAATGCAAGTAGTCCACTAGTGCTGTCCACCCTTCAATTGTTATCAGATAAATACTCCTATTTTTATTGCTATTTTATTGGCTGTTGGCCAGCTTAAGATCTGAAGATTTAGTAAAAGGTGTAAGGTACAGCGACCAGCATGGGGGCTCCAGCAAGCCTCCTGGTCAGGTGTCAGTTGAGACCTGGACTTTCCAGAGCATGCAAAACCGAGACAGATTTCAAGTTTCAAACATGAAACAAAAACATCAGAGAAATTTCATTTTGTTAAAGCTCTAGAAAAACAGATGTGAAGAACATCGTCTGTTCATAACAAGTAAACGAAGCATGAATTATGAAAAATATGTTAGTAAAATCAAAATATAGTAGTCAACCACCGAGTGCCTACCCACAAAATAAAAACTAATGCTCAGACTTTGGAACAACTTTTACTATCGCGAAGTATTTCCAGATAGAAATATTACAACAGATAATTCTAGACTTAATGTTATATGTTTTAGATTATGTGTAATCTCCATCATAACTGCGTAAAGTATAATGAAAAATAAACCAGAGAATGATCTAATGAATAGAGTTAGGCAGTATAGCATCGCGTCAATAAAATACTTTCCTAAAGAACACACAAATGAAGCGCGATCACGACTCTCGTCTCAGACAAGATACAGCACCCGTTTTCCTTGAGCAATTGAATTGACGTGAAGTTCAGAGGAGTTCCGATGAAACTCGCACAATTCAAGTTAATAGAGCGATGCAAATATCAGCGTTGGTTATAATTCACGTGAGAAGTAGCAGTGATGCTCGTCCAGATCGTGGTCACGACTTTGACTTCAAAGTAGACACCAAGGTCCTCTTTTGAAAACTAATCAAATGAGTTTTGTTATTAATGATTTTCTGCAGACAGATGAAGCGAAAGCGAGAGCATAGCAGCGATCTCATTTCCCATGGGAGACAAATAGTCCACCTTTACACGCATCGATCGCTGCGAAGTGTCTGGAGTAAAAAACTGAGGATTTTGGTAATTTTCCCTTGTGTTGGCTATTAATTATGCGAGAAATGTGGTCTCAGAGCGAAGGGCTGAGCAGCACTTGAGAAAATTGCTTTGTTTCCATCAATGAGCGAGCCCAACGATCCAAGTTAGGATTCTAACAAATTACTAGAACCTTTTTAATTTTTCGTTTATTTCATTTTAGCACCAAAACGCTAAATTCGTAGTTTAATTGAATTCAATAATCTTTTAAAATCAATATAATAGATAAAATGATGTTCATCTTTTATGTATGTAGAAGAAATATCTCTTCGTTTACGGGTTAGCACTTCAAAATGATTAGAGCCGCGAGTAATGAGTGTTAAAAGGTTTATATTTGGATTAAATTTTGAAATGCTGAATTAGATATTGACTGTATTTGTTGAATTTCTAAAAGGCTAGAGCTACTAATAGTTAGAGGCTTTGATTGCGTCGGTCATTAAACGCATGTGACAAATGTTTCAGTATAAAAATTTCCAAGTAAACCTCATATTTTTGAAAAATCCAGAAATATTGACCGTAAAGAATTTCCCATACGAAAAAATTAACTTAAAAAATACTCTTACGAAGAAAGTGTTGTATTTAAAAAACCTTTCCATAATTTTTCAATCCTTTTATAGCTTTCAAACTTGCCATAAAATGAGTATCATATTCCTCAAGTAGGAGACGAGACTTATGTGTCAGACACAAAATTACAGATAAGGAGACTTGCCAAGACGGCAACCTGGACTAGAAGACTCGACAAGATGGCGCCTTGGACTAGAAGACTAGACAAGACGGCAACCTGGACTAGAAGACTCGACAAGATGGCGACCTGGACTAGAAGACTAGACAAGATGGCAACCT
>VCRD01000455.1:188456-202135 GCA_006783055.1 Trinorchestia longiramus
CGTGGCGGTAGTGACAAATCTCTGATATCAGGCATGGCGGTTAACGTGTTAAATTTATCTTTGATTCTTTTAATGACGTAATATTGAGCATACGAATAAATTCTGAGCAAGTATGCTACGAATAAAAGATTTTAATACTTGCAGAAAGTTCAAGACTTCAACGCTGAAGAAGTACTTATCCTACCAAAAAGCTCAAGGAATCAGGAAATTTGATTAGATGAGTTAATTTGATCACCACACTGGTCAATTACAAAGTATACATGTTTTTATTTTGTTATTGTATTTCAGTTTGATGTGATCCCAATAATATGTCGTATTCTCGAAAAAAAACATGCGAATTTAAAAAGAGCGACTTACCGTAGCTTACATGTTACATTTCGGACTAAAAAGTACCAAAATAGCCTTTACGCCCATTCATCTAGATGTTTCTTATGTTATGAAAATTTCTATGCAAATTCATATAAGACTGAACCAAAAATATGTATTCATTAGTAGAAGCAACAAAACGCCGTAGACCGCGATATATTTTAGTCCACATCCTCATAACTTAAAGAACTTTAGGGACATCTGTGTGTTCCAAAGGAGCATTCAAGTGCAGCACGGCTCTCTGTTCTCTAGGCAAGTGTTCGCATCTGAAGTGTTCTAACTCGGACTGTAATTGGCATGGCCCGCATCTCAGGCTGTGTTGACCAGAACTGGAATGCCACTTTAACAAGGGTAAACGGCACGGCATGACATGAAAGACTAAAATTATTCGTCATACATGAGCTTTTCTACGAGGAATAGCAGCCATTCCATTTTTTAAAGCTATTTGACCTTAAATTCCAGTGAAGATTACTTACTTCATTAACTATCGTTCAAATAATTATCATAGTAGGAAGTAGTTTCAATAACCATGGAACTATTCTCCTTAATTGCGCCCAGCAATTATTTCAATTTTTTTAATTAGCTAACAAAGGACCAAACTTTTATGTTCCCGTGTAAACTCCACGAAAACTTCGTTTAGTTTAGCAAACAAAAGGGACAAAAATGGGAACATCCATGCTTATTATTTTTCCTGATTCAATTATGTGCTCTATCTTAAAGTTTCTGCTCCGAAAATGTAGGTATATTCAAAGTTAATATAGCATATCCATTTTAGTGTGGTCATGCACAAGAACTTCGAAGACCTATTTTTTTGCCGTTACTTTCAACTCCGAATTTGAATATTTTTGTTTTAGTTAAGTAACAGTTTTCTTATTCTTAAGAAGTTCCGAGAATGGTTAACACCAATGATTGTTTAATGCATTTGTTGCAGTATGTTCTCATAAATTGCTTAGACTATAACACGGAAGAGTTTTCATGCTTAGTAGCATTCGGAGGTGCAGTCACTGTCTCCCCTCACTATACAAGAAATAATGAAAAACTGAGGCACAAAAGGAGTTGTTTGAAATGCATGATTATTGTGAGCGATGCTCTCAGCGATATCCTAGATGACAGTGAGGAATGCATCATAAAAGTGATGAGCAACGCTGTCTCGTGCGTCGTGATGAACTTTAAATAAGCTTATAATTCGTGAAGTGTTCTAGCCTTGGAAGCCATGCTCGGATTTGCCTTACATGGTAAAAGATTGCGTGCATCTTCGTGAGAAAAGGTGAACACGGACATGAAATAGATTGTTTACTAGCCAATAGTTCACATGAAACAGAGTTGTTTTCGGTGGAAATGACGTAGAATTACGGACGTTCTGAAGCTTCACGCGGATAAATTAAAAATATGAAATGTGTATGTCATCCTCGGAAACAGTTGAGTTGTAGTCATAAAGTGTGCTTTCAAACGAAAGGAAAGCGATTTTGGAAACGTTTAAGGGAGAGATATTCAACCAAACTCGTAGTTTTCCATGTTTATATTAAAATATATAAAAATTCTCCCTTACATAAGTAATGCCTTACACGGCTTTAAATGCTCTACTTGTAAAGAAATCTGATCCCTAAAATACAATTGAGTGAGTCTGTTGGTCAGTCTTTTGTAACTTTATCATGAAGACAAAGTGTATCGTAGTGTATTTTTTACCAAACAAAGAACCTTAACAATGCTTTAATGCTGAAACGAGTCTCAGTCAAATTGGATACACATTCTCGAGTCATGAACAAGAGCCTTATGAGATAAGCGTACCAAGGTCTTACCATTCCACTATCCCACTATATAATAACTAGTAGACCCACACGTGAAAATTCATCTGTTTTTTACTGAATTTTCTCGTTAAATATGCCAGTGGACACGGGCTTTGTAAGGAGTTTCCACACTGAAGGATGTGCTTTTGGTATCCACAATACAATCTTTACAATGCAGGCCGAATTTTCTCCTATCTAAATCCTTAAGAGCATGACAGAGAGCCGAACCAAGCAAGCAAGCACGCAACAAACTGTGTATTATTATATAGTAGAATAAATGTACTAGAGATTTACGACGAATTATTGTGTTTTAAATGAATACTCTTCATTAATATATACAGAATTTCCATTCTGTATCTTATCTACTGATAACATGGTCATGTATGAGAAGAAAACTAATAACAGAAAAAATTGAGTATTTTATAGTGATCGGGCGCCTTTGGTATCCACAATACAATGCTTATACTACATGCATACCCCTTCTGATTTCAGTTCAATAACTTTTCTTCAGTAATAGATAGGAAGTTATGGGATGGACACACACAGATACAGAGAGAAATCGTGATACATTGTCGATTATATATGTAGTATACCCTACTTGTTGCTTGCTTGGTCTGTCTCTCTGTCACACTCTTAAGGATTTAGATAGGAGAAAATTCGGTAGGGTATACATACATGTATTGTAAGCATTGTATTGTGGATACCAAAGACACAGTCTTCAGTATGGAAACTCCTTCACAAAGCCCGCGTCCACTAGTAAATAAAATGAAATACTTCAGCAAAAAACACGAGAATTTCACACGTGGGTATACTAGTATAATAAAACACAGTTTGTTGCTTGCTTGCTTGGTCTGTCTATCTGTAACGCTCTTAAGGATTCAGATAGGAGGAAATTCGGTAGGGTATATGTACATGTATTGTAAGCATTGTATTGTGGATACCAAAGACACATCCTTCAATGTGGAAACACCTTCGCAAAGCCCGCGTCCACTGGCAAATCACACGAAAAATTCAGTAAAAAACAGGTGAATTTTCACGTGTGGGTCTACTAGTCCATTGAAGAGGACAAGCGATGACCGTAGACGGCGGCCTCCCACTGAGCTCAGTTTACATTTTAAAACTGCATAATAAACGATCAGGAAGTAGCTAATTCATGAGCTAACTTTCACGATCCAATTTGATTTGTGCTTTTAGTTCTGAATTTTCAATACTTATTCGCAATCTCTAATGATTTGAAAAAAATCACTCAAGTGATTTCATGTTGTATACAAAAATAAGCATTTTAAAAGAGTAGTAAAGAGGAAAATATTCCTTGTGTTAGAGATAAGATTTTGAGAAGCGTTGCCTGAGTGACAGTTTGATAAAGAGAGACACGAGAATGCGTGACATACAGCAGGTGCAACGAGCGAGATGTCGAATCTGGTATGAGAAATGGAGAAAATGAGAGAGATAGAACGAGCGAGAACCAGGAAATTCAGCGACCAGCGTTTGGCTACAGACGTGACAAGGTGAGGAGAATGAGGACTATGTGCTATAGGTTGACTGATGTGTAGATTGCTCGAAAGAGAGGTGGTCTCACTAAAATCCAGCGTACGCTGTAGAATAAATGAAGTGAAGAATGTTTCTCCCACGTTAATTTATTACAAAATTCGGATTGGGGCCTGATCTAGCACTTTAGGTTGCGTGAGAAGGAACTGCATTGTAAAGTCTCAAGGGATCATCAGTAAGAGATGCAGGACAACCGCCAGCTGGACTTGTGCCCGAAGAACGACCGTGTTTTTACGACTGCAAGGAATGCACCACCTTTCCATCGGCGTCCTGGTTTAGGGATCGCTATGAAAATAAGAACAAATGTGCAGCTCTTGTTACAAAACATTTGTGCAAAGCCTTTTCTATATGATATAGAGAATTTTTCAATAGGAAATAAATGTTCAATGTCTAATAGACTGAAGACTTCCTTGGTTTTCACTGAAAATATAATTTTCCCTCAATCTGTGGTATTGAAATGGTTATCATACTATTTATCCCCGTGATGTGGGTTAAGACCAAACTCGAGCAGAGTTCAGACAGAACACCAAACCAGTATCACCAAATGCAAACCGTTGCGTTCAGTATAGGAGCACTGTTTTTACTTTCATCCATACTTAATAACCACTTCCGTCATTTCAAAGTCGCGAGCAAAATTGGCCCCACGTGTTGCCTGCGTTCAGATGCAAGTAAACACAACAGCTCTTCCATGCTGTCAAGTTCATTATTTCCTCGCATCTGTAGCTTCCCGTGCAGATGTTTCTTTTCTTTCTCAGAAAAATGCCTTGAAGTATAAATTCAGGGTACGAGTAAATTAAGAGGAATTTCATGAACGCTCTGAGTATTTGAAGTGATCCTTAACGTCACTGTTACATAATAAATGCAACTAGACTTCTAATAATAAAACTTGAAATACGAAACTGAAAAATGTAAATTTGAACTTAAGTACCACAATATAAATCTTAAAATTATGAGCATATACTACGAATCGATGAATCTTTTACAGCAAAATTCCATTTAATATGCGTAAGTAAAATAGTAATAGTTTGAGCATCAAACCGTCGTTGCAATGCATACACCATTCGTGCGCTTTCAAACAAAAACAAATGAGCTTGAAGAAAAGACAATCAGATGTCTTTTATTTACCACTTTTGAGCATCAGTTTACGATCCCACAGAATATTGAAGGTTATTCCAGACAAACTAGGTGAGGAAACTCAGAAATGCCCAAAGACGGCCATGTGAGACGTGCTATAGGAACCCACACAAGGTGTCTGCACCTGGAACCCACACAAGGTGTCTGCATCAGGTGTCTGCACCAGGAACCCATACAAGGTGTCTGCATCAGGAACCCACACAAGGTGTCTGCACCAGGAACCCACACAAAGTGTCTGCACCAGGAACCCACACAAGATGCCTGCACCAGGAACCCACACAAGATGCCTGCACCAGGAACCCACACAAGATGCCTGCACCAGGAACCCACACAAGATGCCTGCACCTGGAAGGCCAGGAAGACGCTAACGAGTTCACGAGTCCGCAGCAAAAGATCGGACACGACAAGGAAGCGCCGACAACCAACCACACGGTCGGCATGAGTTGGCAATTGTTCTTGTGAGACCACCTGACCTGGAAGGGGTGGTGTGCAGGGGGCAACACATACTCATTTGCGTGCATTGGACGCTGGGCACGAGAGCTTTATCGTTTAGCTAGAAATCGAAGAGCCTTCGGCTTAGTTTGGTTGTCGGAGGCTCTTACTAAGTTCCAATAGTTTATCCATTTAATTTTATCCTTGTGTAACATACATACTTGGTTCCAAGAATTGATTCATTTAGATTATCGATCATTTCACAAGTTTTATACTTGTCTTTCATGCTTATTAGGTACCAAGAATTGATTTGTTTACGGTATATTGTTCACTGGACAAGTTTTCTCTTTTTATGGTATAAGTTCACAGGAGCTTTGTGTGATGTCAACTTTGAGCCTTGTGGATAACTAGTTGTTCAAAGACTAACATCAATATTAGAGCTGTTTACATGTCAGATAAAAGATACGATAAATTTAGAGTAGTCACAATGATCAGTAGAATCACTCAATCTCATGTAAATCGTCGTAAGAAGAAAATGAATTAAACTCGAAATGAAACGCCTCAGTCCAAGCGTGATTAAATTAGTTTAGTGATTAAGCAATATAACTTTTAAAAACCGGAAAAGAATAGAATAGAATGAGGCGATAAGAACGAGCCTTTCAGCCCATTCTTGCGTCGGTACCCAAGTCCCATGCCGTAATTTTAGCCGCCGATGGTCAAGCACAAACAGACCATGGAGGTTGCGGGCCTCGAACCCGGGTCTCAGGACTCAAATTTTTAAAACAACTATTACACTTACAAACATCATCTGAGGTGTGTACTCACCATCACACATGCAGGCCACAGCAACGACGGGAAATGCTGCACAGCATTACATGGGGCAGCAGCATCAGTTGAAGGTCCAGTAGCATGAGTTGAGGGTCCAGCAGCATGAGTTGAAGGTCCAGCAGCATGAGTTGAGGGTCCAGCAGCATGAGTTGAAGGTCCAGCAGCATGAGTTGAAGGTCCAGCAGCATGAGCTGGAAGCTTAGCAGCAAAGAAGGACATATTTCAAGTCCTGACATGAATTCTCTAAAACAAAAATGAACTGTTAAGTAAATAATGTAACTTTCCTGAATAGACGTTCATGAGGAACTCATTTTTGAAGTTTTATTGCCAAAACACTTGCGATAAGAAAACCTTCATTGCAAAAATCAAAACTTAACATAAATGATATGCACTACACGAGGCGCTTTCTATATTATGTATTACAATGAAACCTTGTGACTAAGTGAAAGCACTGACGTCTATGACAATAATTCATAATAACCATGATAATTAAATCATCAGAAACGTAACTCTACTTTTGACATGATTGCTGTGTGAACAAGTCTGTCTGCGTGCCGCCCTCACATAAGCAATCTCTCAAAAGATTGTTCAGTTAAAAAAGAATAATAAATACAATAGACACGTATCTTTCAAATCCCTAGCTAAAACGTGCAAAATTGCTCGTAAACACACTCATGTTATTGATTTAATTAGTTTATTTAGCAGGACCCCATCAGGATCAATAAACATTCGACATCAATGAATTTATTACTAAGAACAAGCCATGCAACACTTAGTGAGGGTATGGATAGAGGCAAGGATCATCAGCTAAAGATGTCTCATATAGAAATCAATATTTGTTTAAGTGCTCAACAACCTTCGTTATACCTTTCAAAAATAATCAATTAACAGTATTTTGATGATTAATATCCATTTCGAGGTCGATGTGAAATTCAATAGAGCACTAAAATCAACCATCCATTCAAAAATACGTTACGTCATCGTTTCCATTTGCAATCCACAATCTCCTGGAAAAAGTAGCCGAATTTCAGTGAGCAGAAATTTGAAATCTTTAATTGTCGGACATCAGAGGTAGAAAAGGGATAGAGAAGAGGAGAATTTTAAAAGCCATGAAGTACAGCATGAAGCTTAGGAACTTTAAATATTCTAAGAAGCGCATTCACATTGCATCCCTTGCATAACACCTGATACACTGGCATGCAGCCACTGATATAAAACACATGTGAGAGACGGACCCGCGCGCATGCACAAAGAAATGATCAAATAAAGAACATTTTGCCAATGAAAGTATCCTCTTCTCAAATTGTTAGTGTGTGAATGTTAATGTACTCATAGGATCTGTTGGGGTACTCTGAAGTCATGTTTTATGTTCACATATTTTTAAACAGCATTTCAAGACCAGTTCTTGGAAGTCTATATATCGAAAAAATAACTAAAATAAAATAAAAAATCTCGTATTATATCATGCAAGAATTAATGAACTTTGATTCATTAAGCTGTGAGTTCTCATTTAACTTAATTTCTGCCATTACATCTCGAAGGGAAAAGTGTGATGTCCGAAAATTTACAGTATTTCTCACATTAGTTATGATGAACACTGACGGCTGAGTGCTCGAGCAAGAACGTATGCAGAAAGTGGGGAAATTTGAACAGGGCTCAACCACTCCGGAATTAAAAAAAAAACTACTCTGAAATTTTGCAACGAGTTTGGCGTCATGTAATCATCATTTATACTTCGGGTACGAGAGTACTGAGAAGCCTCTGCTTCTATATTTAGCTTCTATCTATCACCAGCTTGGTCGACTGGTGAGCGAATCTGCTTGCGAGCGGAAAGACCCGGGTTCGAATCCCGCTGCCGACATGGTTGACGCGGCTAGAAATACGGCATGGGACTTGGGTAAACAACCGAATAATTATCGAAGTAATTATCCGACCCAAGAATGGGCCAGAAGGTTCGTTCCTATAGCCTCATTCTATTCTATTCTAATCATCATTTACACCTCGGGTGCGAGAGTACTGAGGAGCCTCTACTTCTATATTTAGTGCTCCTTTTTTACAAAGACTACCTTGCTGAAACGGGGGAGAATACCAGGATACCAAATTTTATTACCATGTCACATTAGAGCGAAATACAAAAGAAATTTTAAACTCTAGTGTCTATAATCCAAGTTCAGCTGGTGCCTGCCGTCGCACACAGCACTAGCAACACGTGCTGAGTGCTGAGTATTGTGACAATTACCTAGTAATTGGGACTGGTAACACCTAGTAACTGGGCCTGGTAACACCTAATAACTGGGCCTGATAACACTTAGTAACTGGGACTGGTAACACCTAGTAACTGGGCCTGGTAACACCTAGTAACTGGGCCTAGTAACACCAAATAACTGGGCCTGATAACACGTAGTAACTGGTCCTGATAACACCTAGTATCTGGGCCTGGTAACACCTAGTAACTGGGTCTAGTAACATGTAGTAACTGGGCCTAGTAATACCCCGGGCTACATGAGTTCAGTGAGTCAACTTATAAGTTTTATGCATATTATTGGTATCTGTCACGCGATCAATTCATCATTTTATTTCACTCCAACTGACCCTCAGCCATTTTGTAAAATACTGGTTTGAAATTCGTTAAATTGTTAAGATTCTTCATGGTAAACTTTCGCTCTCGGGTATTCCAAGAACTCAAAGCTGCCGCGCTCGTATTCCCAAAGCAATCAACAAAAAAAAACCTAAAAACAGAAATGATTGATTCATGTACCACTGAACTTGTAACCTCACACCAGTTCACACGGTGCTCTGCTTGCCAATTTTGCCTCTAAACATTGTGATAAACTCCCTAGAAGAGAATGAAACTCTTGTTTTTTGTTCAAAAATTTCTGGCCATTGTAAATAAATAAATAAAATAAATAAACGCAGATAGAAAATTTCGACTTGAGTCCTGGTACCAAATTATATTGTGATTGATGAGAGAACAGAACTGAATGCGAGGTCAATGCCGTAATTCTGGTGCCATGGATGATTGCACTGCATTCAACAGCTGGCAACACACACACTAGGATCGTAACTCGCTAGTTTTTAATAAAAATTATTCTGATCATAGACAACTAAAACAAACAGAAAACTAAAACACTAATCAGAGAGTTTAACTATGGGTGAAACGTGACTGTTTCGTTCTGATGAATAAATTACCCACGAATTGAATACAAGATTCGCTAAATGTGCTCTGTCACGTAAAAATGTAATTAAAACTGACATTTGCAAGCGCTTGGTAAATGTCAGATCACTTAAACGTTTTATAATATCATTATCTCTATAAAATATCGAAGCATTTGGTGAAATTCTCTGGAAAGACACCAGAAGTAAAGAAACGTTTCTTTTGCGACCTATGGGAGCTAAACTCGAGACACTGGCCTCCAAAGAGGTATCAGTTGACGCATCTCTGTACGCACTTCATGACCTTGCAGCTCCATGAAGCACAACTCACACATTCGCCACCGCAGAGAACTGTGTGACCTTTGGTGTTATCATACGTCCAACTGACTCAATTATAACGCTCACCGTACTGCATCTTCACGCAGGGTGAGCACTGTATTGTGGCCATGCTAGATCTCGTGCTGATTAGCCTCATTGTCGGTGGTAGAATGGGCTGTGAAGCAGCCTGTGATACGCCAGCAAGGTTGTTCAGAATGTTGTCATAAGCAATGTAGCGGAGTTATGAACTAATTTTTGCGCTTAACTATGTATCCAAAATATCTAGAAATGAAGTTTCTTTCCTTCTATCTCAATTGCTCACACTGAACTTTTATTTCAATAGTGCTATGACAGAAAAATTATTTCTAGTGTTTGCAGTATCTTTAAATTTACTAACGTATATTTTTCTTTCTTATTATTAAGAAACAAAATTTTACGAGGGTAAAAACGGACCTGGATCATTGGATAATTTAGTTGGACCTGTGTAATTTAAATCATATCTCTCGAAGTTTCTAGTTAATATTGGGCAATGAAAACTTTTTGGATAATATGCAGTCACGTCTTCCCATAAATGCAGATGATAAGAAACGGAACTTAATAAATGTCATTGATACGCAAAACTTGACTCTCACTTTGCCTTTTACTTGGATTTGCAATATTAAAAACATACATGAATAAATTTTCATAGTTCCTTTCCTAAAGCACGTCATGGTATGGTACTCATTAAGTTCATACGCATCTTAAAATAAATACAAACCAAATTGACCTCTCTAGGAAGCTTCTGTAGCAACAACAGATTCTAAAGAAATCAATTTTGAAGAAAGGTATGAAAGTGGCATTTTCAAGTATCGGAATAAAATTGTGAAGAAAATGCACAAAAATAATCCACGTCTAAGTCTCAATTGTTGCAGTTTAAATGCGTAACATTTTCGATTGATATGACTTTCAATATTATCAGAAAAAGATGTTTACGTTAAAGGTAGATGAAAATGGGGTGTATTACAAAGCCTCTCATGCATGTGTCACAGCTAGGGAGAAACCGATGATATCGACCAAATACAAGCATATTACTGCGAAGTAATATATAAAATTTGATACATGAACTTAAAGACTAAATTTCACTCATATGCAGAGCCAAAAAACATACGATTGAATAACATTTCCGATAATTTAGTAGACACAGTAAAAATTGGGTAAAATAGTTTTGAAATTGATCGATTAAAGTGCAGAGAAGAAGACTGAGAAATTATCAGTTACCTTCGTGCTTTTCAAAATACGGGTCTTCTGTCGAAAAAAAGGAATAAATCGGGCAGACGCCGATGGCCAATGGAAGTTATAATGGTCCAACGAACGGCGTGTGAAAATTTAAGGGCGAATGCAATCTTGATAACCCAATTTAGGTATTAATTTCCATTCACTTCATTTGTGAATTGCTGGCTACAAAATACGTCGCTTAGTTACGAATCTACCTTGTTGTTAAGTTCAGCAGTCGAAAAAGCTATTTCTTTCCCAAAACCGTGCACTCACTAGCAACTTTAATGGAGTGAATGGTATTCTACCGTGGTAAATCATCTTAATATCCTTAAAAGCTTCCAGAAATTAGCTCCATCAGTTCTGGAATACATATGGACACATTGGTGGAAGATTTTAGGGAAAATTATTTTTTACAGAGCACTCAAAATATCTCAGGTCATAATTAGTGAGAAAAGTTAAAACCAGTGTTTCTTAAAGTTTCTTCCATCACCATCCCCTTAGGACTCTATTTGATACAGTAATATACGCCCCCCATTCAAGGCGTACCCTCCTACCGCCCCCTTGCATTTCCTCAACGCCCCCAGGGGGTCGGTACGAACCACTTTAAGAAACACTGGTTTAAACTCTCTGTATCACCACTCGTTATCGAATCATTGCATTTTACTGCAAAACTGAGACTGTTCACATATAGAACCTCAATTAAAACTCCTTAATACCTGAGCTTCGTTTTTCTGATGTAAAAAAACAATCGAAAGGAGTAAGATTGCAGATAAAAAAATTTATGATCTGGCAAAAGATATTTTAAAAATTGTGGCGTGTTTACCAGCTTTTGACTTCACTGCCTTTAGTGGATTTGGCTGACGATGCAAACTACCTGGCGTAAAACAGTAAAATTATGCTTTCGATTTTTATGGAAAACATTGTACTCTTTTCATGAAGTATCAAACTCTTTTCACATACCCAGAAATTTTAGCTACACGTGGTGATGTCAGCACACGAGTTTTCATTAGAAACGGAAGCTCATGGAGGACAAAATCATACTCGATTGCCTTAAATAATAAGACCACAAATCTCCGTAGTTAGTAATCAGATGAAGCATTGAGTTCAATTTGAGGGAGCAAGGCTGGGTTGTGCGATGTCGCCACCATCATTAAATGTTGTTTCATACATGGTATTATGACAGAAGTTTTGATCGAGTTCCTGGTCTTGAATTTATTAAAATGAGTGGCGGTGTATATGGGCTGAGTTAATTATTTTTTTTCTGAACACAACATCACCGTCTGATTCAGCGATCACTCATTGAATTTCTAACGGTGTGCAATAGGAACTTTAATGAGAGTAACTGCAAGAGCAAAACAGCGAGGAGATCTAAGAACGAAAATGCAGCAAAAGATAATGCTAGGGGGATGAAGACATGATCGAAGAGTGACCTCTTCAGTACATGAAGTCGTGTATTCCTGAAGTGATGAAACGTCGCTTGGAATAGGAGCACTAGACATCGGAAGCGTTGAAAAGGGGATCGAAATGTAGAGGTGATTGGCATGGGAGAGGAAAAAAAATTACATGCGAGTATGATTGTTCCAATAGCTTAGCAAGGCGCGAAGACTCGAGGATCGAGAAGGGAAGAGAAAGATTAAGCATGTCAGGGACGAGACGCTAAAGGATGATGGGAGTCTGGCTGCTGGATGGAGTGGGAAATAAAAGGCTCTAAAGAAAAAAAGAAGTAGTAGGCAGGTAGTTGGGTACAAATTATGTAACGGAATGGAGGAATATTTGAGGCAGACTGAAAAGATGAACGAGCAGAATTTATGTGAAAAAATTGATAAAATCGAGAGTGAGCAGGCGTGCTTTGTACAGATATTAATACAGGTAGAAGGAATAAAAGTAGCGCAGTATAAGATAGCTACGTCTTACCAAAATACAATAGTGTACACTAGGCCTAACTTCGTAGGTAAGTGTGCGCCAACAGACTCGTGTTGTGAAATGAATATTAACAAGAGCTACCAGGTCCAGGGGCACGAACACCGGTTTTCCGGTTTGACATACATGTGACCACAGCGCTTGCCAGCGGCATAACTGCTTAGTAGTCGTTTGACTTATTAATTCGTCAACAATTCGAGATGCTTTGAGTCAAGAGAATGGTGTAGGGGTCAGCCATCTGTCCGACATACAGATCATGCAGCGGCTGCGGTGCATTCGTACGAATAAGTTCCCAAGAGACGCATTAAGAGGCTAATAAACAAGACCACAGCAGCACAATGACAGAATTCACCGATAAGATGAACTAATGTTCTGCAGGTTCAAAACGAGATAGTGTAAAGATCTGTCGAGCTGGCGAGTCAACAGGCTGGTTTTATAGCTGTGAGCGATATTCTACAATAGCTCTTAATTTTCATATATTACTAACATTGTCTGCATCATGAAATTATACATACAAATGCTTATATGTTTTTTTACTTGAGATGCAGTTAAGTCTATATTTCTAGGCTTTACGTATAACCATGTCACCAGATGACGGTATGAAGCAATTGTGTTGGAAGAAGTGAAGATCTTAAAATATTTCTGTGATCCGAAAACATATACTCCAACTAAGATCACAAAACCAACCACCATGTCTCGGACAGCCAATAAAAACTACATAAAATAACGTGGCCTAACATATTGTCAATTCAAAACAAAAAACGACGCAATTTTTTAATCGTTTTACCATATCAAGAAGACTCATTACCATTCTTCAAGGACCTACCTTAATTACTCAACCCAGACTGTCTCTAGCTTAATTTACCTCGATATACCTCATCTATTACGTATTCATTCGCCTTTCCAAAGGGCAGAGATATTAATACCATCTCGTATAGC
>VCRD01000455.1:202822-214121 GCA_006783055.1 Trinorchestia longiramus
GAACGATAGGTAAGCAGTGATAAACGATAGGTAGGCAGTGATGAACGATAGGTAAGCAGTGATAAACGATAGGTAGGCAGTGATAACCAATAGGTAAGTAGCAATGAACGATAGGTAAGCAGTGATAAGCGGTAGGTAAGCAGTGATATGTGATAGGTAAGCAGTGATATGTGATAGGTAAGCAGTGATGAGCAATAACTAAGAAATGATAAGCGTTAACTAAGAAGTGATAAGCAATAGCTAAGCAGTGACAAACAAGCAAAAAGTAAGATAACTTACCATTTTGTAGAACACGCCTCCGCATCGTTCATCTGGAGCACCTTACTTCGTTGTCACAACAACAATTTTACCCCAACAGATCAGCATTAAAAGGTTTTACCTCCAACGATACTCAAAGAGTGTTTCAAATTAGTGGCAATTTAAGAGAGAGACCAGAGATGTAAAATGAAGTGGACACAATCTCAATGATACTCTTGCAGGAGTAGGGGGTATAGAACAGCGGTTTCAAAGACAGGAAACAGGAAAATAAAAGCGTAGGCTACCCCAACTGTAATACAAGCCTCATGTCTAATTCATCCTACGCCAGGTTCCTGGTCACGGAACTCAAAATTTTCATGGAATGTGGACGAGGAGCGCTACTAACAACACACTTGTACAGGGTGCGGCAACATAACTTCCTTCTTTTCAAAGTAAAGCGCTTTGAGAAAAGGAAGTCGTGCGTCCTCATCCTGTGCATTCAGCCCTACGAAAAGGTCATGGATCCTCCAAATGTCAGGCACATAATTCTATAGCTGGCCTCATAACCGCAAGACCAAAGTTGTAATCGACGCTATACAAATTTTCCACGCAAACTAATGTCAGGATTGAAAGAAGCAGGAGTCTTTCCATTTATTGGTTAAGTAGTTCGAGCAGAGTACGACTAGCCAGTTTATCAATGCTAAAGTGATATTCACAGCCAATGTACATCAGTGACTACTAGTGTCAACTCTGAATATCTAATATGAAAGTGGATAAACAAATACAACCCATACAACTTGAATAAACTATAAAATAAAACAACACAGAATTTCTAGAACTAGGAGCTCAACAAAAGTAACAAAGTAAAAAATTAATAATAAAATAAATTAACTGAATGGAATGTTGGTGATGACTCATCACATAGCAAGAAAGCAACATCCATGAGCAAACAACTCCTTTCAAAATAAATTTCTCGATAATGTGAAGAAACCACACGTAAAACAAGAAGTAATTGCACAAAAGAAAGCACGCAGAACACGAGTGAGCGTATGAGAAGATACATTACGCATAAAGCAAAAATGAATAATCTTCACCTCTCTATAACATCAGTGAAAACAGAAAGAGCAAAGAAAGCTAGCCGTCTAAAGCGTGTATTACACATGAGACGTTTCCAGGTGAAGTTTCTTTGGAAAGTTCGCTAAAAAAGAAAGTCAAGTTACTGCACTCTGTATAACACATCTCCAGGTTAACTTTCAGCATGTTACAACAGTAATTTACGTCAAATTAATCTGTATTAACTTTGCAAAGCTAGCACACATCTCTCAGCTTACAGTGAGCATAACCATAGAACTGCTGGCAATACGACATAATCTCGCATGACCTAAATTCATCCCATAGGACTACAAATGTAACTTTTACACCTCGAAATTAAGCAACTCGTAGGAAATGAGACATAAGGTTCTGTTGCTTTAAACAAGATTTCATTAGCAAGTTTTGGGTTAAATAGATTAAAAAAAACTCATTGATGACAGTTCCAGCATGAGTCAGTAACAAAACGAGCTTGAGGAGGAGATGAGGGTTGCCCAACTCCGCAACGAATTTCCACGACCAGCGTGCCTCATGAAGTACACACAACACTTACGAAGAATCAGTGATTTTAAACGAAATGTTGCTGAAAATAGCACTGCACTCTCCACTCAGAATTGCTTGGGAATACTACGTTCCGCTAAGGGATGCAAACTCCCATAAATGAGCTGATGGACAATCCTCTTCAGCGAATCTTACAGAGCAATTTTTCTTAAACTTCTAATTTCGTAGCACTGATAATTTCTGTACTCATAAATTGCGGAACGAAAATCCTTCTTAATATGCTAAATATATTGAAGATGATCACAGTAATTTTTCTTCTAGGCACTAAATCAAAAAGATTCTTAGAGTGATACCCAGTCACACGGAACTTCACCCGCTAACAAACTTATAACAGTTATTACCCAGACTGGCCGAGAAGTCGATGATTAGTCATATATTAATACAGATTGTACCATCCTTCTAATGAGAAAACTTCTATTCGTAACTGAAATGCAAATGAAAACCTGACCTAGAGCAAGTGAACGCGACTTAAGAGCTGCATGGAGTTGACCAAGTGTCAAGACTGAGCCAGGGCGGTGTTGAAGCACGGGCTACATCACCACTGGTAAGGGACTCGATCTTACTTGTTATTTAATACTAAATATCAATAACAAAAACTTATACAGGGTGTCTCAAAAAAATGTACTCACCCTTTAACCGTTGCTAACATGCTGTCTTCTTTGTGTTGCAGGTGTGAGGTTCGAACCTTTGCGAACATGATTCTTTAATCACATTTAATCATGTTGGCAAAGGTTCGAACCTCACACCTGCAACACAAAGAAGACAGCATGTTAGCAACGGTTAAAGGGTGAGTACATTTTTTTGAGACACCCTGTATTTCAGGGACACAAAGTTAGCATTTAGTTAACATAAAGTACACAGACACTACCGTAGCTCAAAGTCGGAGGGCAAAATGACTAAGAGTCAGTCAGCTTTATTCGATTCTCGATGTATGTGGTCTGTTAACAAATGCACTGTGATTTGCGTTAGTCAAAATATTTTTCAATTAAATTTTTCATTTCTAGCAATGAATTGATTTTGTCATACCGATCACTCATATCGGTTGTATAGGAGTCACATCTAGGTTTATTTTGGTATGAAATAACGCTTCAAGACCGTGACCCTTCATTTTAATGCAGTGTTTGTTTACTTAATATCGGCAATGGTACAGGCTGGTAGGCATGATTTTCTTAAATAAAGATTATTCAAACGATAATTTAATGTCTAGTATGCATCTAACTGCTGCAAAAACATCATGATCATATTTTAATAGCAGGAGAGACGCTTTGCAGAAATATCATGTCCCAGCTTTAAGAAGACGTGCCTGTGTATGCTTATAAACTAATTGAATAATCACTTAGCGCCACTAGACGCAGGTCAAAGCTGATCAGATTGTGAAAAAAGTCAAGTTTTAATATGAAAAACGTCTCAAAACGTCGGTGCTTAGATAATGAAAAAAGGTTAACATTTAATACCAGTAATGCACGATAAGAAAACCAAGCAATAGCAACCCAATACTAAATATTTTCAAGTAGAATAAGACCCTAAAAAGAGTACAGCTCAGAATTTATTAACTCAACAATACAAGGTGGCAAGTGAACAAACAAAGCTCAAAGACAGCGAAGTCGAATTTAACAGCCTCTGCCATTATTTTAGTTATGCAGTCGAGAGGACAGACTGCAAGCTGGAATGCAGATTACATATTTCCATTGAACGCTGACATGACTAGAGTTAATACGAAGAAAGTGGATTAGGTATTATTTGAGGAATGGTTACCTTAACGTTCAAAATTTTCCTCTAGTTTTAACTTTTCAAAATGTTCGAAAGTTTACAGCAGAACTAGGCGTAGCCAAAATAATTTGCATTAATGCGTGAAATGGCTTGAGCTTATTTTGCACGTCTTCATCACCACTGTATTATTGCGTAACGAAATGGAAATTTGATAACAACTAACGCGAAAGAAAGTCCATATTAAATATGTACGTTGATTTAAAGGTAGCTGACAACTGGAATTATTAAGAAACTATCTTGCAGAGTTGATACTGAACCGCAATGTTGCTCTGTGTTGCGACAATTCAGTTCTTAACCCTTTCGGTACCATGATGCAAATATCAGAACCTGTTCAACATATTCAACATCAAATTTAAAAAAAGATGCTTTGTGATGTTTTACAGTCACTGCATTGTCCTGATAAAACTGTAGCTTGCACTGCCCTACCAGCGTTTGCACAGACACACGTGTTGCTCTGCATCTTAATAGGCGAAAAATGACTGCGGCTACCAGAGATGCCGTCAGTACCGAAAGGGTTAAATGCAGTTGGGGAAGCGAGAATTAGACTGCACTAGTCCAGACATGTGTTACCAGCATGGACTGAGTGGGAAGAAAAGATGCATTTAATTACAGCACTTTAAATTGACTTGAACTTGAGTCACTTAGTTATTTTAGAGAAAGTCTGTAAAATTCAAGTTTAAAACATATTTCGAGCATAGGAACAACGTTATTTCGACTACCGTTCGGGAAACTATTAATTCCTCATCGTCAAAACAGACAAGCAAGACTTTAATACCACAAATCTACCTCTCCAAATCTAGAGAATTTATAATTTCTAATACAAAAGTACTTCAAAACTCTAATTTCATTTATATTTTCCACTCAAGACCTGCGCCGGCATTTTCATCCCGAGTTTTCTTTAGTCGATGACAGGATACCACTGAACTTGACACATTCTTGCATTACCGCGCGGGCTTCTCTATGAGGTGAATATAGAAGGCCGGATGAGCGACGTCGCCTAGTGGCCTAAAGTCTCCATACACGCTGTGTTGTGCGTCGCTTCCGAACGCCTCCAGCAGCAGAGAAGTGAACTGCTGCAAGCGGTGTGGGTAGTACGACAGCCGGAACTTGCTGCACGTGTCATCAATAATATAACAAACGCACGCACTAGTAATATCTCACGTACGACAATACAAATCAACGTATGAGGCAAGGAACGCGCGCCTGATTACATTGAAAAGAATTTGAATTTTATCATACATATTTTAAAAAGAAAATGGAACAGGAGTGACTACAACAACAGAAGTAACTACACGAACAGAAATAACTACAAGAAGAGAAATAACTACAAGAACACAAATAACTACAAGAACAGAAATAACTACAAGAACACAAATAACTACAAGAACAGAAATAACTGGAAAGACACAAAAAACTACAAGAACAGAAATAACTGCAAGAACACAAAAAACTACAAGAATACAAAAAACTACAAGAACACAAATAACTGCAAGAACACAAAAAACTACAAAAACAGAAATAACTGCAAAAACAGAAATAACTACATGAACAAAAGTCACTACACTGACATAAGTGGCTGTCACAGAAGTTCACCATAACGCCCGTAGACAACCTACCCCAACAAAGATGCTAGCTTGTTTCGTAACACACATAATCATAAGCTTGAACTCACTTCTGCGTGACTCTCTGTAGCCTGCCTTTCTTTTCTCTCTCCGAGTCAGTGGCGTCTCTCAGCTTGTCGTCCACCCTCATCACGTAGTCCAGAGTGACTAACACGGGCTCTCCCTCCGTCAGCACCACGGACGTAATAATAGACTCGACGTGTGCGCTCTGGTGACATCACAACCAAGAATAAGGCTTAGTCTGCAGACGTTAACACGTTGACTCCGAAGTGGTACGTATGTGTACCACTTAGGTTAGGTTCTGTAATTTTTTCAGATCCTTCTAGTGACTATGCGTACAAACTGAAGATTTACGCCAGTCAGGCAATCGGAGTCAACGTGTTAATCCTTAACTCTCTAGTTCATTTTGAATGTTAAACAAAAATTACTCTTAGGTAATTACAGCACAAAGACAGTCAGTATTTAGCAAACAGACTCGTGCATGAAACAATGTGCAAGGAATGATTTTTAATGACTGTAGACTTTTAACTTCAGTTGTTCAACATTTGTTCGTAAAAAAGCAGAAATACTACAATCCTTTAAGGATACGGAAAGCTGAGTCTCTCCGCACAGCAGTAAATGATAGAATAAGACACCCCGATAAGCTTTTGAAAGTAGTGCTTTATGCAGCAATTTAACACATTTCCTGCGAAGTGACCCACCGGTGAGCCACTCAGGTTAGGTTCTGTAATTTTTTCAAAGCTTTCTAGGGACTATGTGTACAAAGTAACGATTTTCACCGGCTAGGCAATCGCAAAAAACGTGTTAACACGTTGCCTCCGATTGCTTGACCCGTGTAAATCTTCACTTTGTACGCATAGTCACTAGAAGGATCTGAAAAAATTACAGAACCTAACCTAAGTGGTACACATACGTACCACTTCGGAGTCAACGTGTTAATAGCCAAGAATTGGGAACCAGACAGCGAGCCTCACGTTGTAGTAGATGTTGCGGCTAGGAGCAGTACCGCGCTCCAGGATGTCGTCGTAGTTCCTGTGGTCTATGAGCAACACGCCCCCAGGCTTCAGCATCAAGCAGAAATTGTCCAACGCTAACCTGCAGAAATTATTGTGTGTATTACAATATGGAAACATGAACGAACAGAGCGGTCCATTCTTGAGACGATGTCGAAGTCCCAAACCATCTGAAGTTAAGGCATCAATCACGCTCAGGCACCTCAATGACGCACATGTGCCTCTATATCACACACAGGCACTAGGAGTAAAGGAAATCAATTACATGTAGTGAGGTATGAATTAGTGCGTATCATTCGAGAAGACAATTTTAATGTGTCTGGATACTGTCGCAAGCTTGCAGGTTGTGACACGAACGAAATTAAAAGAAACTGATGGAACGCTATGTTCAGGAGTTCATCATAGAAAACACCTAGCCATTACATAATTCAGGTGCCGACTGCACACAAAAAGTTCAGGGGTCCAATATCGTTAAGATTAGGAAGGGTTCCGCTAGGACTAGTTAGGTTTTTCGCAGATGAAGTACATGCTCGTTCGTGCACTGTGGCATAGAAAGCAGAAAGGGCCGAAAATTTCGACTGCGAGACTTCACTCTGAATGAACTTTCCAAAGAATAAACAGATCCGCCTAATGTGAAAGTGCAAGTTACACTGTACACATATGCTGAAATGAAAAACGTTTCAGACAGTAAAACTACACAGCTACGACAGCATCTATGATACCGCATCTACGACAGCATCTATGATAAAAAAGTTTCAGACAGTAAAACTACACAGCTACGACAGCATCTATGATACCGCATCTACGACAGCATCTATGATACAATGTAAGAGTTTGTGATTGAAATACCTCTGGTTGGCGAAATCCCGCTCATCATTGGGCAGGTGAGCGAAGGAATTGCCGAGGCAGATGACGGCGTCAAACTGCTCGATGCCGTCGATGTCATCGGGTAGGGTCATCCAGTTGGCTTCCTCAATCTCTACAATGCAAATAGAGGCAAATTTAAGCATACTTTCAAGACATAGCTAGCGTAACACCAAGCTTTGTTGTTCCTCTCATTAATGCAGGTTGCAATCGTGGGAATATTTAAATCATTGTACGTGACACAAGAAAAACTTTCTGAAATATAATTTCTGTCTGTGCTAAACTTCTCGAAAACGCAAATCATTTGTAAAAAGAGATGAACAGTGTGCAGGTGTACATTTCTTCGGATATTTTCACGATTTCAATAGATGTCGCAACTCAAATCAGCACATGATAACTTCAAAAATTACAGTAGTCTACATGAAAGCCCAATAAGCAATAGCTAATTAAGACATATTTACAGCAAACCTGCACGTGGAAGAAGTATCTGAAGCACCCCTGAAGTATCTGAAGTATGTATCTTCAAATATTGGTTCTCAGGACTACTAAAGATGGTGGACCAGTGCGGAAGCCCCACGCAACCACGTACGAGTAACTCACCCCATGCATCAAAGGCGGGTTCCTTCCTCCTCTTCCAGCGCGTTTTGAGCGCATACTTGAGCATCTTGTCGGACAAGTCAACGCTTGTGAGCGTGAAGCCTTCCTCCAGCAGCATCACGGAGTCGATTCTGAAATAAAAACACGATTTTAACGTCACAATGTTCCAAAAATACCAAATAACAATGTTATAATGAACATACAGGAATATAAAGAGTGAAACATATGACCAATAGACCCTTCATTGAAATATATTATCAGAATGAGACAGTATTTATAAGCTAGTAACTCTTGGAGAAACGTACCTACATATATATCAAGTACGTTAAATAATAACTCAGTAAACTTCAGCTGAACTAAATAAGCAAATCTAACTGATCAAGTGCTCGTTAGAGTAAAAATTACGAAAACAGATCACCTCGCACCACAAGTACAGACATTGTGACGTCGATGTCTCGATCACAGCTCTCACTTTTCAAAAATCGTAGCCAATTATAGCTACCCAAATTTTAACCAATATTGATGCTCATTGATCAACATTTCTATAAATGACGCATTAATCTACAGCTGCACACAAGTGCATACTTCAACTCAAATTGAGGGAAGAGTTTAAATCGGTGATCCCGTGAAGAAGTAACAGCTCCAGATGTATAAAAAATACGTGTATAGCATGAGTTACCATATTTCTGCTAAACGTGTATGTATGTATGTTTGTGTGACTAAAATGTTCGTAAGTGATTAATTAAGGTGTACGCACGTGATTGAAATATCTATGTATAATTGAGGTGCATGTGCGTGATTGATGGCTTTACGTTACATCACTTGGGACTTGGATATCGGCCCATGAATGGAATAATCGGCTCGTTCCTGGTGTCCTTTTCTATTCTATTATATACTGTATTCAATTCTATTCTTGTGCGTGAAAAGAAAATTCTAAATTTCCTCAGAACAGAATTACTTAGCAACCTCGTAAAAACAACATGCCGTCAAGTCATAACCACATTAAAACTTCGTCAGGTCATTTTTCTCTGGAACTCCTTTTTCCACTAGATCTCGCACGCGCGAGAAATGCTGGTAGAAAACAGAAGCAAGCAGCGATGCTCGTTTAAGTTAACACCGAAACGATACAGGGAAAAACTAATTTGAAGCCTGTTTTATTTTATTCCATTCAAAGTGGACTGATGTACAAGCGCTGTCAGCTCTGCAGGACACTCATGAGGAACGCTATATCCAGAAGATTCCCTAGCTCGACTAGACTCCATTTGCAGACAACGTAATGTTTGGTCCCAACATCATTCACTTGAGGTAGAAATTGAAGCAACTCTGACCGATGCAAAATTACAGTAAATCTGAGCAATGAAAAGTTACAGTAAATCTGAGCAATGAAAAGTTACAGTAAATCTGAGCAATGCAAAGTTACAGTAAATCTAAGCAATGCAAAGTTACAGTAAATCTGAGTAATGCAAAGTTACAGTAAATCTGAGCAATGCAAAGTTACAGTAAATCTGAGCAATGCAAAGTTGCGGCTAATATAAGCTATGCAAATTACAGCTCGGATACCAAGTACCAGGTGAAGAGGTAGATGCAGAGTACTGTACTGGAGCAGCTCATGAGAGCGACACTCGATAGCATAGGGAAGCCCCACACAGAACTCAGAGACGGTCAGGTGGCATAGGCAGGCATTCAACGAGCTGTATGCATCTTAAAACTATGGGTATAGACCAGTGGTTCCCAATCTGTAGTACGCGTACCACTAGTGGTACGCGAGGGCCTTCCAGGTGGTACGCGAACACTTTCTTATTGCTATATTGCCATGAACAATTCTTATTTTGCTATATTTTACTTCACAAAATGTTTACTGCCTAACATAGGGTAATCTGGCAACGATTTGTAGTTAGCAAATCTTAGTTGACTTGCGTGTTCTACGTGTACAATAATGGAAATAAAGTGATATCTAATCGAATTTAGTTTCTCTGGAACCAGATGGTACGCGGCGACTGTACGGGACCTCAAAGTGGTACTTGATCACATAAAGGTTGGGAACCACTGGTATAGACAATAAGACGCAGTTTTCTACAACGCATTTATGATCACTTCGCTGGAAACAAAGGTGTGACGCTTATATATGTCTAAACCTCTTACTCAGTGACTAATGAAATTTTGATTTAAGAATGGTGAGCTACATGGAAGAGCAGCAAGCAAAAATTGTGGAACTTCTCTACCAATACAACAGTTGTATTATTGCCGCACAAAGAAATTATACAAGCTTTTTAAATGTGGAAAGTCCTCACAAAAATTGCACACAAACAATGGTCACTATATCGAGGTACAAGGCTCAGAAATAGAGAATCGTTGAACATAATAAAAGTGCAAAAGGAAATTTTCACATGAAGATTAATTTTACGTTATGGTGTCGTTCCGAGGCCTTCCACATTTCCAAATTCAAGTTCCATAGAGTTTTTACCAGAGGATATTTAACAGGAAAGGTTTACATTACGATGCTTTGTAGGAATTGAAACAAAACAGCGTTCAATAAATCAACAATATTAATCCAGAGATGCTGAGTAAAGTAATGAACAGTTTCAATATTATCATCATTAATATATTTCTAGTTTAACCATCACAGACCAAAACAGAATCAATAATAAAAGAACGTATTTGTTTAAACAGTAACTAAGGTCACTTAAAATTACACAACTCTTCGTACTTGAAACGTAAAATAAATTTTGATGCATACTCTATCATGCATAAAAATCTAATTATTTTCATGTTTCCTAGTTTCCCCATCATTGGTACATGAAAAGAGTACGTTAATTGTGCATCACCACATCCAGTTCTGGGTCTGTGCGTCACCACATCCAGTTCTGGGTCTGTGCATCACCACATCCAGTTCTGGGTCTGTGAATCACCACATCCAGTTCTGGGTCTGTGCATCACCACATCCAGTTCTGGGTCTGGTATTAACATCTGTACAGGAGCGACTCACCCAGTGCCGCACGCCACATCCAGCACCGTCACGCAGTTGCGTCGTCGCAGCTGATTGCTGATGAATTCTCTGCAATGTAATACGTGTTCTTAATGCCCCATGGAATTTAATAAGAATACTACTTACTTTACTAAGAATAATAAGATGATAAGAATACCCAAACAAAGAATTGAATAAGAATACACAAACAAAGAATTGAATAAGAATACACAAACAAAGAATTGAATAAGAATACACAAACAAAGAATTGAATAGGAATACACAAACAAAGAATTGAATAAGAATACACAAACAAAGAATGGAATAAGAATACACAAACAAAGAATTGAATAAGAATACACAAACAAAGAATTGAATAAGAATACACAAACAAAGAATTGAATAAGAATACACAAACAAAGAATTGAATAGGAATACACAAACAAAGAATTGAATAAGAATACACAAACAAAGAACTGAATAAGAATACACAAACAAAGAACTGAATAAGAATACACAAACAAAGAATTGGATAAGAATACACAAACAAAGAACTGAATAAGAATACACAAACAAAGAAC
>VCRD01000455.1:215323-260339 GCA_006783055.1 Trinorchestia longiramus
ACAAAGAATTGAATGAGAATACACAAACAAAGAATTGAATAAGAATACACAAACAAAGAATTGAATAAGAATACACAAACACTCAAAATTCATCGTTGCACAGTAGAGCTAGGACATAAGATAGCGTACTCGCAATGCACAAAAATAAGCCACGTAATCGTAGCTTCCTAAAAGAAGGGAAAATTGGCAGTGAGCAACACGAAAACTGGAGTCAATGCAAGTTTCCTCAAGTCACAACTCGCTGCAAAAATAGACACAACAATTTTTAAGAGGTTAAAAAACGAGTGCATGGGGATGGATTTCAAATAAAATGTGAAGAGAGAATGCTATAGATTTTATGAAGATTCACAAAATCGAAAGCGGTCAAATCCATGAAATCAAATAAATTCTACGGATGTTACAAAGACACGTTGTGCAACACTGCTTGTGATACACGTATAGAAGAGCAATACAAATGCATAAATTCAGACTATGACACACTAAGACAAGCAACTGACCTGTAGACGTCTGTGCGCTGACTCTTATCTCCGATGTAGAGCTCCCAAAGATGCGCTGCTGTGCCATCAGAATATTGGTCTTTGAGACCTGCTGCAGGGATGCCCAGAGACCGCGTACGATAGATGCGGTTGTCCGACATCTTTTGAAAATTCGTTTAGCTCTACAGTCTTCTGACAGTTCGTTTAGACCTACAGTCTTCTGACAGTTCGTTTAGACCTACAGTCTTTCGACAGTTCGTTTAGCTCTACAGTCTTTTGACAGTTCGTTTAGACCTACAGTCTTCTGACAGTTCGTTTAGACCTACAGTCTTTTGACAGTTCGTTTAGACCTACACTCTTTTGACAGTTCGTTTAGCTCTACAGTCTTTTGACAGTTCGTTTAGACCTACAGTCTTCTGACAGTTCGTTTAGCTCTACAGTTTTTTGACAGTTCGTTTAGCTCTACAGTCTTTTGACAGTTCGTTTAGACCTACAGTCTTTTGACAGTTCGTTTAGACCTACAGTCTTCTGACAGTTCGTTTAGCTCTATAATTTTTTTACACTTTGTTTCCCAGTAAAATTGAGACGGCAGTGAAAACGCAAAGAGTCCTCTTTATAATGCGATTGTTGTATAGCATGAACGTAAAACTCTGCACAGGGAGGTAAAAGATACTTGAGGTAATTATATTTAAAGCCTATCACTGCAGCGACATTAGCGTAAAACTCCAGGTGTGTATGCTCATGTAACTCCTTGATGTTCGTCGGCGTGCGTGTATCAATCTATGAACGGTGACAAATAAAGGAAAGTACGTGACACGACCACACGTCAAGCATAAGCAACACAAGTGACACTGATGCAACGCTGGAATCGCCACAGAACCTGGAGAGAAGTCAGTCACTGGGAGCAGCAGACCTGGCCTTTGTTCCGCAGCTGAGTTTCTAAGACACACTGAGCAGCGAGAATTCCTCTACCACTTGCGCAAATTCACGGAGCTGAAACTCGATGGGAAACCATAGGGATTAGCGTAAAAATTATAATAATTGTAAACAGTGATTGTTCAAGTTAATAATGATAAAAATCGTAATATTTGTAGCTGAGTCAGTGAAAAAGGAAAAATCCTTATGTAGAAATAGCAATAGAGCATATTAGCTATGCAGTTATACAAGAAATACTAGGTCACACTTTGCTAGTAAATAAATAAATTCCTTGATTTACGATAGTGAGTGGTTTTTGTACACTGTACTTCTCATTCATTTACAAAATTGCAATGCAGTCACACTGCATTGAAATTTTCCGTTTCATTATAAACTTCAAGAACTGCACTCTTGTCACTACAATCCCTCCCTCCTCGAAGTGAGTCAGAATACCGTGACAATTTACAGGCAAAAATTGCTTCAATACGCTCGACAGTCCCATGTCAGAAAACAGGAGTTCTTTGTTGCATTCGAATACTCGTGAAAACGGAAACTCGTTTGTTTACGGTTTTAAGTATTGGTCATATTTACGAGCGAGTCTCACACAGCTCTCCAAGTGCTGATGCCCTACGCCATCTCTTCGCTCGTCTAATCATTTTTTGTCGAAGGTTGTTTTCCTTAACATTTGACGTCCATCATGGCGATAACCCTGTTGTGCGCGTACACTGGAGTTAGAGCGTGCACCCACACGTGCCAAAGAGCAGCTACACGTGCCAAAGAGCAGCTACACGTGCCATAGAGCAGCTACACGTGCCATAGAGCAGCTACATGTGCCATAGAGCAGCTACACGTGCCATAGAGCAGCTACACGTGCCATAGAGCAGCTACACGTGCCAAAGAGCAGCTACACGAGCCATAGAGCAGCTACACGAGCCATAAAGCAGCTACACGTGCCATAGAGCAGCTACACGTGCCAAAGAGCAGCTACACGAGCCATAGAGCAGCCACAAGTGTTAACAATGCTTAATTGCTACAAGTCAGTATATCAATCACAAGTTGCACCCACATAACATACTAATATTAACCTGATAAAGAATGATCTCAATACTAAGTATATCTGATGCTCACTATTTTGTAAATAAGGGAGAATTTTTTTAATGTCATTCTCCTTTTATTACTTAATAGAAACAAAGAGTAATTCAGGCCTAAATTTGTTAATAATGGGCAAACAAACTGATGATTTGATATACCAATTTAGAGGTCCTTATTCATTGAGGCTTATCAGAAATGCTATCACCTTAGATAATTTTTCAGGCTACTAACTCTGAAAGACTAGTTTTCTTGATATTTTCTTGTTATGCAACTTAACTTGAAGAATTAAGTTACAAACTAATGATTACTATTTCTCCTCAAGTACCTATCAAAATGTTTGTCAAGAATTTGAAAAGATTTTTCTCTTTAAATATATTTTCATCAAAATTTTGAGAGCAGCATGACTACCAGGACTTGCTGCCCTATTTCACATAATGCCTTTCCTCACCAGAATACTGGTGAGCTGACATCATTAATTATAACACTCTAAAAATCTTGATGAGAATACATTTGGATACAAAAATCCTCTTGCAATATTGACAAGCATTTAAAAATTTACACAAGGAGAAAAGAGCAACTATTAGTTTGTTAACAAACCTTTCAAGTTAATACACATAGCAAGAGAATATCAATAAAACAAATCTTTCATTGTTAGTGACTTGAAGAGCTTCTGTGAGTAATTTAAGAGCCTAAAAACCATAGACAAATGATGATGGAACCCAAGCCCTAATAAAATTCCAAGGTCTTTCCATTGATTTCTTCATGTTATACTACTAGGGATGCTGGAACATACTTTTTCCAATTAATGAGTATTGAGGTGCACAAAAATTGTGTTGAACTTTACTATGTTAAATCAAGACCAATTTTATCATTATTGCGAACATAATGTTTTTCAAAGTTCAATGGTTTATAAGAAGACTGAAGTTCCTGCTTAATATTTATGAAGCAACTTATTGGTATTATTTATTTATAATAATTTGCTCACAAATTAATCAGAAAACATCTTATATATTTGTATAAATAAATTTATAGTTAATGTCATAGAATTCATTCCGTTTTACATAGACCTTTAACTTTTAACAAATTATAAAATGGGATTCATCAATTCATTACTATTAGAGATTGTAAACCCATGACTATTTATTTTCTTTAATATCTTTATAACCTTTTAGAAATAAAAAAAATTATTGTTTAAGAAATAAATATTGAATTTTATAGAGTGAATGGAAAAAATTATGAAATATAGAAACATTGGCAACTAAGCATAATTTTGTAAAATGAAAATTCAAGATAGACAAGAAAAATAGCCTCATTCAATAATGCCCCATAGACTGAAGTCATGGCTTATCAAAGTTTTCAGGTTTCTCACTAAAATGCTTTAAAATTATGAGATCTTTAACAGCTTAAAAATACAAAATAAGCTTAAACATTTGTACACAAAAATTGATACTTCAAATTTGACACAAAATTTCATAAAAATTTTGTAGTTTTTAAGCTTTAGAATTGATTCTCATCAATATCAGCAACAGGATATTTGTTTTGGCCAATAGCACTATCTACTTCATATAAAATATGGTCAACCAAAAACACAATTTGATTTACCCTAAGCATGAAAAACTAGAAATAAACATAAATGATTACTAGTAATAAAGAACTTCTGAATACATTACCTGTGATATTACCTACAGGTGGGCATCACTGAGCTTTCAGTTGTTGCAATGTTATACACTAATGTATCCCTTGAGAGAACATCCATATTTTGTTCAAGAAAAAAGTAAAAGTTTATCCTATGCAAGCAATGTTTAATGAGTTGCATTATTTCTACAAAAATTTTGAATTGGTAGTAGAAGTGACCATAGGAAATATGGTAATGTCACTCATTCATAAAGACTAACTTCAAAGCATGGCCTAACATTTTGCCAACCCTCAGAAATGTTAATTTTTTCACTGATATGATTCAAATATTAACTGAAATTAGACACTGTAGATACAAATTCAATTGAGCAGCACCAACAAAAACATTAATTCGTTCATTACATCGTTAATGCAGCCAGGTCCCTGATAGTGAATTTCCACACAGCCCTCGACTTAACTCTGTTTGCAGCGCAGGGACCAGATAGGCTGACCTATAGACAGACTTAAACCACTGACTACTTCATCACACTTCCAGATCATCGCAGCGTACCCTTACGAGCTTCTACCTAATTTTAAACTCTTCTTCAATGCCGTGTTTGTTTGGGGCTTCGAAAACTAGTCCATGTAGCCTCAAATCTTGAACTCACGATTAACCTTACGCGGCACGCGTGCGTTTCGTCAATCACAACTCGAAAACGCGTCTGTTGCACCGGAACAGTACTGACGAATGATGGATTTTAGTGTTCCGAGTGTTTGTACTTTTTATGAGTTTTATTTTAAATTCATACAACAACCAAAACGTTCTTCCACACAGAGTCATGTTATCATTAACAACAAAGAATTTAAAAGAACACTTGATCAAACACCGGCCATTATTTAGAGCCTAATTATTCAATGCATGGAAGACCTGTTCATGCAGTTAATGCAAGGAGCGTACCTGAATTGACAAACTCTTTTTCATCAGAGAATTATATATCCTATTTCATCAGCTTTATCGATTGCCATATCACACGTTGAGTGCTACGAGATTAGATTAATACGAATAAACGAAGTTGCATTGTGCCTTTATTACTCAATTATTGACGTGAATCAAAACCTTCCTTGTCGCGAGAAGGGTGAATGATGAGATAAAGCACCAAGTGCAGCCACGAAAACTCCAGAGATCGCGATAACAAACCAGAAATAACTGGTTCAAAGCAGATTTTTCTAGTTCATAGGACAAACGTTCGAGTTCTGTAATCGCTTCTGAAAAATCTCCAAGGAGACTCACCTTATAATTACTGATAACAAGGTGCTTTCATACACGGTGGTACAACAGCCTATCTGCTCAAACCTATAACATCCTGTACAGTGGATTTTTCAATACCATTGATTTATTCAACTAAAACACTAAGTAGGTATGTCATTTTATACGAAGTTGTCTTGACATAGCGAATTTGTTCTGATATTTTATTAACTTGGAAATACCTATATATGAGCTACAGCCCCATTGTTAAATTTTTTGTTCAAAATAAACGTGCAACTGCGAAGATGAATATGTTGCTTATATATAAATGTCGAAGAACTTGCACGGTACCAACGTGAAAATAACAAATTTTCTCATCATGTAGTTGTATCCAATATAGAAAAAATCTTTTTCCTTCTCACAGACACAAAATAATTTTAGCTAAATATTTTTGAAATATATTTGACGAAAAGTGTAAACAGATCAAATTTTGAAGATTTGTTTGGCTCATTTCGAACACGCGCATCAGTCGCCATGAAGAGAGAATCGAAACAATTAGTTAAAAATTCAGTGTCACCTGAAAGGATTTTGAATGAACAAGAATACGGTAAGGACATACTGTTAGAAATCTTTCTTTACCATTAAAATGTTCAATATTTAAAAAAAATCTTTTTAAGGAGAGTGCACGCGAATTTACAGTTTGACATTACAAGTCTAATTTCCAAGTCCAGGTTGAAAGTTTTAATAGGGAAACTAACGTTTCAATACTGCGTATATACAGGGTGTCTCAAAAAATGTACTCACCCTTTAACCGTTGCTAACATGCTGTCTTCTTTGTGTTGCAGGTGTGAGGTTCGAACCTTTGCGAACATGATTCTTTAATCACATTTAATCATGTTCGCAAAGGTTCGAACCTCACACCTGCAACACAAAGAAGACAGCATGTTAGCAACGGTTAAAGGGTGAGTACATTTTTTTGAGACACCCTGTATAAACTATCTGAGCCCGTCTATTGGCGAACAGTATGTTAAAAATGATTGTTTGTTATCAAGAAGTATTACTTCCTCGTAGGAATTTCGGGTAAAGAAACTCAAAGCTTACAAAAGATACGAAACTTTCGTAATATACAAGCTTCATTTTAGACGCAGTACATGCTTTCTTACTCTGTGTACAGTTACTGGTTCTAGTGAGACTGTTGCAAGAGCAGGCTGTGTTTGTGTACAGTTACTGGTGCTACATAGTTAGATTATTACAACGTGTTTACATTAATGAACAATTGCTGATTATAGTTAGTGTGCACTTTGACATTTCTTAATTATTCACCAAAACGATGTTCTGCATGACGTAAATTACTGATTCTGGAAGTTCTCCCCTGGAAATAATCATCGCTTAAAATTTTATAAATTCACCGTAAAATTGATCTCAAGTCGCTGCAAACACATCAGACTACCTGCTGGAGACGTGGCTGAGGCACCTACGAGCTGAGAACGAGCGCGTGAAGCAGAACACAGCGACTGCTGCGGGTGCCTGCTGCAGCGCCGTGACAGGACGGCTTCTTAGCTTCCTCAGCCTCGCTGCTGACGCTGCTCACCTCAACTCCAGTGTCAAGTACACAGCACTTGACCTCTACTGCAGGTGCGTGCAAGAATTGAGTGAATGAAGAAACAAGGAAAGTGAGTAGAGGGAAATTGTTTTTTTTTTCAATTCGTAGCATCTTAAGACTAATGATGATTCTCCCAGTGGCTGTTCCCGTCCCTCTGCGTTATGGCTTGTGGGAGACACTCGTAAGGATGAGCGGGAAGTGAAAGGAAATAGTCAACTTGTCAGTCAGTTAGCCTTCTTCACCTTCAGCATGACAAGTAGGAGAAATTCGAGTGCTGCGTGATGACTCGAAACTGGGACTCTGGGCAGCCCAAGTAAAACCACTCACCACTCGACTACAATAGAGCTTGTGTTGCACCGCGTGTATGGAGCGGCAGTTAATGTTCTAATTATACCTATGAACAAAATTAATAAAAAAAATTCTTGGTCTTCAAGCGCACGTTCGCAAACAGTTGATGAATATTGATTCAATGATGCAAACTCTTTGTCTCTATCACTCATCGTTTGTGATACATACGATATCAATCGTTTATGTATGTTTAACATTGTAGTAAAGCCAACAACTAGCAGACTGAAGTATCACTCAAACAGTTATTGCTACTTGCAGTGCTAATGAACATAGCTCTAGCTAAGAAGATAGTGTAAATGTTAAATGAGTGAAATATTAATGCTACATTGATTCGTATAAAACATTGACTTTTAGAAACAGACAATAATGATTTTTATTAAGAAATTTTGTGAGGACTTGAAGAAACATATTGCTTTGTAATTTCAGTTGATAAAGTTTCCTTCAGCTTCGATAACGGCTTTTATGCGAGGTCTGATCTGCCTACATGCTCAGATCAAATGGTTCTTGTTCATATTAGACACTGCTCTTACTATTGAGATGATTAGTTATTCCTTAGCGGTATGAGGGTTGCTCATTAACCCTACTCACTTGATAATTTTAGATCTAGGGAGCTAGTTAACTAAATGTTGAGGTTATGTAATCACCGCCATTATAAGGAGTAGCTACAGGAGCCCTACACTGGTGTGATAACAACATTGTGGCGTAGTTAGAAGGCAACGCACACTGGAACTCGCTGTCTTCGTGTCTGTTGTCCGATGTGGTCAGCACTTAAACACGGGCACCCTCCTCGCTGTTCTCACTGCGTCATGCAAACCCACTACTGAGACGTAGTATTCTACTAAAGTTATTCCGCAACATGTGGGATGCTACCACAGCTGCCGGAATTCTCGGCTATTGACTTCAGTGTTGCGTGTGAGTAGGAAAACAAACTATGATTGCCGCGTGTGTTGGAAAATAGAGTTCAGTGCCACCTGCGTAGGAAAATAGAGTATGGTTGCTTGTGCGTAGGAGAATAGAGTTCAGTGGCCCATATGTAAGAAAATACTGTATGGTGGACAGTGCATGGGAAAATAAAGTATGGTTACCCGTGCGTAGGAAATTGAAGTATGGTGGCTCATGCGTAGGGAAATAATGCATAACGGCCCGTGCTTAGGAAAATAAAGTACGATTGCCCGTGCGTAGATAAACAAACTATGGTAAACCACGAGTACGACAACAAGCCATAGTTGACAGCAAGTAGGTAAGCAAACTATGGTAAGCCAGCCATGAGTACGACAACAAGCCATAGTTGACAGCAAGTAGGTAAGTAAACTATGGTTGCTCCCTAATCGGTAAGTCAATTATGGTTAGCCGTGAGTAGGTACGCAGGAATGGTCTACCTAAGGTAGAAGTTATGTATCTCATTGTGTGTAGCCTTTTTCGTCTTTTCAGATGGTTTTACAACAAACCAAAAACAGATCACAGGACAGCACAGCACAAACCAACAAGACAACTACCAACTCCAATAACTGAGCACAAAGAACTATATGCTAATACTATAAGGAATAACCATAAAATATATTGTTACATATACATACGTGCTGTGTATATGGGCAATTTGCCGAAGAATCTGTGTCCCGTATTAGACTCATTAACCATGAGAGAGCGTGCGCCCGAAATAGAGCCAAGTGTTCTGTTCTGAGTATTGTGTACACACTGGCAGGAGTCTTAAAGACCTTTGAAATTTTTAATGTGCCTACTTTGTGTATAAATAAATGTGTCTCATTGACACTTGTTGCTATTCGTATTTATAAACTGCTGATCGGCCAATATTTATTAACTAAATAGTTCCCGTGGAAATTCTCAGGTTTAGATTAGACGAATTTGAAATTATTATGAAGGCGACTGTATTAAAGCTCTAAGACGAATTATTTTTTTAAATGACTATTTTTCATGGATATATACAGAAATTCCATCCTGTATCTTATCTGCCGATAACATGGCCGTGTAAGAGAAGAAGGCTAATAACAGGAAAAAATGACGCATTTTATACTAATCCAGCGTCTTAGGTATCCACAATACAAAGCTCATAATATATGTATACCTGTTCTGATTTCAGTTCAAGAAATTTTTTCAGTAATAGATAAGAAATAATGGAACGAACACACACCCTTTTAAATACTATTAAAACAAAACCTAATGAAGCCAAAAAAGTGGGTTACATATCAAATGAAAGCGTAAATTTTGGAGTTTTATTACTTTTTAACAAAAGTTTTATTATTTGTAGATGATATATTTCAAATGATGTCAATTGCTGTTCAAATAAGTGCGTATTCTTTTCACATTACTTTTCAAGACTTGTTCCAAAACACATGGAGTTATTGTGTTGATTTCTTTAATTTTGTTACCTTTTAATTCTCGTAGAGTATTAGGTCTATTGATGTAAACCGTTTGTTTAAGGCAGTGGTTCCCAAACTGTGGTACGCGTACCACCAGTGGTACGCGAGGGCATTCCAGGTGGTACACAAACTCTTTCGGGGTCATGAACAATTTTTATTTTGTTATTTGATAATTATGAAAATAAAGTGAAATCTGAGCGAATTTAGTTTCTCTGGAACCAGGTGGTACGTGGCGACTGTACGGGACCTCCAAGTGGTACTTGATCACAAAAAGGTTGGGAACCACTGGTTTAAGGTATCCCCAAAGGAAAAAGTCCGGAGGGGTCAAATCAGGAGACCTTGGTGACCAAGAAACGTTACTAGAACGTGAAATTAATTTATCAGGAAAGGCAGCATAATTAAACTGATAGATTAGTTGAATTTTATGTGGGTAAAGTTGTAAGGCTTTTATCAGGATCCAACGTAGTGATCTTCAAGAAATTTCTAGTTCACTGGAACGTTTCGTAGTCGATGGTCGAGGCTCTTGTTGAATGGTGTTTGAAACACGCTGAATTGCATATGCATTTTGTACTGTTCTCGGTCTACCAGAGCGTTCTTTATCAGCTGTTGATCTGGATTATTTGAATTTTGAAATCATTGCAATAATACAATGTTTGGAAAGATTTGTTCGTTGATTAAATGTCGTCATAAAGTCCCTTTGTACTGCAACTAAGGATCCGTTATGTGTGAAATAACTTTCCACTATCCTTGTTCGCTGTTCTTTGCTGTATTTTGCCATTTTAGGGTTATTGATAATAGTGAACTGTTTATGAGTAACAATATTAAACCTTTAATCTGTATACTAGATACGAAAGAGAACTCCAATAATTCCTCTTTCATTTGATATATTATCCGCTGTTTCACCTTTATTAGGTTTTGTTGTAATACTATTTAAAAGTGTGAAGTGGCTTTTGCCCCACGCGTTTCTAAAAGTTTTCGTTTGATTTGCCAGTGGACGCGGGCTTTGGAAAGGACAATACAATGCTTACAATACATGTATACCCTACCGAATTTTCTCCTATCTAAATCCTTAAGAGCGTGACAGAGAGACCCACCAAGCAAGCAAGCAACGAACTGTCTATTATCATGTGGTGGAATTGTCGTCCAGTAGGATTGAATTTTGGAAAGCAACCCAATAAGATTATTTTCTGCTGGAAAATAGTGCTTATTTTCGAAAAAACGATCACACTCACGATACAAAGTTAAGGAAATTTTTCTTTTATGATTCTGTAAAAATAATAACCGTCTTTATGCCAAACTCATAATGAGGATGTGTTAGAAATTTAAAAAATATTCAGAGATAAACGATGAGCTATAGCTTTAGGTAATTTAAGAGCCTTTGGGTCTTAAATAGGCAACATTCATAAGTGGTTAGCAACAAGCCTACGAATTTGAAGAGAGTTTGCTTCTATTAGCATTAGGTGTCGTCCGCAGAGCAATCGCGTTATCATATCTGCAATGCGTAAGCATATCTTTTATCATAGGACCCCACTGCTAGCTCATTACAATCTCGATAGTGATCACAATGATTGATGACTTCAGCTCTAACTTGGGATGTCGCTCTCGCCCTGGCAATTGATTCTAGTCTCACGACCCACAATGTTGCCCTCAACTCCGAATTCTATGTAGCCTCACCACCCGCGATACCGCCAGCCACTCTGGATTCTAGTCTCACCACCCGTGATACCGCCAGCCACTCTGGATTCTAGTCTCACCACCCGTGATACCGTCAGCCACTCTGGATTCTAATCTAACCACCCGTAATACCGCCAGAAACTACGGATTTTAGTCCCACGACTCGTAGTGTCACCCTTTTCACTAGATTATTTGTTATAAGTCCTTTTAGCCCTGATGCTGATCAATCCTGAAGACATAGCGCTGTATGGACTCGTCTCCGAAGCTCCAATCAACACGAAACGAGAAAAAGAGAGAAGAAGAAAGATTCTCTTCAATCAAATTCAGTGATGATGTAAGGAGAGTCAGAGTCGACACATCAACTCACCTAATGTAAGGAATTGATGTTATGAGTTAATGCACGTGCGTGTAATTCTTCCCGTATAACAGGGAATTTTAAGTGGTGTTGGAACTCTCTCATAGCTGGGGTATATTTACTTCCCATTAGCATCAGGATGTTTAGGGTGGTACTGCACGTGTTTGATGCTACAGTCTTTGTGTGAGGTGTGCTGCATCAAAATTGATTTTTGAATGATAACAATTTTGTAAAAATGCTCTACATTCTCATCATGATGAATTTCTATACAATAGACATGCTGCCAAGCTTTTGCTGAGAAGTTAGCGTTTTATGGAACTTTCCTGGTTAAATGGTAGCTAAATGGTAACGAGAAATGTCATTGTTCAGGAAAATCTATCATGAATTCTCACCAAATATTCATGTTTGTTTAGGTGACTACAGCCTGAAAATACTTCTTGGTCTCAGAGTTGTAAGAATAATAAAAGTTCTGATGCAAGGTAGTGCATTGTGGTCACTTTCGTGAGTTCTTGCAATAACGAATTATTATAAAAAATAATGCAGTGTTCACAATTTTGCATGCTGGTTTAGATAGTACTTTGCGTTGTTGCTTGCCTATATTCGCAAGAATCTATTTTAATAAATGTACCTAAAAAATATGCATGCGAGGTTGAAATAAATTTGTAAGCCTATCTTACATAAGGCTCATAAAGAGCACTTTATTTTAATGTAGTCTCTGTTGAAGGACAAATTTTCTTCAAGAACACAGAACCCTGCGGACATTTGTACTCACAGTTGAATTACTCACACAAAACAGAGAATTCCAAAAAATTGTAAATTCTATTCCTGTACATAGAAGTGACCCATTATCAAGTATTCTTGCTCACTAATTTTCCCATTATAAGAGTGGATCATGAAGAATGATTGAGTCACGACAGTTGCAGCTCTCACACCTATTTCACACTTGGTGTATAACATTGATCTTAGTTATTTTGTGTTCTTTTGAACCCACTGGACACGTTTACCTGTCGAGCGCTAGTTAAAATTTCAAAGTTGAGTTTGACACTTAGTAAATGCTTCAGTTAGAGTCTCATTTTCTTTAATGAGTGTTCATTCGTGGAGGAAAGGTGACTAAGGCAAATAGGCTACACTAACGGCCTGAATGAAGCACGCAGCAGCTTCGGTTTGTTCCATGGCACAACAGAGTACATCTTCATTAGCGATATTACGTCATGATCCGAAAAAACAATCTAAGGTTATAACATATGGACAGTTTTAATTAGTTCTTCTGTGATAACTTGTCGATTCAAGTATCTAATAACAAAAGTGTTTCAAAAGTCATTGCGTTCAAATTTTGCGGTGATGAACTTCGTTTCAGTTTTTCAATTTTAATTTTTTGAGATTTGAAATGAAGATCTGAAAATTCTAGCAAAAACTCCACAATCTTGAACTACTGAATCATGAGGCTGTGAAAGAGGCCTTACACAACGCTCATCCGTATGAATAATCTACTTATATAATGGACAGTGTATCTCCATCTCTCTCTATCTGTTTGTGTCCGTCTCATTACTTCCTATCTATTACTGAAAAAAAATTCTTGAACTGATATCCGAATGGGTATACATGTTTTATAAGCATTGTATTGTGGATATCAAAAGAGCCTGATTATTATAAATACCTCATTTTTTCCCGTTATTAGACTTCTTCTCCTACACGGCCATGTTATCGGTGCATAAGATAAAGAATGCAAGTTCTGTATGTATTCATGTAAAATATTCAGGTTCTGATAGTACCACGTGTAAAGCTGAAAAATGTATTTCATTTCAAAGATCCTTAATTTTATCACTTTTAAACCGTAAAATTTCCACAGGTACTATCTAGACCCTGTTATAGGTAGATTAGATATAGAAGGAAAGTATTGTATACATCCGTAAAAAATATATATTCAAAACACAATAATTTGTCGTCAATCTTTAGTATAATACATTCGTCTTTATAATAATTTCAAGTTAGTCAAATCTAAACCGCGGAATTTCCACGGGAACTCTCAAGGACATTATAAATTAAGCAATGATTAAGCAATCACTGCTCTGTCCAGTGCTACTTTTTACCATCTTCACACTTATTAACACATTTCTGTGAAACAGATCAACGTGTCTCTATAATACATATTAGATCCCATCCTACTCAAAGTCAATTTTTGTCAGGTTCATCATTCTGCACATCGAGGGCATGACAAAATACGTTGAGAACAACGCTGGGTCAAGCTCAAAACCAGAGCAACCTCCAAGTTCGTCTTGTAAAACAGGCTCCCATTGTGGCAGGGATACTGACAACGAAGGTTGGTCACTGATATAATTCCCCGTTTTTGCTTAATAAATGACTTTCTGTTGAAGAGATGTAACAGCTTTTGTGAGCGAGATTTTGTTTATCAAATAATTTTATTTTGCTTCATTTGACTTCGAAGTGCCTCTGAGTTAGCTTCTAATTAAAAATTGTATATGATGTTTGTACAAACGCAATTATTTTGGCATTAAGATTCACAAACACATGGGACTCAACGGTTCAATGGAGTTCCCAACACGCACAGCTGCAGCTAAACTCTAACCCTGGCTAACCAGAATAAATAGTTTTCATTAATAAATCTGACCAAAATAAATTGTCTAAAATTTTTGTTGTAGAATGAAAAACATGAAAACAAAGTTTATTGGAGCAGGTGTTGCACTAACCAGCGATCCAACTGAACTGTCTCGTACTATTTATGTTTACAATTCATATGGAGTAGAAATTTCTTCAAATATCTTATGAACCAATGTACTGACGATCCAGTCTCCGGCTGCTAGAAAAGTACGTTATTGTAAGATACTAATACACTGCGTAGTATAAAATTGAAGCCAACTCCATGCAGCAGGAGATGAAGAATTGCAGACACTCATTGTTTCTGTAACAACAATCCTATTCTGCCGATGTTGCTATTGATGTTGTTGATGTTGCTGTTGTACTTGATGTTGCTGTTATAGTTGATGTTGCCGTTGTACTTGATGATGCCGTTGTACTTGATGTTGCAGTCGTTATTGATGTTGCGTTCGTTGTTGATGTGTTCGTTGTTGATGTTGTGGTCGTTGTTGATGTTGTGGTCGATGTTGATGTTGAGGTCGATGTTGATGTGTTCGTTGTTGATGTTGTTGATGTTGTGGTCGATGTTGATGTTGAGGTCGATGTTGATGTCTCTTCCGGTCACATCACCTTTACAACGGGCGTCTGATCAGGCTGCTGTTCACAGCAGTCACGTTGAGTTCCTTTTGTCGTGTTTACGACATACTTTTATATTTATTGAAGGCCATTATATTATGTGTGTAAAGGTACACAGGTTTCTTTTTCTCAGCTCCGATTTGTAAAGGAACTGAAAGTGACACATATGCAAGTGCTTTCAAGCTGTTCTTCTCTGTTTGCTGCATTCGTTTTTCCTCAATACGTCATCAAGCAGAGCTAATTTAAAAGTTTTTTGCAAGGGTAGCACAAACTTATACAACTCAATATTTTTAAAGTGGAAAGTATTGGGAACTCTTACACTACAAAGAGGATGCATTTCTTGTTTTCTAATAACGGTATAAATGACTCGCATAAATTACTGGCATAGAGACAACAATATTTTGGTGCAGGAGGAATGACGTCGCGGCTGGAGCAGGAGAAAGAGGAGCTGCTGGACCGTGTGGTGGAGCGTCTAGCTAATCAGACGCCTCTCAGACTCTTGTCTTGCCTGCAGCTTGCATCCAAACTTCACTCACACTCAAACGTCAGTCTCTTAACCTGTTAGAATAGAATAGAATAGAATGAGGCTATAGGAACGAACCTTCTGGCCCATTCTTGGGTCGGATAATTACTTCGGTAATTATTCGGTTGTTTACCCAAGTCCCATGCCGTATTTCTAGCCGCGTCAACCATGTCGGCAGCGGGATTAGAACCCGGGTCTTTCCGCTCGCAAGCTGATTCGCTCACCAGCGAACGAATTGCCTATCGTTATCGTATCGTTAAGCGTTATTTACGTCGTATGATGTTTGTACGAGTTGCATTCTACCGGTAACTTACACCATATGATGTAGATGCGCGACGGTACCACAGCGGCGTTGACATCATATGATGTTATAATGTTTATTAGTTCAATTAGCGTTGTTATTACTGTCATATTACAATTGTAATATGACAATAGTATCATTATTGTTGAGTGAGCGTTGACCGTTAACAGGTTAACTCGTTGTGTGTCTTCGTTGGGTGCATTATATTCTGAGCGTTTTTTACATGGTAGCAGAAGGTGTAATCGTTCATGAAAAATATCAAAATTGATTTACAATGCGTTATATTTAGACCAGTAAGTACACATAGCACCACAAACAAGAATGATTTACAGTGAAATGTGTTGATTTTAAAATCGTACTACTTTGCATTCGATAGTGTGCCTAAAGTAATGAGCTCATGAGAAACTGTGGAAAACTAACAAATCTAATGTTGGAACATGAACAAACTTTGCTCAACAGCACTTAAATTACTCATCTTTACAATTAATTTGTTCAGTTTGTTCGATGAATGCAAGTGTTAATGAGCACCATACTAGAGAAATCAGAAACACAGAGGCTTCTTAAAGCCAACGTCTTGTCGCTCGCATAGCCACAGTGGCCGGCTTCCGTGTCTTGAAATTATTGGTTTATTGTACAGAACCTGAGTATCCCAAAGCTGCGGGCGCTGTTACGCCGCATCGGGCATGACTACTCAGCACGAGCTGTGCTGAGGTCCGAGACTAGGGTGCTCAGCACGCTGGGTCACAGGGTGAGTTACTCATGCTCTGATACCTTACTTTTTTCAGTGAAAAGCGAGGTTTGTTCTACCGAAGTTAACATGTTTGTGGCGATGCGACCCACTGGTGGGTCACTCAGGTTAGGTTCTGTAATTTTTTCAAAGCTTTCTAGTGACTGTATGTACAAAGTAAAGATTTGCACCAGCTAGGCAACCGCAACAAACGTGTTATTGTTCGCCTTATGCGTGTAGGGTGATTATGAGGCATGTGCGGCCAATGTACCGTCATCACTCCTGCGATTTTGCTTATGACGCTGTTTCGCAGTCTGTTTATTTTCTACCAAATAGTCGAATATTCCGAATGTATAATACATCCTGTCTTATATTTTAGATTTGCAAAACTGGATTACTCCAGTCGTGCGAAATTAGACTAGTGATTTTGAGTTACTTTTTTCTTAGACTTAACTTCAAACAGAAGCACCCGCTTTTTTTCGTTCCTAGATAGGCAATTCCCGAGAAATTAGATACGAATGGTATCGTCTTGATTGTTTATGTAGGGTGAATAACTTCGTAGGTAAATCTTCTATTTTTATTTCGGTTAGTAATAACAATCTAAGACGCTAAAGTTTATAATGCAAGGAAATTTCACTCTGCTCTGCAAAGGAAATGCTCCAGTTAATAGTTTAAACCTCAAGCTAAACAGTAACAGAATTAACAGAAATCAAAAATAATTGAAGCATATCAGAATCTATGACATTCATCAACTGTGTGTAGACTAGTCACGTTTGTCAGAGACGGAGCGGCGCGGTTGACCAGTAAGAAGTTAAGGTGAAAGCGGTTACTTCATAGTTTGCACACGATGTCGTATAGCCCCGGGTATCTAGCTAGACACCTCGCTCGGTGTTGAATACATTTACAAATAATGTGTGTAATTGAAGTTTTATATTAGGCAGTAAAATAGTTTTGTCAGAGGTCACTTAAGCAAACCTCAAAATAATTTTGAACGCCACAGTTTTTATTGAAGTTACGTAAAATAACTTTCCGGTCTTCTATGAGACTAAGATATAGTAGAAGAACTTCTGTTCATATGCCACTACACATAAGTATGGATTTGCCGTGTGTATCGTGCAGCAGTTGTTGGTGATGTTATTGCTACGTTTACGATATTTCTTAGTACTAGTGATCACAAATTCTTATTTGTTGTGCAATCATTCTTTTTTTCATGATGCATAGGTACCGCTCAGTAAACTGTGTAGTGGCTGCCTTGGGTGAACTTGTGTTTTCTTTGTGGATTATAAAATTATTCACGGTACGGGTTCGCCAACTGCAATAGTAAGATTCATTGAATTATGCATGAAATAATTCACTGGAGGTATTTGTTGTGTGTTCCACAGGAGTCAATTTGTTTCTAAAAGTTAGTTTTTACATGCGTGGATAGTTTGCTCCACAAGTTCTCATGCTTTCAGCCCATGCAGGTCAATATAAAGTTGAAAGCCCTTAGAGCTATTGGATAGGGAAGGTGTCATAGCTTTCGGAAAAATTGATATACATTCATTTTAGTTGATCAGTTACATTACATGTGTATACTACCTGCTTTGTTTTGGTATTTTATAGGTATCCTATATACAGTACTGAGTAAACGATCATACTACCTAGTGTACAAGTATCTTATACCTAGTGTACAGGTTTCTTAAATACTATCTAATGTACAGGTATTTTTGATGGTACCTAGTGCACATGTATCTTAAATACTATCTAATGTACAGGTATTTTAGATACTACCTGGTGTACAGATCTCTTAGAGACCATCTACTGTACCGGTATCTTAGGTACTACCTAGTGTACAGGTAGTACCTAAGATACTATCTGGGGTACAGGTATCAGGTATACTTACCGACGACGTGATGAGGGTAATGCTTTATTTTTGAGTAAATGGTTTCGTTGGTCAAGAGATAAGAACATGCTACATTTTATGAGGAAGGGAGTGTTTTCTTCTTGGGTGCGGTGATAGCGTGTTCCCTTATTTTTCCTGGTGTTTCGTGAACCTCCTCCAAAACGAAACTTCTAAACACAGAGTTAAATGGTCGCTTTTATTTTGAAAATTCACTTCGGTGGGAATAATATTTGCATCATTGAGACCTGTTCTGGCTATAGTTCATGTCATCTAAGCAATAGCGGTATTATGATCGAATGAATTTCTACTGTTATCACACTATTCATGCAAAAGTGATAATGATCCAGTTATGGGTGACCCTCATAACCTATTAACGAGAACTTTTCACAATTTGCGGGTGCAATCATGCGAGTATTCAACTGATTCCAACTTTGAACGGTGTACCAACTTTATATTATTCGCTGCTTCATAGTTTGCAGTGACTTTTAAGTTAATGCTTAAATACTTATGGAGTGTGCTAATAAATGTATATTTCTAAAAGTTATATCCTGGTCTTCAAAAAACATCCGTTATGACAAAAGACGTCGCACGACAATGCAAGCTCAAACCAGTTGTGTTGTAGTAAATTACTACTTTTGGTATTAGAGAGTTTAACACATTCATTGTGGTATGACCCACCGGTGGGTCACTCAGGTTAGGCTCTGTAATTTTTTCAAAGCTTTCTAGTTACTGTATGTTCAAAGTAAATATTTGCACCGGCTAGGCAACTGCAATAAACATGTTAAGCTCATAATCTCCTACTCATTACATGAGCTAAATACATAAACTATTCAAAACACGTGACTAGCAGTCGGCCCTTCAACTTCTTAAGTAATTCTTTGTCCTGTGACTCGAGATTGATGTACATATATCAGTAGATAATCAAGGGCATAATATTATACTTATACCGGCTGAACATTGTCACATGTAGTTAATAATTTTCAAGAAGAGATCGAAGAATATGCTGTTTTATTTAACACATTGACTCCGAAGTGGTACGTATGTGTACCACTTAGGTTAGGTTCTGTAATTTTTTCAGATCCTTATAGTGACTATGCGTACAAAGTGAAGATTTACACCAGTCAGGCAATCGGAGGCAACGTGTTAAAGAAAAATCAAGCTAATTACATTTTTCCCCTGCTGTATCAAAGAAGTAATTTACAATAGCAATTAGACATGTTATCATCATCCCCTTGCAATCGGGAGCTATTCTACACACAATATCTACAGCATGCATCTTTGTAGAATTATATGGGAGATGATTGAAAAGCTTGAGCACCCTGAACAGGAAGGAAATACTAATGTAGGGTTTTTGGTTTATCACTACGTATCACAACAAAACGGTTAAGGTTCTATACGCAGAAATAGTGTAAGGTTAACGGAATTTCATTTAAATAGGTAGCTAATTTGTCTTTTTGTTTCTAAATGGAATTTATCTTTTTGTTTCTAAACTTTATGAACTATATTCAATTTTTTACAATTATGGGGTTTTTGTTCATTAAGTTTTTGAAAAAATGGTCAAACAAACGTAGACCGCTTGGAAAGACATAAGCCTTTCACAGTACGACTGTAACGGGCTGTAACGTGAGTTTTACAAAGTAAATATTTACCGATTTTGTTGCTAATGCTATGCCGCCTAAAGATGATCGTTGGTATAAAATGATTCTAAAAGCATCAGGTAGCTCAGATAACACGTTGACTCCGAAGTGGTACGTATGTGTACCACTTAGGTTAGGTTCTGTAATTTTTTCAGATCCTTCTAGTGACTATGCGTACAAAGTGAAGATTTACACCAGTCAGGCAATCGGAGTCAACGTGTTAAGGCAAGGAAACGAGGACGAGGAAACGAGAACACAAAGTCAACAAATTGCGACTCTATATTCTCTCTGTTACGAACATCTTACGAGTAATAATGGTTGATAAATAACAATTTATCTAGTATCAAGACTTTTTTCAACACTCAGAAAATTTCAATAGCCATTATCTTTTAGGACGTTTGGTCTCTCGCTGGACAAAACGCGTCTTCCTCACAGAAGAAAGTTTATCCGGCGAGAGAAAAAACGTCCTAAAAGATAATGGTTATTGAAATTTTCTGAGTGTTGAAAAAGTCTTGATACTAGATAAATTGTTATTTATCAACCATTATTACTCGTAAAAATGTTCGTAAGAGAAAATATAGAGTCGCAATTTGTTGACTTTGTGAACAACCCATGTGCCTTTCAAATTAAGACTTACCCGTATTTCAGGGTGACATAAACAACGCATGTAATAGGTGTGTATTTTTCAGTGCTCGTGTCAGAGTACCCACTTGGATTACATTGATTTGCTGGTGACGCGTCTCAAGCACATCTTCAGCACCCGGTGCAGGACCACAGAGGCCTCAGAACGAGTTAAAGACAATGGCAGGTCTTCGCATCGCCGCAGACGTAGGAGTGACGACGAGGACGAGGAAATTTTCTTGACGAAGAGCCAGTACGAAAACCAATCTAGGACGGAAGAAATTTTGAGACCAGTTATTCCCCACAGGGAACCTAAAACCATCGATAAGAGCCTTATTAAGCGGTCAAAGTGCACAAGCAAAACTGCTGGTTCAAGATCATTGCACTATTCTAACTTCAGCAAGAGGGAGAATGAATTTCATACTACATCGATGACAGCCTCATCCAAGGCTCTGAAACCAGACAGCTCATCCTCCATCCAAAAACTTTCCGATGACAAGGAAGCACAAACTGGTGTAGACGTAGAGCTTGCAGAAGATCTCCATACGAACATGGACGCCGTGCGAGCGACTGCTGTGGTGCTGCTGGATGCATCTCTGCTGCAGCGCGAGCAGCTCTGCAAAGCCCTGCTGATGCGCATCACCGGCTCTGCTGATCTGCCGCAGCAGTTCAGGTAAGAAGCACACTTATTATTGAAGCTTAGGTGCTAATGTTTCAGCAGCAGCCGCACAGCTGTCGGAGTCTCAATGTAGTCATAGAAATCTGGCATGTGTAGACGTTGCCTCAATACGAGCGGTGTTCTTCATAGGCATGATGCTGTATTTGGTTTTGGGACAGTCTAAGTTTGTAGGTTTTCTGTTATGCTACCAAAAACTGTGTTACCGACCACATCATGTACAGACTGGACGTATGAGAAAATTTTATTTGAAGTTGACTGCCTACTTCGTATCTTTCTTGAAGCCAGTCAAATTAGCTTTCGAAATAATTGGATTCAAATCTATGCCTTATTTCAAAGAAAAAGGGGCTCAAATAGTTTTCTGAAGGGTTTTGAGAAGTATTTTATACCCTAAGGAAAGTTAAATGATAAAATGAAAGTCAAAAACATAATTATAAGTATCATAGTAACAAAAACAGTATACGCTATAATTTTACCCTCCCCGAAAAAGATATGCTGAAAGAATAGAATAGAATAAGGCAATAGGAACGAGCCACTTGGCCCATTCTTGGGTCGATACCCAAGTCCCATGCCGTCTAAAGTAAATCCATCAGTCATGCACGTACACCTTAACCACGTAAGTGAATTCAGTCATGAACACGCATTTCACTTACGCACAGGCATTTCTGTCACGTGCATTTGTCTCAATCATACACTAACCCTAAGGAGTTAGGGACATAGGGTTAGCACGACGTAATACTAAGGGTTCGTAATTCAAAATTTGTCTAGACCATTTTTGAATGTGTTCACAGTGCCAGCAGAAACTATGTTTTCTGGCAGATTGTTCCAAGTTGCAGCAATTTTAACGGAAAAAAGTTCATAGCTTGAGAAGTCTTGAAGTTTCTCAGTAATAGTTTTTGGTCGTTATTTCTGGTTCGTACGTCACAGTCTCTTTCGAAAAGCCCTTCCAGAGTGACGTTGTTAAAGCCGTTGCGATACTTAAAGGCCTCAATAAGTTGTTCTAGGGATATAAGTTCAAGGCGATGAAGACGTCTTTCGTAGCTGTGATTGCGGATTTCTGGAATCATCTTCGTTGCTTTCGGTTGAATTTTTTCCATTTTATTAATATCTTTTCGTAAAGTAGGAGACCAGAGTTGCGCTGCATATTCTAAATGAGGCCGGACTAGCGCTTTTTAGAGCGTTAATATTATGTTCTTTGACTTGTATTCAAAGTTTTGTGTAATGAAACCAAGAATCCTGCTCGCACTTTTGACGCTTTTTTTGAAATTTTCAGTGACAATGACACCTAGATCACTTTGTTGCTGGACTGTTTCAATGGGTATATCATTCATCGTGTGTTGGAACTGCCGGTTATTTGTACCAACGTGCATTACTGAACATTTATCAATGTTGAAGCTCATTTGCCAGGTTTCAGTCCATTGTCGAAGACGGTTGAGGTCTGATTGGATAGTTGTTGCCCCTTTCGGTGAATGCTCTGTGACAGAGTTTCGTGTCATCGGCGAATTTGTTGATTTTACTGATTCCCTTATCGAGATCGTTAATGTAGATGATGACGAGGAGCGGGCCTAAAACGCTCCCTTGAGGGACTCCTGATGTTACAAGCGTTGAATCACTTGTTTCATCGTGAATCACTACGCGTCGAGTGCGACCAGTGAGCCAGTTTTGTATCCATCTTGAGTGGTTGCCTCGTATTCCACGCGCTTCCACTTTGGCCATGAGTCTTTCGTGGGGAACTTTGTCGAAGGCTTTTTGAAAGTCTAGATATACAAGGTCTACGGATTTTGTACGGTCATATATGCGGTTAACTTCTCCAAAGAAGTCAAGGAGGTTTGTGAGGCAGCTATGTTTTTCCCTGAATCTGTGCTGGGTGTCAGTAATAAGATTTTAGTCATTTAGGTGCTCTATTACACGGACTTTAAGCAGTCTTTCTAATGTTTTGCTGATGACAGATGTTAGACTGATTGGACGATAGTTATTAGGTATTTGTTTATTCCCCTTTTTGAAAATAGGAGTGACATTGGCCCGCTTCCAATCTTCCGGAACTATTCCAGTTGCAAGTGATCGATTGAAGATGTTTGTTAGAGGTTCCCTTATTACCTCGGCTGTTTCTTTGAGTATCCGGGGACCAAGGCCGTCAGGTCCGGTTGACTTATATGGGTTTAAAATGCTGAGCTGCTTCTCTACCTCTTTTACTGTAAAACGCAATCTGACAGGATTTCTTGAGGATTTAAAACATGAGGTTGCGGGATTTCAGTTAAGTCTTCGTGAGTGAATACAGAAGTAAAGTATGTACGAAGAATTTTGGCTTTGTTTTTGTTCGTTTGGGTTGAGCCCTCAGAATTGATCAGTGGTTTAATAGTGTCTCTTTTGAGTCGTCTGTCGTTTACATATTTGTAGAAGCTCTTCGGGTTAGTTTTAGTTTGTGCTGCAACTGTAATTTCTTTATTTCGTTTTGTAGATTTTATCGTTCACTTAACAGCCCTGCAGGCGTGGATATGTTCTCGACGATGGGGTTCTGTTTGGTATCGTTTGAGTCATCTGTACGAATGTTGTATTGCATTGATGAGGCGCTTAACCTCTTGTGAGAACCAAGGAGGGTTATTGGTTGGCCTGACTCGCTTTCTTAGGATATGGTGTTCTGTAGCGGTTGCAATCTTTTCTTTGAGTATCATGTAGCATTCCTCTGCGTTTTTGTTGCTCATGAGTACTTTGTAGTTATGGCTGCCAAGCTCTTCTCTCATTAGTTCGAAGTTTGTTAATTTGTAGTCGAGAACTTGTTTATGATGAGTCCTTGTGTTAGGGTCTTGTACTTTGAGCGAGAAGTCTATCATCTGGTGGTCACCGATCTTGTCCGTAACGTCTAAGCCGTTTATGCTGAGGTCAAGAATGTTGTTTCCTCTAGTTGGTTCGTTGACGTGCTGCTGCAGGGAATTTGTCTAATACTCATCAGATCAATAAGTTTTGAGCCGAGTGCTTGACTTTGACGAGTAGTCCAGTTTATGTGGGGCAAATTGAAGTCTCCCATGATTAGTTTTTCGTGAGAACCAAGAATATTATCAGGGCAATCATGGAATTCGTCATCTTCAATTGCTGTACAGGTTGAGTTCCTATACACGAGCACGATTTTGATAGTTTATCCTGGATGCGGTTGAATGGTGAGAAGTAGTACTATTTCCGATTTTTCTGTTGCTCGCTTCGTTTTGATTTGTGGTTGCAGCTTTTCTTTGATGTAGATAAGGGAACCACCACCTCTGTTGCTGTGTGACGGTTTGTCGACATTATGCAATACGTATCCGTTTATTGAGACTTCCGCTGGGAGACGTCTTCCATTGAGATCTAACCATGTTTCATCGACAGCTATGATGTCATGCGACAACGTTGACACAATGGATTGAAATTCCGGCATATTTGGTAGGAGTCTTTGTACGTTGCCAACCAGTATCTTCAGTAGTCTTAGACTATAATCGTGGTGTGATAATACAGTTTTACTCAGGTTATCCCAATTAACGTGGTCAAGCTGCTGATAGCTTTGTGGCTTTGCAAGTGTTTCTTGCAGCGCCAGAGATGTCTGCTGCATAGTTAAGGTTAAGTGATACAGTTTTGTCGGCGGAGCTGTTCGTTTTTTGGCTTGTTCGTGTCGGTTGCGCTGTTCTTTCTTTGAAAGAAAGTGTTTTTCAAGCCTCTTGAGGAATTAACTCTTCTAGGGTTGATATGTAGGGTCTTTGAGTTTCATTTAGGGAGGTACAGGGTGCGGTAACATAACTTCCTTTTTTTGAAGGAATTTCCTTAAAAAATGAAGTTATGTTGCCGCACCTTGTATGTAAATAGAGCCTATCCTCGTCAAAGTATCATACTGTTTAGAATTAGCTATCCTCTTTATTAATGCTCGGTACTCTCCAGGAATCAACAACGTTTGTTGCAAAAGATTGTTTGCATTCTTTGTACTTAAAAAGCCATGTTTCCCTTGTTTCTGATTCCCTTTGCCTCTCGTGGGGACACCGGCATTCCGTTCAATCGACATCTTGCAAAGTATTCTTTATACTACTAGACAGCTCATGACTAACGTACCCTTCCAGAAAATCAATAACACGAAAACTATGACTGGTAAAGTATTTTGGGTAATTTCAAATTACAAAATCCAGTTGAAATTTATTGAAATCTTGTATCATTGATTACAACATAATGTTCTCAGAATTCAAAATTAGGTTTCGAAAATTGTGCGCTATGCGCATGATCAGTAAATAAAATTTGTGGAATTTTTCTTCCAATGGAATGAATCTACAGGGTGTCTCAAAAAAAATGTACTCACCCTTTAACCGTTGCTAACATGCTGTCTTCTTTGTATTGCAGGTGTGAGGTTCGAACCTTTGCGAACATGATTAAATGTGATTAAAGAATCATGTTCGCAAAGGTTCGAACCTCACACTTGCAACACAAAGAAGACAGCATGTTAGCAACGGTTAAAGGGTGAGTACATTTTTTTGAGACACCCTGTATTATTACGGTGTGAAAATATGGCAGAATATTTTTCAACATAGGAAGCCCTAACGCAAATTACGTGAAATAAATGACCCCTAAATTCAGAGATACGTCCGCTGCAGAAGAAATTGATGAACATTCTCAAGAATTTTGTTCCACCAGTTATTATTTGTTATTGTGATGTTTTGTGGCCCCTTCGATATATAGATCTGAGTCCTCGTGATTTTTACTGTGGGGAATATTTAAACGGAAAGGCTTACATTTAAATGCCTGATACTTTGAAGCAATTAAAATAAAATTCTTCAAAGAAATCAATGACCACATGCAGGGATGAGGATTAAAGTAATGAATAGTGTCATTAAAAGCGTACATAATTGTCTAAATAATAACGAGGGTTACCTTAAAGATTGTATATTTCCCACTTGAAAGGCAAATTAAACTTCAATACATCCTTTATCATTTTTAATTACGAAATCATATTTTGATCTTTTATATTTTTCTGTTTTTTGGTGTTTAAAAAGGGTACGTTATGTATACACCATTCTGAACTATAATACCATGGTGCTATTGAATCTGCGTCAACCATAAAAAAAACCCTCTTTCACCCTCGAGAAGTCAACAAGCATTGCTGTTGAGTCTGTGTAGGGCCAGAGAGGCTTCTTAACATCTAGTGAAATCCACTATCATTCCCTCGGACTACTTTATTATCAACTTGGACGTTGAAACACAACTATGTTTGTGAACAGCCGCTTTGCAAATATATTTCGCAGAATAGCGGCCCCAAATTTGTCTACATATTCGTTTGACAAAGAAATGAAAATGAAATTAATAATAAAATAGTTCATGTATGTAGAAATTCGTTTCTCCGGCCAAGAGGTAGGCTAGTAATACTTCGTAGAATTTTTTTTGCATCTAAGTAATTATAATAGTCGCAAAAGTTTTGGGACTGATAAATATTCCAGGTGGCAGATCGGGTTGATGTTTGCAGTTTGAGTCAACTGAGATAGGCACGATTATAGTTTGATATTTAGTTCAATGAATACATATTTCCGGTAAATACGAGCCTATGATTAGAAACTATTGTTGTTAGCACCACTACGAAATATTTAACTGCTCAGGCGTAATTAATAACACTGACCTCAACGAGTTTTAATGCCTTATTGCTCAGCTGCTAGTTTTTAGCTACGTATATCATATTAATTTTTCAATATATGCTAGTTTCTAAAAAAAACCTAATACATAAAATTGGCACTTCACTAAATTTAGCTAACATTTACAACAAAATAATTTTTATCTATCACTGATTCTACAGACAAAGTTGATGATTATTTGTATTTGCAAATATTTCGATTTGAAAAATCCCCATTTTACGTGCCCTCCGCCTACTCGTACTACGATTTGAAAGATCCCCACTTTACGTGCCCTCCTACTCGTACTAGAAGAGGGCGGTCTATTCTAGACGCAATCAAGCTGTCGTGTACTAATTGTCATCCATCTATTATAGCCTTGTATGGGCAGGCGTCAAAAGAAAATACTGAATATCTATTACGCGGATCGTATGCTTAGTTACAAAGAAATGATCTTGAAACATTTTCAGGCGTCTGGTGAATAACAATGCTATGTTTTTGTTTGCAGGAAATATCCACAGGGATTTCCCGTCGTAGACATCAGCTTTTGATCCAAATTATTGAGTTTGGAATGCCCAGTTTCGATAGAAATTTAATTGCAGATTGAAGAGGCATGAAGTCGTGGCTCAGCATGTGGCTGAACTAGCAGCATCTCGCGTCGCTCTGTGGCTTCATAGCGCTGTTGTGCAACTCCTTTGTCTGGTCTATACTGATAACTGTTTATTCACTGCTACTTGTGGCGAATTAAAAACCAAATACAGTAGAATTCCTTTAAACCGGCACTCGCTGGCCAAGCTTTTTAAAATTTATTCATGTTTTTTCTTCTTTAACTGCTTTAAGCAATTGATATTGTTTTCCTTTTACATCTAGCGTGTCTATGAATTGTTTGTGCTTACTTGAGCGATATTAACCGCAAATGCAAAGTCCCATGGGTGCCGGTTAAAAAGACTTCTACTGTATTATGTATTCTAGCCCATTCTTGCTCTTAAATTCTTTTTTTCGTTGCGTGTCTAACTGATTCACTCGACTGCTCACTTTAGCTAAACAACAAATCTGTTTACCTATAGCCTAACTATCGTTTTAAGTAAAGCTCATTTCCCATTCAATAGTGTAATATTCGCCTAAATTTCACAGTTTGAAAATGTCATATCATGAATCACGCGAGAGCTATAAAGCGGATTATATTAATCGAGAAGGACTCGTTCAGTGCTCAGATCTAGGATCAGGCTATCGAGACAGTTTTTTGTAACTGTCCCGTAAAGGATATGACAATGGAGGGCCTGTTATACGCTAGAGTTGTCGAGCATCGATATCAATTGTGCAAGATTGGAGATGGCATGAGTCTGGCAGCCATCGCTTCTTAAGCAAGCAACAAAAGAAGCTCTAGTGACCAGTTATTGTGGACCAGATGCCCACATCCTCCTTAGCGGGCATCCCCTTCACAAAACACAAACCTCCAATTGACGGACGGCCCCGACTCGTCGCGCGCGCTCGCCGATTGTGTTTTTTTTTTACGACGCAGCATAGAGGATATTGGTACTGTAAACACCAACTGGACGAGCGCTTCGGAGATGTCACACGTGTTCTTTTATGCGAGTTGAGTTTTTGGAGCAATACGTATCATAGGTAAGGATAAAGCCGATTTTCTTCTTTCACTATAATAAACACGTCCGAATAAGAGGAAAGGTGTTGTACGTTGTGACAACCAAGGTTTTAAACCCTGAAGAATTCTAACCTCTTATGCCATAACTTTCTCCGAACAGTTTCGTAGGAATATGAAAAGAACTGTTACTGTTTGCCGATGATGTGCGCACGTATCACTGTTCATAACTGTGGCTGATTTGGTCAGTTCATGAGCAGTGTTGTTGCTTGTATAATGCAACGAGCCGGACTCGCTCAGTCACGAGGGCTGTTAACTTTAACTCCACCTCGTAAACTGAAGGCTTCTTGAAGAGCCTCTGTTTATTATGACATTTGAACAAGGGTGCCAGATTTAGTTCAACGTTAAGAGGGATAGCAGACAGCGAGATATATTTTCTATGCAAGCCTCGTCAAAACTTTACTTCATCATGGGAGCGTGTGTTTATCAACGTATTAATTTGGATTGGTTTATTCGCTATTTTAGAGTTTAGAAGTTCAACCATTACGCTGGTAAATATGCATGGAGATAATGTACTTTTTACGTGATATTTTAATGGATGGAGTTTCGCAGTTATCTTTTGAAAAATCTTTCATTTCTGTATTATACTTTTTCCTCTTCTCGAGTTAGTTATTATTCATCGTTACCATCTTCCAGTTATTCTGCTTAATGACATTCGCTTTCCTTCATGCAAGAAATGGTTCGTGATTAAAATTAATTTAAATTCTATTTATTAAAATTAATCATATAATATTTTATGTCAGTGTAGAACTCGTTGTATAGAAACCTATAGTGATGATCGAAACCATCATAACATGATGATCGAAACCATTTTACATGGTGATCACTGATCCATCCAGTGGGAAATTGGCAAATAAACATGTATAGGATGACTGGGACAATTTGAAGCTGAATAAATTATCCCATAATCCTATTCTATGCCGGGAACTGTAAACTACAACTAATTTAGTGGCTTCTTCAGCTCACAAATTCTGTCCACAGTGGATTAGATCACTTAGGGACAATATCTTTGTTGAATCCATCACAGCCTCCAGGAGTGCAACGAAGGAGATACTCCTTTAGCGTGTTTTGTAGGAGAGATCTTTCTCTGAGGACATGCAGCATACTTGAGTTCCATCGTGGGAGACGTTATGTTAGTGGCCGATTATGTCGCTCGACTTGGAACGATTAGCGCTCTTCAGGGGTGTTGTTATCTGCTCATTGCAGACTCGGTTACCTTTTATAAACGAGCTGTTTGCAGATTTAAATCCATGGTTAGGATAGCTTGAATTTTTTTACTTCTTTCTCAAACGTGGGACGAAACCGGCGTTTCCCGCAGCGGGCGACTTGACTTTGCAAGACTTTGCGTTACAAGACACTTGACATCGCATGTTTTTAAATCCCCTTAAACTTGGCATCACCGATGCCTTGGATATTACCAGAAACTTCAATTACCAAACATCCCCAAAGACTTGAATCAACTATCATCCCCAGAGACTTGAATTAAATAAGATCCCCAGAGGTTTGACTCAGCAAATATCCACCGGAGAGTTAACACCACCAGACCTAACCATACTTCGTTTTACAGACTGGCGTTCGCTCGGGTGGAGGAGGACCGGTTGCTGCTGTGTTGCAGCCTGGTGCATGCGGCCGCAGGGCTGCACGGAGGCCAGAGTTACACCTCCGCCATCGGACCGCTGCTGGCTCAGCACGCCTGTCTGCCCCCCAATGACATCTGCACCTTCAGCAGCGTCATCACTAACGTTGTTGTGCCTGTCTCTCAACCATGATGCTCATTCTTGGAAACTTTCGTAACTGGAGTCGCGTGCTCGTTGAAGGAATAATAGTTAGGTCTTACAGTCATGATTTCATGTGTATATTACAGATTTTACATGAGTACCTTAGATTACATGCACATGTTATTCCTTTACATTTTAAAGGAATAAATATTACATCTTGTTGTGATGTAATGCCTGATTCAAATGCAGCGAACAAGCCTTCTTTTCTACTGTTCGAGCGATCTTAGGGAGTAAAGAGTATGGTCAAACATCATCATTTTCGTTTGAGAGAACAAAGTGTTACGGGTATTTATTCTGAAGATCCCGTTTTAAAACTTAGCAACGAGTCAGGAGACAAACTCAAAGATGCAAATTCTGAAGGCAATTTGAGTTTTACGAGATGGTCGTAGTTATAAGATGGCGTTTTCAGCCCATTCAGGAATCGATGAACAGATTTTAATTATGAATATCTAAATGTTATTGTATAAATATCATAGAGGTGTTAAGGTACTGATTATTTTCATGGTGTTGTTGAGTTCATAAAAGTGACAAACAGGTGATAAAACATTCGTTCTTTAGCTATTAATTATAGCTATTCCTAGTAGGTACGGGCATAATTTTTTCATTGTGTCGTTCGTGCTGCAGTTCTACCTTATAGAAATGAAACGCACGTCTCCGTGAGCTAGATGCAATCCTTTGGCGAGGGTACTGGTAAAATTTATTGGCAATGACAGTTGCAATTACTAATAGCATTCCAAGCGATACGTTACACTTGTACTTACGTTAGATGGAATCCACTGGGGAGAGAATTTGCTAGCTCAAGAAACCATTAAATAGGTGGTAGTTCACAGTTCCAGGTATTAATAGGCGCATTGGGTAATTCTTTGTTGCAAATTATCCCAGCCAGCAAGTGCAGTCAGTCCGAACTTTTTGGTAGTTTTCCCATAGTAGAAATTTTCTCTTAGCTTGTCGGAGTAGATTTTTTTTCATAATTAACCAGGGGATAGTTTTCTCATAGTAGGAAATAAAGGAAATTACCGTATTGTCATAAGTTGTAAATTCGAGGTGCGAACGACTGTTCTGTCGGTCAATTTATCAAATTGTAATTATTACTACTTTGAAAGGCCAGGATAATACCTGGTCATAGACCGCGCTTCGACTGCTGACCACCAGCGCACGAGCTGTGAATTGGAGGTGGTTGGTAAGCACTAGTGTTGAGTCCTATGGCTGGACTACGAGTAGAATTAATCAAGTTGATTTATGCCTTGGATGATGTGTACGCCAAAACACACAATCTAGTTTTGAGCGTACTACTGACTTGCAATTTTTTAGCAATGTTTACGGGCTAATCGTCATATTAACGCTTTCGATCCGGCTTTTGCTCTCTTTTGGGACATTAATGTCCCAACAAGATCGAAAGGTTTAATGAGATCATACAATCAATAAATTTATTGTTTGTGTGGAGGCAGTTTTTAAGTCCGAACTTGTTTTTCTTCGTGTCCTCATCAGCAAAGATTAGTCGCAAAATTTAACTCTGTCGTTCAACATAATTACTAGGTAATTTGTGCTTTTGTGGTGGCAAAACTTAGGTTTTGAGTGTAACTTTACTTTTACTGTTTTTTTGTTTTGATCATTTGGCCCTACATTGTTTGGACTTGTTGATTTTTTTAATGCTCTGTAAATAGCGAGGAAATAAAAATTAATATTTGTGGAAAATTCGACATACAGGGATTCTTTTGCAGTACGCATACTTTATTTCATCTAATACAAGCACACATTGTGCGCAGTTTAGAACGCTACCTCATATGAAACTTCTCATTTTTATTTGAATAATAATTGATTGTAAAGGTCTTTTAGAAAATTTCGTATAAAAATGAAAGGCATCCTCGTATGCCGGGTTTGTATCTATTATACACTCCCAGTTTATCATAGTGTCGTAATTTTTTTCGATATCGAGCTTCAAAACCATCCCCCAAATATTCCTTCTACAATTATCATAGGTTATTTAGTGCTCCACGGGGGATATGTAGGGCTCATGAACTCTGCCCGACGAGGCATTCTGATATTATTCATACTTGTCAGTTATACTTTGGGGAAAATACTCATGAAATAAACTACTTTTAACAGTCAGCAATACTTGTATGAATTTGATTTTAGTTTAGCTTTTAGACCTTATGTTTCTTTTCCTCAATCTATCGTACAGCTGACTTTTCATACAAATGGCTTCGCTCTGTTCCTTTATTTTTCATACTTGACTTTTTCATCTCTACGGAATCTTTATTGTGTCTTTTTTTTTTACTAGTTGCCACGGACTGTACCAACTGAGGTGCTCAAGTCTTATGTCCTTGTGGAATCATGTAAGCCATCTCATCTGGAGTCTTTTTGGACCTTTGTCTACTGGTGACAATTTTCGGTACCGCTATGAAGCTGTTCACAGGACGGTATCGAGAGGTACAGTTAGTACACAAAAGATTAAATGAGCGAAAACGGTGCACATGACCTGATTATAATAATACTAATTGAAATAATAATTTAATGCACGCGTTCTTCCCGTACTTCGTTCACATATAGGTAAGAGTAGCGTTATATATGGGAACAAACTTTTTAGTAGTAGTATAAAATCGTTGGGCCCTGAATTTTGAGAAATGCATACAAAAAGGGCAGTATTAAGTTACATGTTTACGAGTCATTTACTAGTTCAACATTATCTCTCGCAATTTACGCAGCAGCTGGTCAGATTTATTGGTACTATCTACCTGCTGAGGTACGGATATGTGTGGTCCTTCATATGCTGGAACAATATCGCTTCACATTATTCATGGTGAAGATATGGTGATAACCTTCGCACCACATCTTGTTAAATATACTCGGCAGATAGTGTTCAGCTCGATATATTTAAAAAAAGACATGCTTTTTAGCTTTATTGCTAATTTTCATAATCTTTTCAAGTTCGTTAGAAGCTATCAAGCGTATTCAAGCTATTGCTTTACTTTAAATGTATCTCATATATGTGGTAGCATAGTTTGACACTTGGTTCGCTGTTTGACTCTTTGCAGGGAAAATATGAATATAATTTCACAAGCTACTTAACCGAACATGGAAAGCGTTTTTAATGTCCAGGATCTGTCCTTCATTTTGTACTAGGATGTTCAAGTTAATTTTTATGTATCCTTCATGTATTATCTTATCTTTTAAAACTTTGTAGAGGCAAGTTTTTCAGTTAATGGTGTTCAGAAAGTCACTCAAACGCCATTTTCAGTCCATCGTTTAGTGAATCAAGTAGTTGACATGTCTCGTTCTATTTGGGTTTGATAGGCAATCAACTTTCTTTTCTGGCTCTTTTATAATATTTTCTATTCTGACATTGTTCTTGTTATTGTTCAGCCAAGGAAGCAATTTGCATTCCAAAAAACAGTAAAAAATTGCATTCCAAGTGGCATACGTAAGTTTATGCGTCATTTCCCCGATGAGCGTAATTTAATTCGTTGAAACTTGGGCCTTCCTTTGTCAGGGTCAATGCCAAATATTTATTCTTCAGGGACTTGTAAAATCAGATCCATGTTCTAGAAATATCGAATATACTAGATACGGGCTTGTCTTTGTTCCTAGCTGGATGCTGAAAAATACTACAGGTATATGCAACGACAGACAATTCACTCTATTATTCTATGGTACCATTATTGGGGTTCGTGTAAACATTGCTGCAGGTATCTGATGGTAGCAGTCATCCCTATGGATGCATTACTTTGAGTTCAATAATTTTATCTATAAGCTCAAATAGAGGCATGTGCTGGTTAGATGGAGATATAGTATGAACGGCGAATATATGTATAGTTTCATCATTATTTTGATGGTTTGTTCTGAAAGAGAGGAGGTCGGCTTGCGAAGAGGGGGAGATGTTCATGTCATGGAGAATGCGGACTGGAGAATCATTACACGATAGGAGGTGGCTGCGAGAGTATATATGTCATGATGGATCTCCTAACAGCTTTTTCTCGACACGTTCAGTTATAGTCTTTGTCTTGAGCTAAAATATTTTCTAAGTTCTACAGGACCATTGTTTTTTGTACTGACAAATAATTCATTATCGTAGGCTTCCTCTCCATCTCTTTACTTTTGCCGGTCTTGGATGGCCGGGATTTTCAGCGGCAGTCTCATTGAACAGCTTCATGCAGGACGTCCGATGGCAGACGACGAGCCAGGGGGGATGGACGGTCGCTGGGAAGGAAGCTCTCGCCTTTCTGAGATGAAATATTGGTACGACGAAGGTAGGGGCTCATATTGTTCCATATCTCCTAACAATTTTCAAATTTGATAACTAGACATGATTCTTGAATCTCTGAAGGAAATTACTTTCTGCAAATTCACGTTGACTACGCTAGAGGCGGTATTTCCGATTGTGTTCAATCTTTTTCGTGTTTGCTGGATGATTTTCGACATAAATCTCCTGGGCATATTGATCATCTTAATGTGAATAAGCATCTTAAACTACTCTTGACTTCTTATCTGTTTGTTACGGTTTTATTGAAGTACATTTTGTTGTTTATTTTCAAGAATTGAAGTTTTGTATTGTGGCTACTTGTTGCTTTTAGAGGCCTGAGGTTTTTTCACTGATGCTATGTTACATTTACCAATTAGATATTTTAACTGTTAGCGTAGCTCCTTTTGGCAACTCATAAGTCCTTTCCTATTACATTTAAAGAAGCTTCGTTCCCTTACATATAGTAGATACGCACTTTTAATAGTATGGAGGAAGATTTTCCTCGGTTAGAATATACTGTCGTTTTGTGGCACTTTTCCATGGAACTCTTTTACGGAGGGCGTGCCTTTTCTTCTCTGCTAATTTTGCTCAGTCGGGGTGCCATTATTGCACATTTTTCACCATACAATGATGGGAATTGCCGCGTTTGTAGAGTTATCATTGAATCAATGAAAGTTGAATAATCCTTGTATTTCAGCCTTTATGATACATATCAATTTATGCTCAGGGTGATCATTAATGTCTTTCAGCCAAACAATCTTCGGTAGCAGCCGTATTTTGTTGAATGTTTACATCTGCGTACATATTATTAAAATCATCATTTTCGTTACGGATATCTGCTTCTTACGAGTGTTTAATGTCATCTCTCTGCCACAGATGTAAGGTCAACAATTGCACCCTAGAGTGATGCAAATATCGGTTCTATCGACATTAATTTGTTCGCGAATGAATTCGTGAATAAACTTTTGATTTTGTTCGCTGCAATTTCAATACCGTATGAAAAGTGTACCTCCTGAGAAAGAATAGAACAGATATTGGAGTTTTTCCTGCTTAGTTTTGAATCTTTTTATAGGATGAATTGGACCTTTATTTTGTCTTGTTCTGTCAGCATTTTTATTGTATCCGATTGTACCTTTTTAAGCATTTAATGTTTTGTAAATACTACATGAAAGTCATCTTCTAAATTGAGAACTATGCGTAGTAATAAATCTACTTTAGACGTTTAGAGCATCCATCTTCGATATGGAGAGCCATAAACAACAGTGGAGATAGCCGTTGAGTATTATCACAAGTTTAAGGTACATGATAGACGTTTTACAGTTGGTCCATCTTTATTGACAATGGCACTCTAGGTATCACAATAGAAGACCGCACATTAAACTATACGTGAGCCATTTCTAAACAAGTCTATCAAAACAAACTGCCTAAATGATAAACACAAAATAATAAATTTCAAGTTTCCCGACATCGTTACATTAAAATAAAAAGCACTCCAGGTAGAGCCGATTTCAATACTCGTATTTTAACTTTCAGGGGACCAGTAACGGAGGCTGCGCTAAAATACCCTCAAATTTCGCGTTTAGAAGTACAGGGTGCAGCAACATAACTTCTTTCATTTAAACACGTTTCGCTTTTAAAAAAGGGAAGTTATGTTGCTACGTCCTGTACTGCATTTCGTAGATATTTCTACGCTTAACTTCAAAATTGTATGAAGTGTCAAAATATGTAACGGATACTTTGAGTACTTGTGCCAATTTCCGGACAAAATAGTTCGCCGAAGGCTGCAATTTGTGAATCGGAATGAAAGAATTATTTCTTGTAAAACCAACGCAAAAACTGCGAACATCCTTCAACAATATTCATAACATAATTACCAGAGTTATGAACAAATCTATGTACACCACATGCGGTATAACGACAAAGACCATAACTTCATTGTTATAAACTAAACGTCTTTGCTCCAATGAAGCACAAAACACAGGTAGTATGCAGGCAATGTTAAAATAATCGACATGAGTCGACGCACATTAAAACAAATTAATCCTGACGTATTCACACAAACTTTATGTACAATAATGCCTTCATATCATTTATTAACTAATAGTAGCTTAAAACTATTCGTCTTTACGTGTTATTCTGGAGCATACTGCGTTTTAATTGAAAAATAAACCATTATTTGTTGAAACAGGAGCATTACTTCTGGTGCATGCGAGGAGCGGCGGTACAACAGCTCATGATTGTCGTATTCCGTGAACAGGACGCTACTTTATTTTGACATAATTGATCAGACGCATGTTACAAATTAAAATGTTAAGGATACGCTATCTCGTCGATTCGTTCATAATCGCATGTGTTGATTACATTTCCACGTGAAGGTGACGCAAAATTTGAACGGAACAAAGTTTCAATTTCTAACCTTTTGTCTTTTATAACTTACATATGGTATTCATACTCGATACATAACGAAGTAATGAAAAACAAAACGTGCTTTTCTAAACATCACTTATTACGTGCTGTATTAATTCAACACTTTTCTTCACGATTTTTGTCGAACAGTCCGATTGTTAGCTTCTAAAGTTCAATAATGTATATGTTTACCAACCTTAAATACAATTATCTATAAAGAACACCGGCCCGCAAACCTAAATTTGACAAGAACACTTACGCAAATAGCTTTTACATCGTTGTCATAGAAGCGCTATAGAAGTTAGATTTCGTGTCAAAAATATTGGGTTGTATATGATCAACCATAAATTGAGTCAAACAACCATTTTACCCAAGCTACTATCACTTCAATATCAAGTTCAGAGCAGACGTGTTATCATAGAAGCCTTGTTTCAGCTAGTAATCACGCATTCGTGTTTTAAGCGCTCTTTAACTCTGTTTAATTATCGCTATCAGCATTAATCGTGTTAATAACCAAATAATATCCTGATACAGATGACAATAATTTGATAACCACCAGACGGCTGACTAAAGAGTAGTCAACGACGGGCACGTCTGACGAGTCATAGGGATGCTTACGATAGGGAACTATCAGCAGAATGAGTTCCGTAAGTGTTGCAAATGATGCAAAATACCCGACCCTTCAAAATGTAAATACTCACTTAGGTTTACATTATACGCATTCAATGAATGACCAGCACGGAGGAACTTTAATAGTAAATACCATGAAGGCACCTACAAAATAGACCAGTGAGGGACCCCACGAAGATCACCAAAAAATAACCGACTCCTGGAATAAAATAACGGTGTTATGAGAGACAGAAACCCAATGAATAAGAACTTGAACACTGCATGTCTGCCTTCAGCTTTGTAAATTTACCAGCTTCAACAATAAAATCACACAGACAATCTCGAAACTCGCCGCTCAATACTAAACAGGAAGTTGTGGAAGACATTCCACACCAACAATGGGTTTCAAAAGATTATATATACCATGGTTTTATCGCCGTATTCAAGTACAGTTTTAAACCAGTGAAAAACGACAAATGTTTTTCAATAATAACTTTTTCGTAGTACATTGCTACAGTATCTATTAGAATCTTGAGGAAAGTCGAGAGCAATATGTACATGCAAGTCTCCATCACGAGCAAGCATCAGGAGTACGAAAGGAAGCCTTAAGACCTACCTAACCACTTCAATGGAACCCACAGCAGCTTCCTGTAACAGATGCTGCTGATTGAGCGACGGGTATCACTAAGATACGCTGAAGAGGACGTACACAATCAATACTTTAAAAAGTTATTTGAGAATTCCACCTACCGGGGAGGAGTCCCAAGGCATCAGATACGGCTTAGAACGATCCTCGTTAGGGCACAACGTTGGGATGAGCTTCATGAGTCGATTAGCAAAACGCCTTTGCCAGAGGATCGCAAATTCTCAAATTTAAAATAAAACTCGGAGAGAATAACCGGGCTTAAATGCACGAAGGATGCCGTATTTGTACTGAGGAGAACGAGTGTCACCATCGAAACACTGGCTAGCAGAAGAATAATTAAGACACGTGGACACATCCAGACTTTAGAGACTGGCACACATTTGGCAACGCAGAAATCATGACACACTAAACGAGATCAAAGTACACTTACAAATCAAACATACAAGAGTTTTGGTGAGCACCGATGACTTTCTTTATGGTTGCGTGACATCGCAAGACTTTTCAGTTAATCCTTACCGAAATATTTTTATCGTTCAAAATTGATTCCAAAATTTAGCAGTATACCACACAAACTCGACCGCAAATGCTTACTTGTATTTATTTTCAACATAAAAATGTTAAGGCTGCACTAGCAACTACGACAATTTGTATCCCTAAAAATGTATACATATAATATACCCTGGCAAATAGAATAGTGAAGTAAAAATTTTGGTTATCGATTGAGAGCAGATCAGAGAACAAATTCCACAGGGTTACGTAAAAAATGGCGCATGCTCATTTACGGGCAAATGTTGTATGTACTTTAATTCGAATACAGTTAGAACATTAAATATGACAGTAGTCTCTGTCATTGATACTACCAAATGCTGGAGTAACATTTATATAAAAAGTCGATCACTCAAAAGCACATTCAAGAAAAATATTTTCTTTCAATCTGTACAAATATAACAGGAAGTGACCCAGAGTAATGAATGATACATCGGTGCAGTATCATATACACATTATTTACAATGGTTTATAAACACATGTTAACTGTAGATCAGAATTCAAGTATTTCAGACGAATTCCACGTGAATACTTTGAACAAAAAGACAACGTTAATTCAATTCTATATTAAGTTATGTGATAAAAATCCTACAATGAGTGATACAAACGTCTTCGGAAGACTTCGAATTATGCGTATCGAGCTTCCACTTATCCTTCATATCTTTAGTAGGAGTAGTAATAATATAAATTTGCTAACTCAGACGATACATATCGCGCTATAGGTTTGACAATTCGAAGACCAGTCCAACAGTTACACATTACTACAAAGATAACGCAGCACATAATTATTTTCCTGGTTTTACCCCACAGCCACAAATAGCGATCTCGGCACAATGATGCTAGGTATGAAGAAAAATTTTTCGTTTGATGTTAGGGCCTTTCATCATTTACAAATGCGAGGACGGATCAGAATTCTCAGTCTTCCGTTTTCATCACAGACAGCAAAACTACGACACATTCGTATGCGATAGGCGGTTGGATCTCTGGGGTTTCAGATGTTCACCCATTTACGACCGAGTACCTTACCTACGATGAAACTCCATCAGGCATCAACGTGGTGCACTCGGCCGCGCTGCAGTTGTGTTCGTCCCATTCGTAGAGATGAGACGATGGCAACCACGCTAGAGACACGAAATACACAAAAATACACAATATGCAGAGCACACAGGTGTAGCCAGATCTATAAGCCAATTGCGTTTACCACGTGAATATTCTTCACACACGTAGAAGTACAGCACAGCAAAGCAAGTTCATCCGAGAGTTGGCTGCAAGCTTCATACCGCAACGAACATACAGCATGTGGGAAATCATCTCACTGTTTATTATTCGTGAAAGATGTATTCTAATTCAGATTCCTGAGAGCAGTTCACATTTTTTACGGAACAGCAGCAGCGCATCAGTCTTAAGAATTTAGCTTTTCGAGTTATTTCATCAAGAGCTAATAGGATATAGAGTGTAGTTCATTACACTACCCTGTGGAAGACCCTCTTGCTGGTTTTGCAGTGGCTACTGAGTGTCGCCCACTTTCACATGAAAGGTTCTTCCTCTCCGGAACTGCTAGAGGTATACAGTCATATTTCCCCGGAGACGCAAGCTGCAGAATTCCATGCCTTAACACAGCATCATAGGCTTCGTACATGTCGAAGAAGACAAATAGTGTCTGTCCGAGGGCCGTGACATTGTTAACCAGGTGACTGCAAACTGACGAGTTCATCTGTAGTCCCTTTGAGTTATCAAGAGCCGAACTATGTAAGGTTTGAGAGCTCCTCAGCCTTCATCACCCTCACAAGAGATTTTTATAATCCTCTCTAGCAGCATGACGATGCAGTTATTCACGGCGATGGCTGTCAGTATGCGTTGGGGGTTTATTAGGTTTTGCAAAGGCCAGAATCGTCGCAGATCGCCGAGCGGATCTACAACAGTGCTCCATATCTTGTTTAATATGTAAAGAAGTTTACGTAGCCATATGGAATGCATTTCCTTCATCATTTGGTAGTGAATAACATCAGAGCCAGGCGAAGCGTTCTTACATCAAGGCACGGTAGATCTCAAGTTGAGTGGTTCATCATTGCAAGAAAAACTTCTAGTGCCATCAATAAGTTAGTCGTTTCCGCTGTCTCTTATATGCTATAAAAGCAGATGAGTTGTGCACATCGTTTGGTACGTGGAAAACCTGAGGCAGCGTCGCCGCCACCCGCTGTAGGTCCTCGGGAGATGCAGCCAAATTTCTTAGAGGGCAACTGCAGCCATGTTTCCACTTCATCCTACCATGTTTCCTCATTTTGAACATGGGCGTCTCGGCATTTACACTTGATACATATATTTAGTTAGGAGTATTTAACGAACAAGAACAATACCAATACATCAATATTTACTTGAGATTAAAAGTGATGCAATATGAAAAACTAGGGTTAAGAAGTTAAAATAAAAATTCCAAATTTACTTTCACTAAAACACTCTCTGCCATCAACAACATATTTTAATCTTTAGTCTTGTATGCATTTTTTAGTCTGTTGAGGATAGCGATCACGGTAAACGTTTCATGATCTAGGCAATTCCATAAAATCTTCATGTTACTAATATCATGTGGATTGCCTCGAACTTGGTTTCTTGCCCATTGTCATTATGATGCAGCCATATGCTTTGTAATGCCGGTCTCGGTTATCAAAGGTCGAGACAAGCCTCAGCAGTTACTTTTGTATTTTTCCCTGCAACATTCAATTTTATTGAACCGTTCTTTTGTTACATGAGCTATTGGGATTGCTTCAGCGATCACAGCTTCGTAGTTTTTACACAAGACATGCATCATTTGGTTTGATAAAAAAACTACACTCTATCGATGTTGATTTTTCACCATAATTCCATCCTCTGTTTCGTGTCATCCAAGTGGAGAATTTCACGAGGTCCTCGCCCCAATTACTTTCTTCTTCAGATGAATCACCTCATTACATAACCATGTTGAAAACAGTTGTTGAGACCATATTTCACTCAGAAGATATTTTGTTTAGCACTCTAAATAACAAGAAAAAATCCTAGTGCAGTCTTCGTTTTCGATGGATCCTTGCTCCGAGTTTGAAGTATGCAGTCAAATGAATAAAAAACTTTAATATTCGTAGAGAGAGGGACAAGTCCCAATATCCACAGACGTAACCCGCAGAAGATCGTGAATTACGGAACAGGTTTCGAACAATTTTCATTTGAACAGAAATCTCGAATTTTTTAGCATTTAGGAATGATTTGCAATTCCTTGGAAAAGACACCTATATAATTTTAAATACGCGCATGGAAAACGAATATATACCAGCAAAAACAAATTTTCTTCTAATTCTAAAAGGCACATGAGGCGAGAAGCTAAACTTATTTTCTAGGTCACGAATTGCGACAGAGTCCTAATAAATAATAATTGGATAACCATCTTTACTGAGAAGGCACATCAAAAGGCACTCTGAGGAGCTGGAACAGGATATTCTGAAAATTACATCAAAATCTAACGTTCAAATCATAAGCTGTTATAAATTAGATCAAGTGTTCGTTATAACAACACCTAAACAAGATCTTAAACAAATCTTTCTCATGTTCTGGATCTAAGTGACCTCAAAAACTGAGCAACGAGCGATCTGCAGGAATAAAATAGTATGAACAGATTGTTCATACATGAAATATTCGAGTAATTTGAGTCAAATCTACGACCACATCCCTATACATTTTGATTCCGTCTGAGGTTGTAGGAGAACACGTCAAATACCAACAAATAAAACTGGACACGCGACCCGTTAACTGCATTATAATCCAAAACACACGCTTAAAACCTTTCAAAACTTTGATGCATTTCCCTCAATTATGTAAATACCAAATACATCTGCAAATCTAAATTAAAACATGGATATAACATGAAACTGTACAACTGACAATTCGACTTTTTATGCATTAGAAATCACTAGGCGCTTTTAGCATAAGGCACAATGGATTGGCTCAAGATTACTCACCTTACGAGAATTGTTCTGGCTCGATTCTCCATCAACCGTATTAAAAAACTAACAGAAAGCCAACTAACTCTGATCTATTGTTTCTGATGTGTACCACTACTTCTGTAACTGGTCACTATTCATTCCATTGCAAACTAAGAACATAGAAAAATCATGACTATTCCATTTCCTCTTTCCTATTCTTCCTTGTTTGAAATCCTGAAATTCACTATCCAATTAAAATATTAGACTCTCCCCTTCAAACCACATTTTCTCTCCACCTAACCAGCTCAATAGATTTGCGGTAAATAGAACTAACCTCAGCTCTTCTCACTTGTCACATCCACTCCACCTACAACTTAAGAGTACAACAAACGACATTTAATAAGGCCTGTCGTAAAATTTCACTTTAAATATATTCATTAAACGCCCCTTCCTCTTTTTATATTGACATTCATATCACTAGCTGCACAGAGTCAATACATATAAAGTGATACCTGTGCTGCCTCAAATCCTTGAGAACTATTTTTTTTAAATTTCTGTACCGAAAAATTAGCAAGGTCCCTCCGTGCACTATCCCAACTTTTGACACCATCGATATAAAAAAACGATAAGTTAAGCATTCCGATTCAACAATTCGTCGGTAATTGATCGGTTTGTAAGTATTCCAAATTCCCACATCTCCGTACATTTCTTTACAGGTTTTTTCATGTTTCTCTTTAAAATTTTCAGTGAAAGTTTGATTTTCACATCGTTCTCCAAAAAACATCAATGGATTGATCGCTAAAAAGTTGTAGGAGGCTTTTGGGAAGTAGACGAAAAATTAGAAATTTTTGGGAGAAGAAAAATACTTGCGCATACGAAGTACAGTTAAAAGTACCACGAAAGCTGTCTATCCTCTATATCATTATTATCACTTAGCAAGCAAAACGTTTTTAAATGCTGAAGATGTCTTCACGCACACAAATTTAAACACCTGAACAAGTTAAACAGATCGAATACAGATGTCTTCGAACAGTGCCCAGCTATAGCAACAAATGATAATTTTACCTCCATAATCTAGGTCGAAAGCACATCAAAACAAAAATGATGCACAAATTGTACTTTCCTTTAATTTTGGTGATAGAAAAGTTGTCACTCCCCATAAATAAGTGATTGTACTTGCCTTGAAACAGAAACTCGTTCTGGGAGTCACTTATATGCAGATATCAACCGCTCCTGCCCTTGCAACAGATTCCAGTCTTGTTACACTGGAGTAGTTAATTCTTACATTTAAAAAAGAAATTATCAAATTAGTAACGCTTACAATTAGTAAATTGAAAACAAAACTATCATCAAGCTCATAACTTTGCAGCTCAGCTTCCTCCTTGAACATGCAAAAACAAACGTCTTTTGCATTAAAAACATACACTGTGAAAAAATGAGCTAAAAAAAACGAATTTTAACAAACAAAAAAATTACAGAATTAGACATCGTCAAAAACGAGCTGAAGATGGTAACTAAATACACATGATATATTACTAACTTTCTTTCAATCTGTTTTCATACGAAAACACGTTCAAACAAAAGCGTAAGCTGCAAAAAATAGAGCTACACACAAGAATCCATAATAACAAGTGCCCGCGAGCTCTGCTAGAACAGGGATATTGAATGAAAATGATGACGGGTTATGAAATGAGATTTTCGTATGAAAATAAATGAACGAGGTAATGACTATTCTTATTGTCTTACATACATATAGCTACATAGCTTTTTCAAGCTATCTATCAGAAAACTCTGTGATTGTATTTTGTGTGGAAATTTCTTCCTTGACCAAAGAAACGGGTTCGCTAACATGCTCAGATTGTTGCAATAGATCCTTCAGAGTTAGATCAGTTTCTGTTTTTAAATTTCCTAACATTTCAGGAATCGCTAACAGATCTGGTATGGATGCACCGGTTTTGGAAGAGCATGGAGACGGAGAAAATTTTAAAAGAGTAGCCGTCGAGGTTGCTAACCTCGACGGAGACGACTTTGAAGGCCCTACAAAAGAGGAGTCGTTTGAAAACATAGTTGACGACTGCTTAGCTGATGACTTTGCAGATGAGGTGGGTGATGTTCTGAAGATAGGTGAGAAAGAAATTTTGGATGATGCAGAAGATGATGGGAAAAAGGTGGGAGTATTGAGTGTAGGAGTGGAGTCGGTGGGAGATGTTCTAGAGGGGCCGCGGGCTGCTTCATGTCATTGGAAAACTGGCACAGACTTGTCCGACGGAGAACTC
>VCRD01000455.1:260618-282728 GCA_006783055.1 Trinorchestia longiramus
GGCGGTCAACAGGAGGCAGGGGCGGTCAACAGGAGGCAAAAATACAAGCTGATACATCAGGAAACTAATAAAACTGTTTAATTTTAAACAGTAATTTGCAGTTTCATATAATTCTAAAATGACTAAATTGGCTGTAATACTACAGGATTGCTGTCGCTTCCGTCACATAGGAATAAATTTTACTCCTTAATATCAAGGAAGCATTGTAAGGGCCATCATTAAATGAGTAATGGACTCAAATACATGTATCTAATCGTAAATGCATGCATCTAATTATAAACACATGCACATCATTATGGAAACATGTATATAATTATTAGAGGTGGTGCGGATATCTGCATCAACATTAGGCAGGGGCGGTCAACACGAGGTAGGGATTTTTTAGATCCCCATCCGCATTTTTTAATGGATGTCGCGAAGATGTCTTAAATAAGACATCATTATAGTAAAAATGTCATATTTCTTTTCATTTTGTCGGCCATTGAAAACTAATCAACTATACTCTATGCTGTGTTTAATAAATACTTCTTGTAGTGCTTATATGATGCATAGGATAAAGTTGAAAACTTATGTGCTTGCGCAAGGGACAGACTAGGTACAACAAGAGTGAACCAACTAGGTGGTGGTCGGTGCCACTAGGAAAGAGCTGAAGAAAAGAGTTTGGTACAGAGTGTACCAGAAAAAGGAAGTGAAATGGAGAGAGTCAGTAGGAGGCGAAAAAGGCGCAATGCGCATAATTAAGTGGCCATGGGAGTTTTTTATTCAGGGTTTAGGTTTGGGTATAAATAAGAATAGAATAGAATAGAATGAGGCTATAGGAACGAACCTTCTGGCCCATTCTTGGGTCCGATAATTACTTCGATAACTATTCGGTTGTTTACCCAAGTCCCATGCCGTATTTCTAGCCGCGTCAACCATGTCGGCAGCGGGATTCGAACCCGGGTCTTTCCGCTCGAAAGCAGACTCGCTCACCAGTCGACCAAGCTGGTGATAAAAAACACACCATACGGTACAAGAATCCATAATAACAAGTGCCCGCGAGCTCTGCTAGAACAGGGATATTGAATGAAAATGATAACGGGTTATGAAATGAGATTTTCGTATAAAAATGAATGAACGAGGTAATGACTATTCTTATTGTCTTACATACATATAGCTACATAGCTTTTTCAAGCTATCTATCAGAAAACTCTGCGATTATATTTTGTGTGGAAATTTCTTCCTTGACCAAAGAAACAGGTTCGCTAACATGCTCAGATTGTTGCAATAGATCCTTCAGAGTTAGATCAGTTTCTGTTTTTAAATTTCCTAACATTTCAGGAATCGCTATCAGATCTGGTATGGATGCACCGGTTTTGGAAGAGCATGGAGACGGAGAAAATTTTAAAAGAGTAGCCGTCGAGGTTGCTAACCTCGACGTAGACGACTTTGAAGGCCCTACAAAAGAGGAGTCGTTTGAAAACATAGTTGACGACTGCTTAGCTGATGACTTTGCAGATGAGGTGGGCGATGTTCTGAAGATAGGTGAGAAAGAAATTTTGGATGATGCAGAAGATGATGGGAAAAAGGTGGGAGTATTGAGTGTAGGAGTGGAGTCGGTGGGAGATGTTCTAGAGGGGCCGCGGGCTGCTTCATGTCATTGGAAAACTGGCACAGACTTGTCCGACGGAGAACTCAGCTGAAACTCAAAAGACGGCATGAAGCCTAGCCTTGGGGACAACACTTGAGAAGCTAAGTGCGAGTAAGGAAGAGGCCCGCTTGGGAAAGTAAAATGATGCTGACCACGAGGTGACGTTGCAAACGGAGATAATGTTGCAGCAAAAGGCGACAAGCCAGCCCAAGGCATCGTTATGAAAGGACTTTTGGTGTGAATGCCACTATATGGAGGCGATGGCAGGTTTACTAACGGAGTATTGAGACTGGATGCAGAGAGGAGCATTGGTGATCGAGGAGATCTTACAGGCGAATGAGCAGTTATGTTTTCTATAGAAAGAGGAGAGGGTTTCGGTTTACTGCCTGACTTATGTCGCATCGATGCACTAGGTGATGAGCTGGAAGAAGTGGACGGCGATGCCTGAGATGATGGGCCAGGTCGTCTAAGCATTTCTGGTGAAGATGGCGGGGACACTTTTGAATCAGGAGTTGGAGAGGAAGATGAAAGGGAAGACTGGGGGGATCGAGATCGAGATCTCTTCTGAGCTTGCCTCCGTCTCTCTTCTTCAACGGCCTTGCGCCTTCTTTCTTCTTCTTCATCCTCTAATCGTCTTCTAGTGGCTTCTTCAGACACCAAGTGAAGAGGAGCAGACGAATTCGAACAGTCTTCAGAGATGGGAGAGTTAGAGCGGGAATAACTGCTTTTGTCGGTGAGCATTTCGCACGACGAATCGTCCATTTCTCGCTTGGGCTCGTGCACAGAAGGTGTCTGCCTCACAGGCTCATCGGATGACCACAAGCTCGTTGGCACGGTGAGGGAAGCCGAACTTCCGAACTGCTGCTGTGTTTGTTGCTGGATTGCCGCAGCAAAAGCAGAAGTATTCTGCATCGCATGCACTGCCGTCAAATATTTTGAGTAAATCTGAAGGTGGTGGGGAGCTGTAAAAAAATTAAACAAAAATGTTAATGCTTCTCACATCCCTATGAAGGAAGATGATTATCTTTAATATAAATAAAGTATTTTATTTAAAACTTTTGATTTATTTACATACAACGAAAGTCAACCTGTCAAAGACAATGTAAAGAACATACGTTTTACAGAGCTTATTTTATTACGTTTTATGTACAACACAAGTAGGAACGTAAAATGATGCTGCCCCACAGAGCCTAGTTCTATTCAGACGGCAGAATATCATGGATTAAACGTAAAAGTAAAAACTATCTTTAGTTTTGAAAAAGAACTGAACTAAATGACTCACTGATGTGATGTAGATGAGCAGGCGGGGGAGGAGTGAGATGGTGAGGGGAAGAAGAGGCCGAGTACCCTCCGGGTTGAGGAGATGGGGCTGACACATCACTGTGCCCGCAAGACATCGCCCCTGTCACCCCTGCTCCAGAGGTCGCTGAAGGAGTGCTGCTCTGTGGAGGGTTGTGCAGGGAAGGCTGTGGGGAAGGCACGGAGGTGTTCGGAGAGTATGGACTCGCCAAAGAAGGGACTGCATTGGGATAAGGGGAAGTGTTTGGGATGCCGGGAGATGGAGACTCGAGCTTGATGGAAGGGGTCATGTAAGGTGTAGGAGGCTTCCCAGATTCGGGTTTGTTTTGGTCCATAGGGCAGGGGTACGAAACGAACCTGCAAAAAAGTAACGAGAAAAAATATTTCAGAACAAAATAATGCTTGAAACTTTTTGTAAACTTTAAGTCATTTTCAACGATCAAAAATACGCACATCTACTAGGAGTAGTTAACTGAATATGGTCAGCAAAAAACGCAGTTACTATTACATCTTCGGTATGGCTGATCAAGAAACTGATTTTGCATGAAGAACTGTCGTAGTTTTTCATTTATCATGTTGTCGATGAAAATTTAGTCGATGACTAGGATGCACAAGCTGTTGATGATACTTAGACCATAGTGCAGTGCTTAAACCAAAAGTAGAACGATAAAAATAACACTTTAACTATAAAAGAAATAAATGATTGAATATAAAAGAAAATGAGGAATGGAGCAACGATCGTAAGGTTAATTTCACATAAATGGACATCAATGAAAAAGAAAGAGAAGGATGAAATTTGAAGAAAGTATCCCAGCTATAGACTCAAACATGCTATAAAGTTTAAGGCGAGTTGGGTGAAGTATTCCCTCAAAAAACATTGAAGAAGACTTTAGCAGCATCAATCTTCAAACCTTTATTGAGGCACAGGCGAAGCAGTCTTACGACTGCTTAAATGTCTTAAGTTCAAATGGCAACACAAAATAAAGCCAGTTCAGTTTGACCTTTCAAATCTGGCTCAAATAAACTCACTACAACCGGCAAAGGAGCAGTGCAAAATTCTAGAGAACAAAAAGGTAGAACGAGGAATAAAAATAATCACAAATGAAGACGCTACCTATAAAAGTCAGTGATACAACATAGATATAAATATAAAGTGATTCAACTATCCTCACTGCAGTTTATTCTCAAGCTTAATGTGTCTTTGAAATGCTTGCCATTCCACAATTAACATTTCCAAAATTTTATTGTTACGTCCTTAGTACTTGAATTTTTATACGTTCTAGTGCAAGTATGCAGTAATTTACTATTGGCTTGACGCAGCTCTGACAATATGAATCTGATTTTTTCAATTAACGCGGTTAACATCATTATTAGAATTATCATTTTATATTATTAGTACTATCACTATAATAATATTAGCCTTCCATCACATGAACAAACCCTTCCTTGCACCCCAGTAGACTTGTTTCCTGGAGACAAAAAAAACCGATAAGCAGCCACAAGTGCGCTCCCCGATTTGCGATTATGACTGATAAGATCACCTGACAGTCTTCTCTTTCTTCTCACCCTTCTGCCCAGTTCAATCTGTTGAGGCCCACGCCATGCATTATTATACTTAGGAAACAAAGAATCTTTCGAAACTTGTTTGATATGATATACGCTTTTGATTTTGCATACCAAAATTTCGACTAGTTAAAGAATGTTCACACATGATCATGACGACTGTGTAGACACTCGTTAGATCATATGATATTTGCAATCCTGCAACTAGGGTCTTGCTTTATCACTTTTGATAGCTCCGTACCTTGATAAAAATCAAGGACAACAAGTTGCGACTCACTGTCTGTCCAGTCGGAAGCTGTACTTCCAAAAAATAGTTACATTTAAATAGCTCACCCTCACACAAGAAAATTCCACCACTTGTTATGAGTTTAAACACTAACTGAATATTCAGTAGTCGCACCAGGGTGTTACTCGAAATGTAGATCATTTGAGAAGCGGAAGCTTCGAAGATGATCATGACAAACTAATAATTGATAAATTGTTCTCATCATGATCTTGTGAAAGTAAAAAAAATCCTGCTGAAAGCAGTGTGGAAGTCCAAGAAAACTGGACTTTAATAGAATCTTACTGTAAACTAAAAAATATAGGTATTTTAATATCCCTAAACCCAAATCGATTTCCCCAAGAATGCAAAAATGATAAATGCTAATAGTAAAGTTTGGATTCCTATAACTTGTAAATTCAAGTTAAACGAAATGAAAGAACGTTTTTCTCCTCCCTCTCAAAAAGACGTAATTACGTAATACTGGATTTAACAATCTAATATACAAAACGAACGACTTGGGAATTCATTTACATTTAATAAAGTGTTTCATCAGAACTAAACTGAGCTTACTTCAAATAAAATACGTACTCACGAGAACGATCTAAAAAATATCCAAACAAGAAGAAAGTTATCTACCGCATCCTCAAATGAGTAGTAATTTTTCCACAATTCGATACGAACAGTCTCGAGAGATAAGCTCAAGTGTATGCACTTGCGTTTTTATCCATGCTGTTATTGAGGTGCACGAGAAAACAGAGTAATATTTGCTCAAGATCCTAACTGCATCATCGGAAGGACATTTGGCGTCAGTGATAAAATAGATGAAACCCGCAGCTTGCATCATTGATACCAGTTCCCATACAATATCTAAATTTCGGAGCCTTCGCTCATTCCTTAGTCGTAGCTTCAGCATACAAATCGCAACACGAATAGTGTTAATGTACTTCAAAATAAAATTTTCCACAACATACTCATAGAATGACCCATTCTTTTCAAAAACGACATCTATGTACGAAAAATGAACACGTGAATGGTACGCTCATGCAGCACACGATCATGTTTGAACCCGTGTAAATACGGTAGCAACTGCACCTAAGCGGAGAGATAGTAGTTCTTTGTGATCATGCTGTAATCTGCAGCGGCTGTCGTGCTGAATAATATGACCACAAATCTATAATTTTATAATTAAAAATATGCATTCGAAAAGACTTCATGAAAGTATTTCACGATATGAAGTATAACATTTACCAAAGTGGTACCTTGAACTTCAGCTTGGATTTGAGATTTTTGATATCCCTGAATGCGTTTTCACAGAAGTTGCAGTGACAAAACGTAACACAGTAGTAAAATTTTCTCTCAAAAAAGATTATTACAACACGGTTTATCTTATCTGGAAACATTCAGGCCAAATCAGCCAATAGTTCCCGATCAGCATACATGCATAAACACAAAGAACGTTATGGATTCTAGTACTAAGTTACAATTACACATGAAACTCAAGATGATGAAGGCTTGCTTTAACAATTTTAACCCTTTCGATCCTGTTGGGACACACAATACATGTCCCAACAGAGAGCAAAAGCCGGATCGAAAGGGTTGATTCAGGGAAAGTATTCAATCTGAGACGGGGATGCACCCAGTCGAAAGTAGCGTCAAAAAAATCCAAAACCAAGAAAAAAATACCGTACAAATAGAGGCGACTGTGTTCGCCGAAATGACACGTCGGTTATCCACCGCACAAGATAAAGGGGAAAATATAGAATAAAGCCTTTCTCATTCCTGAACTGACACCAACAATAAATTGTCACACCCCGAGCAGCTAAATCTACAGCGGGTAGCTTAAATCGACTTGGAAGAACAAAACATTTCTCACTATATAGAAGGGACATGGCTAATATATTTGCCTTGAAATACGTTTAAAACTCTTATTCCAGAGGAACGATAAGTACATAAGATATAGTGAAGAGCACCCCCTTCAGCTAACTCCTATAGAGTCGGAACACATATTAGTGCTTGTCATAATACGTGTCCCGTTATAAATGCTTGAAAAGGTCAGGGAAAAATATTCGGTATCTGAACATGACAGTAGAAAACATAGAAGGTTTGGGAGAAAATCTTTCATTATGCAAAAGTACTTCAACTTCAAGTGACTGTTCAGAGCAAAGATTACGATAAGAGACAGCTTCTACACACAAGAAGGCCTCGAAAGAATGTAGCGCTACTGTACGGAACAGCTTTCTGAGGGGCTACTCCAAACAGCCATGCAGGTCTGCGAGAGCAGAATATAGTGCGTAGTTGTTGTTGTTTGCGTGGTAATAGAGTGCACTGATGACCCTATATCATTTGTATATTTAAAAATGGTGTTCAACTCCTTTCCAAAATTAAATAAATTAAAATAAAACCACAAGCTTAGATAAGAAGAATAATAAAATGAAGTGTTCGCTACTGGGGAAAAATGATTATACGTTTCAGGGATTCAAAAATATTCAGTTATATGTTGAATTAAACTCGTGACATTGATTTCCACTCGTGATTAACCGTGCAGTTTTCTACTCAAGAACACAATTCGAACCAAAGCAATCGAACTATCACTTTTCTTCAGTAGATAAAAACGCTTCACAATAAGATGAAAAAACAGAGAACAGAAGCAAAATGATTGTCAGGATTCTCGAAAATATAGCTCATAATAGGTGCATGCATTACGTGTATCTAGATATCTTACAGGGCTAGGCTTGCATAGCAATCATTGAGTGTTTCCGGAGCAGACGCAACAGGAAATGCCTCTTGAAGGGGAGCAAGAAAACACGTCCAGGTCATTGAAATGTGATTCAGCGATAGATTTAGATTATTCGTTCCTAAATGCAACTTGACTGACAGAATCTTACGAATAATAACGTCACAAGACTTCTTAGAAAAACTACAGGGATAAAAATCCCTGAATGTTTCATGTATATAAAACAGTGGAAATCGGTAACTTGAATGAGTCAATTGGTAACTGAAAATGACAGTTCTTTAAAAAAGCAGACTGATGGGATAGAGATCAAAAACTATTAGCCAGAAAATCCCAAGAATAAACTTCACTGGACTGAAAATAATTATCATTGCAGCACCTTGAAGAAAATTTGACCAGTATATTGATTTTCTTCTGATGATTGCATGAGCATGCATTAAAAATACTACACATTAAGTCCCTTCTCATCGTAAACGATACTTCGTACGCGGTGACGCGTGAATTTTACTCATCGCCTGAGGACAGGAAAGACATCGTGTCCGGTCCGGTTATAAATGACAATGTCTTAAACCGGTTAAAATAAGATGCTTTCCTTAGTTTAAATATGAACAGATATGAACAGAGATGAACAGTGCATTTGCTCATCATTTAAATATTTAAATAAAGTTTACACAAAAAACAGGTAAAATATAGCATTGCAGTCACACCATGAGTGATTTTGAAGTAGTATCGTGATTACTTTATATTTTTGAGAACATTTAAGCTGATTTCTAGGTGATCCTACATTTCTTCCTATAGGAATACTTGCAATGTGTCTTCGGTTCTCCAAGCAAGAAATGTATTTAGGACAGCCTCACCAAGGAAACACAGGAGTAACCAGATCTAAATCAAGTAAAATCCCAACCCTGATCTCACCTGTACACAAATTTCTGCCCGAGGACTTTCTTGATGATGTTCTTATCGTAGTAATATCTGAGTGCTCTCGATAATTTATCGTAGTTCATGTTGTTTTTGTTTTTTCTGAGACCCCAAAGCTTGGCGACTTCTTCAGCATTGATGAGCTTGAACTCCCCTTCGATGCCCGTCCAAGTGATGAGGTGCTGGTGCTGGCCGCTGTTCAGTAATTCCAGCAGGAACTGCCACAACGTAATGTTGCTGATCATGGCATCACCTAGGCAAAGAAAATCATTATAAATAAATTATTTGCATCAGTACATGAATTGTAACATTATTTTGCAGTTTATAATACTTCGTCTTCAGAAACAAAAGCTGAGAAAGGTGTAAAATAATATTTCCAAAATATTTTCTTCCGTAACACTTCGGCTGGCCTTATGAACCTGGTGTGTGAAATTCGGTGAAACATAGTCACCCTTTAAGGATTGAAAAGGAGGTCAAGAAACTCAACTAGATTAGGTGCGTTTAGATGTTTTTCTGTCACACCACCAGTAAACATTGTGTTCTCAGTGAAGTCCAAAGCTCGTTCACTGCAGTGAGCTACAGGTCCCGCAACATTTAATTGAATAGTTGCCAATTTTGTATTCAGCAGCTAGGAGACCTGTGAGGAACCCTAGTCCCTAATAAACAAAGAAATCTATCTTTAGCGAACTCTTCTGGGAAGACAGTGGCATTGAAAAACTCACAGAAAGTGAAAATTAGAATAAAGTCGATGCGTGTAATTTTGAAGACACTAATAGAAAATGTAGATATACGATATACAGGCGGAAACCCCGTAAAGAAAGAAATACACGCAGCCAACTTAATTACTGCGACAATTGACTCCCGCAACGAAAGTTGCTGATTTTATGCTTGGTTGCAGGCGAAGGACAGCTTTAAAAGACGCAACATTATGAACGCCCATGATTTGGAAGCTCCGATAGTTTATTACCATAAAAGATCTCCGTAATATCTAATGCATGCAAAGGCCGGACCGTCACTAGCTTTGTTTAAGCCAAATCTTCTTTTTGAGATAATTTCGTCAACTGTCCACTGCTAAGTAATGTTTAGATTTTCAATTTGAGAATGCACTATCTTTGGCTCACAATACTCGAATATCAAGCGTTATTCCGCATCAAAAACTGGAACTGCGGGAAGTCTTACAACTGGTATAAAATAAGGAATTGAAGATATACATGTTTCACCAACAGACAAGATACAGTGATTATTGAACTGATATCATAAATCAAAAAGTAACAAAACTGGAGAAAAAATTCAGTGCAACAAAAATATAAGAATGCAAGTGTATTAAAGAAAGAGATAATAAAAGGTTAAAACTGAATCTGTTCCTAATCTAGACTCAAAACTTACGAGCAAGTTTATGAATCAGAATCAACGCATCGCAAATTTAAGAGCAAATGTATTTTCATTCCCGTAAGAAGCACATTGTAATAGGCCCTCAAGATTACAATTGAACTTGATACTGATAAATTCACTCTCAATTAAATCATTTTTGATTAATAAAATAAGACATTGTGAAGGTTTGTAAATACGTATTATAGCAGTGCATGATTATCACATAGCACACTTGTGACAGAAACACAAGTCTATGCAGTCACTATATGGACTTCTCTTTTTTCCCCACTTGATTCTACTGAGTATCTTGGAAAACCAAATAAAAAGAACTTGACATTTTAGAGCAGAAATCACCGGTCGTTACCTTAAACATATATTTCAAAAAATCATTAAAATTTACATGTGTACCTTGGATTCTGAACATAATTTTTTTACGGTTTTTAGTAGTTTCACCACGAACTCAATTCTACAATCGTTCAGAGTCAAAACAATAAATAAAAAATCATTATCGAACGATGACACTTCTAGTCGAAGTCGTGTCCGGGGTGATAAATCAGCTCTGCTTATACGTAAAAAAAAATAAATTTCATGCTTCAACCATCGATGAAGAATAACGATCACCGTAGCGTAATTGGATGGCACCACCAATAGCAATTTTTTGTGGAAATGGGCATTGATTACTTCCATGATTAAAAATGACAAGGTATGCTCTATATCATGGGGAAGATGCTGAACGGTTTCTAAATCAGGGTGTGTGAAATTAAGCACAAACACAAAGCGAATTTTGAACAGCTGTAAAATGAATGTGAAAAGACCATAAATAAACGCGTATCTCTACGTCTAGGGAATCCCGATTACAAGAGGCACATCTTCCAACAGTAATCTCAAATACAGCTCGTAATCAAGAAGTGGGAGGCTACAAATATCTGGCAGATGCTGAAATGCTCGGCTGTGCTGAATTCCCCATAACCGAGAATGCGTCAAAAATGAGCCCAAAATGCTCATAAATTAAGAACAATGTACAACAGAACATAAATATTTGGCAGGCTTATGAAGACGTACGTATTACATACTGTGAAGCCACCTCTCAATATACATATTGTGTCGCTTTAGTTACGGGTTCGCGGATTACAACACAGTAAGATGTAAGGGGCCAGATACACAGTCTGCAGTATTGCTTCATGGAAGGACACACGCAATAAACAATGCAGTGGAATGACAATAGAACATCCGGAAACGTCCTTTTCCTGGGAGTGACAGTCGCAGTTTGTGCGTGTATTACAGTGCGACTTCAGGACTCTTTAACGTACACGATCACTTCACCATGTTCTTTATATTTAGCCATTCAATACGGAGTACTGTTTTGAAATATTAAGACTTTATTAGACCGCAAACCTAAAAACATCCCGCAGGGAAATGGAATTTTTTCTATATCTTTAGTATGTTTACCGGCTTCAAAAATTACACACTGCCAAACGTGAATATATGGCAAGATAATTTTTAACAATATTCTAATTTTGTAAGCAAAATTAGAAGCGGTAGTTCTGTAAAAATGGTCTGTCTGCGAGATACGTTACCTGCCTCAAATCAAAATTCAAATCTCAAGCATGAACAATTTTTCAACTTAGGATTTGCATGATAAATTTTTGCTAGTGCTGATCATTTCAGCACAAAAAAAAACAGGACAAATTTAGCGATAATAAACAAAACCAGTCGATTCACGTATCATAAACGGCGCTTTTACCTTCCTCACCTCTCACCAATTACCTTAATCACCTAATTTTATCAACCCTATAAAGTTTGCACCGACATACACATCATGAGCAAAAAAGACAATACCTCCGCCTGTGAGACAGAACACTACATCATTAGTTTCTCTACATAGCAGCAGGGGAAGCAAATCTGCTCGCATCTCATTTTACACGTCTCATATCACGAAATCGCGGTACTCATTGATTCTGACGAGGTATTGAAAATTGGACTAAAGAGAGACACTCACCCCGACACATGGGATCCATGACTAACAGTTGACAGAGGCGCTCACCTGACGCTAGAAGCCTTATCAGCTGCAACGCCACGCTATCAGCTCAAACTGAATTAGATCAGCCCTATCAGCTGCCACCATACCCCCAACCTTACGTCAATGACAGCCATAGCAAACTGAAATAGATGAAACCTCACAAATGCACATAGAAAACCACCATCACTTTCAAGGTTGGGTTTCGTGCAAATTGAAAATACATGGAGTAAGCTGTCGCAAAGGGCATCAATTCAAAATATTTAAAGTAAGAATTTACATATTTTTTATGCGTTTTTTTAGCTCAGTAGGCTGGTGACAAACTGAGTCCTTCGCTCAAACAATGATTCGACCCTCGATGACAGTCTGAAGACTTGTCTGTATTAAAGGACACGGACACAGAACTTTAATTTCTTCTCGCTTATACTATCCAAAATAATCACTACTTGGACAACACTATCTAAAATAATGGCTACTTGGATAACACTATCTAAAATAATGGCTACTTGGACAACACTATCCAAAATAATGGCTACTTGAACAACACTATCTAAAATAATGGCTACATTAATAACACTATCCAAAATAATGGCTACTTGGATAACACTATCTAAAATAATGGCTATATTAATAACACTATCCAAAATAATAGCTACTTGGACAACACTATCCAAAATAATGGCTACATTAATAACACTATCCCAAATAACGGTTCTATTGTTTGCTGAAGATATTGACATGTGTGCAGCTCAGCTTGGTAAATGCAATACTTATTTTATAACTTCAGTTTCACGGAACTTCATTTATCGAACAGAGCGCATTGGAGTGGATTAAGCTGGAAAAGCAGCGTAGGTGGAAAGAGCACCATTTGTTCTGAATGTGTGTGTGGGTGTGAGAGACACTGACAAACTTTGCCGCCCAGATACTGTACTAAATGTAAAGTACAGTGGAATCGATCAAACTTCAAGTTCTCACAATCTTACAATTTTTTTTAAATTGAAACAAGAGTAGGGTGGAGAAACGGCAAGAGCATTGCTGTGATCTTTCCCTCGGCAATCGGAGTAAGGCAGGATGTTGCAATTACTGCAAGATTGACGCTATTGCTCTCGCAATGACTTCATCCTGTGCAGTTGCGGTGCCTATGTATGGGCATGTGAGAGTCCACAGAGTAACTCACAATACTCACAAAAGTACAACCTTCCTAACATAAATTAAAAATTGTAATCGAATTCAGTAAATTAGATGGAATTTCTATGATTATTAAAAAAATGGCAAGCATAGTTGGAAAAGGTGAATATTTTTGAAACATTTTGGGTCTATTCTTGTTATTTCACAGCTAACGTGGAGCAACGTATTGAAAAAATGACTTCTGCGAAAATTAAGAAATTAATAGTTACAACATAGCAAACAGCGCCAGGAAAACTACAGAAATCGCTTCTCAACCATTTGTAGAGAGATTCTGTTTGAAAATCTAAAATATATTCACAAATTTCTATTCCAATATTATACATGAACATACATTTACATAACATCGGTGAACCAGTATTGTATTAACTGTTTTCAACTAAATAACAAGCCCCCATTTTCCCGTGTAGTGTTCTTTAATCTAAGAAAAGTTAACGTGCATTCGGGTGCGTCGACACAACACTTGAGTGACGAATAGGAATCACTGTAAATAATGGGTGCCTCATCTGCTCACTTCCCTCCCTACGGACTATTGATGTAATAATAGTCTGTAAAATCCTGCACTCCTTTTCCGCATGTTACAGAGCTGGTTTACGATTTTTTAGAATTTTTCTACATGAACAGAATCCAATGGATATTTATTTTTTCTTATATGTATGTACAACTAGTACCAGTTGGGTGTATAATTCGACGCATGTACAACTGCTTTCTATTCAATTTTTCTTACCCTTTTTTACTCGTTACAGTTAATCTAATGTTATTCAGTATAATGAAAAGTTATTTAAAGATAATACAAAATATTCACAAGAAAGAATCTACGGTTTTAAAATCAACAAAATGAGAGGACCGAGGGGCAAGGCATGCCAATTGCAACTTACATGAAGAGAAAAATATGAGTGTTTTGGTAGTGTCATGAAGTTCCGTAAATAAATCGCATTTTACAGTAAAATTAAAGAATATTTATTCACTCCTACTTGAGTGATTCTTTCACAATTCGAGCAAAATTTGAATGCAGAGTAACTAAGGACTATAAGCCTATACTGAAGCTGTTATTGTATTTTACAGGACGAAAAATGTCAGTGTTTTCTAATATTTGACGTAAAACAAAATAATTTGCATTTAAGACCCGAAAAATAAACCGTACTAAGAAACTCAAACGATAGCAAAGCTGTGCCCATTGAAGTCAACTAATTTTATTTCATCACAAGGGAAATTATTTTTATATTCCCGGTTTAAACTCGTAGCATCACAAGTAAAATTAACAACTCCTTCCCAAACATAATCAATTTCAATGTTTATAATGAAGGCACTACACTAAAAGTGAAGTCTCAGTCTTAACATCTGCAACAAGCAAAGGTTCCATTTAAACGCCTATACAATAAGGAATTATTGTACCAGCACTGACAAAGCGGAAAAGTTTCAATATTACCGTCTACAAGATAACTGTCAGGAAGAGAGAACGCCAGGACCGTCGAAGTAAATAAGAAATGATCAAGTTCAGGGTTAAGCAATCGTGTGCAACTTGAGTGATGCACCGGAAGCATGCGCGCGAATAGGAAAAGAGTCGGAGACAGTGCAAGTCTTTTTATCATTCAAAAATAAACGCCGATAACAGAACGCACGTACAATTGCTGACTTGTTAATCAAATTTGACAAAAATTTCATTTCTTTTGCAGTTTTTCAAATTAAAATGTTGATCAGGCGACCTCAACATGGATAAAAAGCTCAAAATTGAGCTGGAAAAATTCAACAATTGAAGTATGCAAATGAAAACCACGCATCAATCCAATACTCGGTTGCCTTACTGATTCACGGAACGTACTCTGTTCCTTGGGGAAAAATAGAAAATGAAACAGATCTTGGCACTCGTGAAATCGGTTTCTCTCCTACGGCAGCATGGCTTCATGTATCCCTGGACAGGATTTGGCGTTCAGAAAGCGGGCCTCACCTTTCTTGGCAGGAGAGTGCGGATCTGAGTAGGTGTCTGTGTCTTCTGTGGGGCTGCTGTGACGGTCTTCAGTGATCCCGCCCCCTCCTCCTGCATCTGTAACTGAACAGCAAAACGAACACTTAGTGAACGAAGCCTGGATGTTTCCGCGTGAGCTAAACAATCAAAATAATGGTCATGCCTTCTACCGTAAAGAACTGCAACGAGGGAGGCGTGAATTTTTTGGATTGTTGCTAAAATTGTAGTACGAAATAACGATCCCCAAAATTTAGAGCTGTAAGGTTGTGAGTTATAATTACCTTGGCGAAGAAGAAATTATGAACAAACGAAATTTACTCCACAGTAGGAAAAGGGCAGGAGCAAGTACTGAGTTTTCTTTAACCAATAATTAATTCTGAGAGAACGATTGAACACATTCTAGAAGAAAAAATACGCTTATACGACCAACCAACTAATCGGTTTTTTAAAATTTTCTTCATTATTACAATGTTATTAACTTTAGCCGAAGAGAGCCGAGAAGTTCAAGTATACACTTCACACTTGAGAATATTGTACACTGGAAAATTTTCCTGGTAGGATTTCACTACCACGCACAGCTCGCACAAGATCCTGAAAAACCATGGTAGTTAAATAAAATAAATAAAAAGTTTACGACTCGTATTCAAGGCTTCACTTGCCAGGAAAACAGGTTCACTATACCGCGATAATTTAAAAAGACCAACTTCAACCTAAAACTACTTTCCGTCAATGTGGTGTACAACTGTAAACACATTATCCTAAGAGTAAGAAATGTACGTCTTGAACGAGTGCCGAATAAGTTCTAGTTTAGTAGCTACAAGTTTTTAAGAAATTGAAAAATATGGCAAAATTTTTTTCCAAGAAATCGAAATCTCCCGAGAACCTCAAGCCACATCGCACTGTTTCTCTCAATGCAAATAAAGTTGCCACACAAAAATGTTGCAAATTACTAGAACGTTTCTCAGTACAGGAACCACACACGAGGTATTCGTAACTCGAAACGCACAAAACATATACAAACGACAAATTCACACCACAGTTTTTACATTGTTCATTTGAATATGAAAGACTGATCATTTAGTGAATCACCCGGCGTAACAGCAAGTCTCCAATAATCGCACTTCTTAAAACGATAGCGAGCCTGATGAGCTTGAACAATATTCCGTAGTTCCTGGATCTTGATGGTCATCATTTCTACCGTGCCGACACTGAGGCCTGCCTGGACACCGTTGTGCGATGTTGTCGCCAGCGAGATAAAGTGCCAAAGCAGGGAAGCAAAAACAAAAGGTTAAGTAACTCGAGGCGACTGCACGGAATGATGAGAAGTGTTACGGTAAGAAACTGACCGCTTCCTGCTAGCAGTTGACCTTGCATGGCTTTTGGAGGGAGGAGACGTGGTCTCCAATGTGGCTCAGTTAAAATGGTAAGGGTCACCAGCCCTACTGGTGCGACTGTAGCCGCCACCGCATGCCCACCTCGACACACGCATTCCCTCCCACCCACTCGAACCACGCGAACCAACTGCGTGATAAGGACGAACTGCCAGCACCACTACATCCGTGACATCCTACACAACACTTGCTGGGTTTCCCTATACATCCACTGTAGGTGGCCTACCAACAGTACTATGTCTTCTGCTACACAAACACTACCTAGAGATTAAGAGGTTATGTACATGTATTGAATACCATTCAAACACCTGCTTATGAAGATTTCACTCCAATTGCCAAATAGAACTAATCTACCAATGTTAGTTTATGGATTAGACATTAAGTTGCTTCCATTCATTGAAAAATCCTTGCAGATATTTTATGAGCGGGGACTTGAAACATTTTTCACAGAATTTCTCTTCTTTTTTAGTCATCGCTAAAAAATGTATTAATATCATTGGCACACATGAAATTTGCTTCTTTTCACCATCAGCATGCATGCTACGCACAGGTGATATATATTGGTCGTACTTGAAAATAAATGTAAACGAAAAAGTTGCAAAAATGACTTCCAATAAAACATAAAACAAAAGAAACTGTAGATATCAGTTGGAAGAAAAATCCCACCCACTCGATCCCACACACCCGTACATATTTAAAGATTAATTTTTGATTTCGAACAAACGAGGCAATCTTCACAGCATAACCCAGTCAGTCTGAACCAAAAAAGAACTCCCGAGTCCAAAAGGTGAAGTGATAAAGATGCAGAAACAAAAACGAGGAGAGTCGTGCGAGATATTGGTTATATGGTACACTACATGACGAGACACTCGAGACAGGCAGAGATGAGGAAAAAGAGAAATGCAGCAGAGACTAGGCATTAAAATTAATATACAATAGACTCTAGCAATAAGCAATGTCCATTTTACTCCTAGTAACAAGGGATACCAGTGAAGAGAGTTATCTCCTCTTAACCCTTTAGCGACCAAGTGGACTATTCGGTCGCCTTTCACGGTCTTTGGGAGAATTGTTCTAATAATTAAACAGTGAGCAATATGAGGTTGCTACTAGGTTTGAACGCTTCGGCATGTTACAGCGTCGTTCTTTTGTCTGCCTGGCTCTCAGCATGCTTCATTGCATCAGTGTACAGACGGTCTTTGTGAGCTTAAATGTAGAAACTAGAAAAACAAATTGGTCGCTAAAGGGTTAAGATGCACTGAGGCAGGCAGACAAGCAAGAGATCAAGGGTCCCTCAAGCCTCACTCGGAGAGCGCTACGCCTTCCAACACAGTAGGGATATTTCCTGCATCCCACACCTCATAGGAAAATCGAAGATAATCAGTGAAATATATCACGTGGCACGTATTAGCGACAAAAACAAAAATTAGTTGATGGAAAATTTACGATGAGTAATGGAATAGTATTGGATAAAATAAATCCGAGCTAAATAGTCAAAAACTCTCACTTCTTCGTATAAAACTTCAAGCAATCTCAGTCTTATTTTAATGAAATTCAATATAAATGCTTTTCAAAGACTTCTCAACAAGGTGAAAACGACGGAAAAAATACTTCATTTACTTCATAAATATCTCGACACCTCTATTGAAAGTTAATATCAGTCATGTCTCTGATAATTTTTTTATACTCTATCAAATTCTCTGAAAATAAGTCATATACCTGCTAGAAATTGAATGAGCAACATAAAAATAACAAATACCAGTAATTCCCAAGTCTCTAGAACACCATCACTAAGTAAATTCAAAAAGAACAATTCGTTCCTCAACATTGCAGTGAACTTTATATCCGAGTTGTAGACTTAGGAAGGAAAATCCCGGAATGCAGAAGTCAACCACCACCTGAGACAGTCTTCGTTTAATCTGGCTTGAGGCACACAAAAAAGGAAGGCCAGAAGCACTGGTCAACGCAGTAAACACACAAAAAGAAAGAACAGAAGCTCTTGTCAACATAGTAGCCACACAAACAACATTTACATCAAACGCTCATTTTGCTGGCGGATGTGTGCAACTGGAAAAACCATGGGGAGAATAAAACCCCACGTATACGTTGTACTAAATTTGATTTTTTTTCACAAGAACTTTGAACTTGCCACGACATTTTTTCAAGTAAAAGAAATTTTCAAGTAAAAAAATTTGAATATTGAATCTTGGGAATTCTATCTAGATGTATGCATCAATGAAGGGAACCACCGTCATGAAGCACGCCCAGACAAACACACATGCTAAACTAAGGAGAACTCCAGGACATCGTCATTTCAACAGCCTCTTTGCTGCACACTGTTTCGTCACTGATGGGCTCCACCGTTTATCAAATGACTTTACTGATGGTTTTTTTAGATCTCACCTATGAAGAACCAAATGAGCTCTAGAGGAAAATTATTTCTTAATAGAATGGAAGTATTTTGTACGGTAAATTCCAGGGAATTTTTTTCCTTCATACAAATATTACGATAACTTAGAAGAGTTATTAGTACGAAGAGGTTATGCCTCACTATAACAGAACAAGAGTCCTAGCTACAGTATAGCAGAACAAGAGTCCTAGCTACAGTATAGCAGAACAAGAATCCTAGCTACAGTATAGCAGAACAAGAGTCCTAGCTACAGTATAGCAGAACAAGAGTCCTAGCTACAGTATAGCAGAACAAGAGTCCTAGCTACAGTATAGCAGAACAAGAGTCCTAGCTACAGTATAACAGAACAAGAGTCCTAGCTACAGTATAACAGAACAAGAGTCCTAGCTACAGTATAACAGAACAAGAGTCCTAGCTAAAACTGAACAAGAATAAGGCCACAAAACATCAGCAACACCATACGAGCAGCGATGTAGTTCAGTGACACAAAATCAGTATCATTTGAATTACTTCAAGTTTTCAGGATTGACAATGCCGTATGATACACAATGAATTTGATAAATCCTCGTTCAAGAAGAAACATTTTCATAGGCATTCAAGAAATTAAACGGATCAAAAACGGAAAAGTTGTAATTAGAGTAAGAAAATTCCCAAGACCGGTGATCCTAAAGAATTTAGATCATTTCAACAGGACATCAACTTAAAACGTAGAAGTCTAGGAGCACCAACAAACGTAAGGAGCACAGAGGAAGGCTACGCATGGAAACTGGAGGAAGTGGCACGGTGCTCTCGGAAATATGGGCACAACATGACAGTGCAGTGCGAAAGAAATGACCCAACGGCACAAGAAATGATAGAAGGATTCAATTGCAAGATAAATTTACTTCTAATTCAGTAGTTATCTACCAAATTAATACACAGTATGCTGACAATTAGTATCGTGCATCTATTTTTAGACGTATGAATAGCATTACTATGATTACTTTTATTAGGTTGAGACTCGGTCGAGGTTTAATTTGAGAAGCATTACAGGGATAAGTTTTTGCCCTCCCCTCGTCCCAGTAAATACAGCTGGCGAAGTGATACATTACGCACCTGGAGTACTAGTAATATTCAAGTCAAACGATGATGCAAACAAAAAAAGGTACATCACGTGTACTATACGAGTGCTGGTGCACCAGACGAGTGCTGGTGCACCATACGAGTGCTGGTGCACCATACGAGTGCTGGTGCACCATACGAGTGCTGGTGCACAACACGCTGGTCATGCAGCAGAGTGCACACAAGACTGTGTCTGAGGAACGCTACAGGTTTGGACGGTTTGAGGACGCTACAGGTTAAAAGTTTATTATCAATTCTCTCAGAATGCAGAAAGTTATCTTCGACCCTTGGATGCACACAAAATAATGTGTCAAAACTTCTCAAACGCATCACTGGTCTGTGAACTTTTGATATTAATTTTAGATTTAAAATAATTCATATAGGAAATCAAAAAACTCTTTACAGTCATGGGTAGTTTTAAGTCAACTTGACAGATTACACAGAAAAACGCGATATTAGACTGACTTTCTAAATTCGAATAATATTCAAATTATTATTAATACTTTTTCTAGCAACAACAGTTCGATACGAATCCCATGAAAGTTTCTCGAAAAATTTTCTCGCTTTCATTTAAATGTTTTAGCTAACGAATAAAAAAAATTCAACTTTCTTCAGGCGAAAAATGAATAGAAATCAAGTACTCCACTGTCAGCTAAAATATTGACTGAAAATTTTTACAAAATTTAATTGACAAGATTTCCACATGACCTAAAATTTCTGTCGATAAATACTCCAGTAAATACGAAGAATTAAAAAAATGCGCAAATCACTCTCTAAATACAACCTAAATTATTATTAAATTAAAATAAGCTTGAATTTTGTCCAGCTACTTTTCCAAGCCTATAACCAAACAATGAAAATAATAAACAATGAAAATAATAAACAATGAAAATAATAAACAATGAATAAACCATACCCAGTGAGTACATGTGATTCAAAGAGTCTGTAGAGGTACAAAGCAATACTGTAATTCGAAACGCACTAGCATCTCAAGTTAGTTCAAAATCATCTTCATGAAAACCATAATCTGAGTACAAGTAACAGTCAGAAGTCATGCACCAAGCTAGCAGGGAAAACGACATGAGAATACACTGCTTCAGGAGTCATGTGGAGACTGGCTTCAGGAGTCATGTGGAGACTGGCTTCAGGAGTCATGTGGAGACTGGCTTCAGGAGTCATGTGGAGACTGGCTTCTGGATCACATGACAGCGAGACAAGGACTACTATAAAGGACTATTATAGTAGTCCTCACAGCGAGACCAAACTCAGTCAAATGAGTGCTTGCCTAGCGGGTCCAGCTTATTATTTACCCCAAGTCTCCCAACAGAGCGAAATTTATTGCAACGAACGTATTTTGCACACTTGTAACTGAATTTGAGCTTTGAATACATCATGAGCATGAGAAACAGCATGAAACAACGGAGAATGACCTGGCCTAAGCTTTAACTTCAAATAATAACGATGCATACACAAGTGGAAAGCAGCAAATCAGCTAAGTTTCCACAATGCACATATGAAAGGTAAAAAAATGTTACAGCTTTCGTAAAAAGTATTGAGATACAGAAAAAGTATTAAGATCACTGCGAATTTCAAGTTTTAAATCCGCATAGGAATTTCAAGTATTTATTCACAGTTGACGAAATATACGAAGAACTCGGAAGAAGTTTCAAATCACTAATGTTAAGCCAGAAGTCCAATAAAGAATTATTCGCCTTCAATAATAAAACAACGAAAAAAATTAAAATACATTGAATTGAAACAATACTGCAGTAAAACATGGTACGAGTTACTGCTGAACTCCAAAAAGTTCGATAACGACGTTCCACATTGAAAAGTAAAATAAGTTTTTCATGATTTTTTTATTGCTACTTATTGGAATGAAAAGATCAAGCAAAACATGGTAATAATAAACCTCGAAATAATAATAAATCACCTCCATATTCACTTCCAGCGGAAAGAAAAGAAAATGAACGAATTCGACCTGTGAAGAGAATCTGTCTTGGAAACATGAGTCATGATGACAAAGTTGCCAGGGTGTTGAACTTGACACAGCTGAGATGGCTCTGCTGCACCTGAAGAGACAGGCGCTTGGCTACAAGATCAAGGCTGAGGCTAAGCAGCAGCAGCATCATCAGCAGCAACATCAGCATCATCAGCAGCAGCAGCATCAGCATCAGCAACAACATCAGCACTAACAGCATCAGCTCCAACAGCATCAGCTCCAACAGCATCAGCTCCAACAGCATCAGCACCAACAGCATCAGCA
>VCRD01000456.1:0-15417 GCA_006783055.1 Trinorchestia longiramus
GGCAGCGGGGCAAGTGGGGGCAGGTAATACAACTGGATGTTTCGCACAAGCTCAAACAACATTTTGCTTCTTTTCTGATGGTAGAATAAATTTGAAATTGTCGGAATGTTTTAACATTGTGGCTTAGGGTGGCAGAAAATCTTGAAAATTCCGTTCATCCCTGCACGCACAGGCCCGTCAAGTTTCTAAATAAAATACTGAAAAAACTATGGAAAGCAGCTTAGCGTATACGATGTTGCGACACACGTTATTTGGAGACTTCATTTTTTGGTGGCTTTGATTGTAGTCGGGCAAAAATTTTACTGAAAGCATAGATTGTAAATCAAATTGCAAGATTCAAATAGAACACCAAAGTCACACACGCTTTCGATAAGTCATGTTGGCGTCAATAAAACAAACTAACACAAAATCCAGAATAAAAATAATGGCCGAATGAACGAATATCCTCGCACATTTCCATAATTGTTAGTAAATTGTAGAGTAATTGACAAAAAATACAGTTAACCCAGCAAAAAGCCATTTCACGGCACGTCGTTTAAAGCCCTTGGTAGAAACATGCAGATAATGCGCGCTGTAAGCCAAACTCCACATGGAAATAAGTCTTAAAACGAAGGTGCCATAATGAGTACCAGCGAGTGAGCAGATGATAGATCTGTGGCTGAGTTAAAGACCCACGAGTCGGTCGAGCTTTTGATCATCAGAGTACTGCGCAACAACGAAAATGAAGCAAGAGTAAAGGCAGCCGTTTTTTGCGTAGAAATATTCGCTCTCAGCTGGTTTTGAAGTTAATACATTCCATCAAATGGATATAAGAAGACGTGCAAACATACAGGGCAAACATCAGCGAGCAATATGCAGCATTTAGTATGGCACTCATGGGACAAAAACATTGAACATAATCTGCGTACATTGTTACCGAAACTTTTTAACTTTCTTCAACATTTGTCCTTGCTTGACGATACTTGTTATACAAAGCTTATGTAGCAGCTGAGCATTGTCTTCTACGCTTGTAAAATTAACATTCCACCTTCATACTTAGATTTGAGACATAAAAACATTAAACAATGCATGTCACTACCGTAGGATACACAACCCATTCAGGAGTAAAAATCATCATTCTGAAACACATAAAACAACTAAAGCTACAACACGTCTTATAAAAAGTATATAGATTAATCAACTGTGGCTACAATGCATTATTTGTAAGAAAAATACTGCTTGCCCCCAAAGATGTCAGTGAAAATCTGTATATCAACATATTGTTGTGTCTTTGAGGCAGTAATAACCTGGTTTTATGCTATTTGTCTTAATTATTCAACGAAAAAGTGAATGTGAAAACTAGTGGCAAAAATATTTCATCATATAATAATGGACGCACAGTAGTATTCCAAGGAAACGATAAATCAAAGCGTGATGTCATACAGCAACAGGTACAGGGAGAACAGTAGTTCGCTGGAAGCAAGATCATTTCTATACGTTGAGTGCTCACCGTGGTCTTCAAATTTGAACTCCATTCGGGATTTACATGGTGAACTCAAAATGAGAGGCCTCATGGCCTTTTTTTATCATCATTGAACGATTTGGGTTTACGGTTCTTTCGATTGTGGCTAAAATTAAAAATACAGAAATTGAAGAAAATTGTGAAATCAAGGCAAGTACACAAGGAAGCAGTAATTTGGTAAAAAAGAGTTCCAGATACACAGAATTACGCTGTACAAATTTATTTAGGCCAGGCAGTGTATATAGGTCACTCAACTATGGCCACAATAAGTCATCGTAAGAAGTACTAGTATGTATACATATATGTAAAACTCAACCCCACATACTAGCTGTCACTTTTAAGGTAAACCACTTTTAACCATTCCCGCACGCTGTTGTTTCAAGATATATAAAAATTACCTGTAACTCTACGCAACAAACTAAAAAAATAGGCAATGAATGAAGATAAGAAACAATCAACTCACCCATGCCTACAGGCTGTGGTTTTGAGGCAAGTGTGGGAGGAGCTCAAGGCAGGTTTGAAGTGAAGGGTGAAGGTGAAGTTATCTCCAAGTTTCGTTGTTCCATTTTCTGTCCCATGGACACCTGATGGAATTCGTGAAATGTTTTGTCCTGCATTTTGTGGTAGGTTCCAACGTTGGTCCCTGTCTTGGTTCCAGCTCACGTCCCAATTCTTTTCCCAGTTGTGATCCCAGTCGGAGCAGATGCTAGACGTAGAGTTCAGCATCACTCTGACCAGGAGGGTTCCGTATAGTGGCACCGTGTACGGAACAACACACACCTCTGATCAAAGCAAGAAGAGAAAGGTTAAAAATTTCAGCTTTGTTGTAATAATTCCGATAGAAAGTGTTTTTGTAGTCAGGAGTAGTATTATTATTTAGATTATTAATAATCTCGCAACAGTCACAATTAATTTCTTACCGAAGTCAACACGAAGCCTCCTAGTCTAACACCAGTAAATTTCTGAAATGTATAGAAAAAGATAAAAGAATGGGCGAAAATAACCGTAAATTCAATAATAAAGAGATCTAGTTTAGACTTTCATTTAGAGATTCAGTAAGAGCAACGTGAAACTACATACAATAACATGATAACTGCCAATTGTAACCTTGCGTTAGATTTGAAATGATCAGTAAGGTGAAAATAATCGATTTAAACATTGGATGAAAAAACAGTTAAGCTTTAGAATACAGCTGCAAAAATAACACGTATGGCTCCACAAAAGGTGTTTGTGTATTATTTAAAGCGAAAAGATTAGCCATGTCATAGTGTATCGTTTATAACTAAACGATAAAACTAGACTTGACACAAAACTTCTGCAAGAAATGGTAAACTAAGTGTCGTTGAAAACTAGCAGTACCAAAAACACTGAAGCTAGGTATGTCGTCGTAAAATATTAACAACAAAAAGAGTAAAGTTAGACATGTCATCGTACAACAACTCAGGCAGAACGTTTATTTGCGACAAGTGCAGCCACAAGTCACAATCAACAAAGGACTCGGCGTTTCAGAGCACGCTGATCAGTAACAATTATTTTAAAACACGGGTGAGGGCGCTGCTGCAAAAATGAACAATCCTTGGGCGCATTTTATATTTTTATTTCCTCTTGACATCTGTTTTCAGCAAAGACCCTTGAGGGAGTGGGGCTCTATCCAACTATACACGATTTTCGATCAAGAATACCTTCGTCAATGTTTTGCCACTAATATGTTGGTTATCAGTAAAATACTAACTACAAAAAATGCTGTTTTAAAAGAACATAATTTCTTTCTCACATGCGAACAAAAGGCGCTTTGCTGACATGTAAGCAGCACCAACCGCTAGCTCTATGAAAAAATACATTAATCACAAAGAGAAGCTGCTTACTTCATTCCCAAGATTTGTCACTACGTGAAAGTAACTAACTTCTACACTAAAGCCTTATGAAGAAGTAGTTCAGCTGACGCGTGGAATGGAGCCTTAACTCACGCAAGCCTATCACAGTCTACACACTGCACCAGCACAAGTAAGGTTAACAGAGAGAATATACTATAACTTAATAAAACGCAAACAGATACTGCATAACACAGAAAACTTAGAATAAGGCAGTATAAGACACAGAAGTCTGGCTCGCAAAATAACGCTTAAATTCATGCGGGTAATAATTTTTTGAGCATCATTTAGGCAAGACACCTTGACCTGCCTTGATTTGAGGGTCCGCCAGAACACACTTAGCATCTCGGTAAACGTTATCAAGTCATTTGAATACTGTAGTCATGTATGGAATTTATTCACAAAAAGCGATGCCCAGTCAGCCTAATCATTTGCCATAGCCGTCCTGTTTTAACACGTTAAGTGCGAAGTGACCCACGGGTGGGTCACTGAGGTTAGGTTCCGTAATCTTTTCAAAGCTTTCTAGTGACTGTATGTCAAAGTAAATACGTGCACCGGCTAGGCAACCGCACTTAACGTGTTAATTAGAGAAAAATAACTGGATGAATTACATCTTTACGGCAATGAAAGCCGTGTATTTGTTGAGGTGTCTATCTGACTTTTTTATTGAAGGGATTTGGCTAGGATGAGGCAACTAATTCCCCTACGCTGCTCTAGCAGTCACATTCTCGCACAGTTTTTGTTAACATCTGACGAATGCCAGATGTTCGGATCTTGACATATTGTACTCGACGTTAGTGTGTTAATTCTATCATCAGCTTATTATAAGTGTGTTGATGCAGTTGTTTGCCAAGAACCCCATGAAAACTATACTCGACACCCAGTATTGCGCAAGCAACAAATCTAATTGAGTCGAAACTAAAGCGTTCGAAAAAGTTAAATTCTGATGATGCTTGCATGCTGCCAAGTCCGCCAGCGTGCGCTTGATGTGCTTGAATGTGTGGGATGGGATTTAGCAGGGCGAATTGATTAGGGCGCGTTTTTTTTAAATATTCGTGTTGGAGTGCTGGGGTTACCCAGACCGAAGTGAATAGTTTTTGTCAACGAGAACCTCGTCAAGTCCGAAGTGTGTTCTACTTCTGTAAGTGATTAGGCGACGGAACTGAGCGTTTTACGCAGAAATATGCTTTATGCGTACCATACTATGTACAGTATTGTATGAACATTTTCAGTGTATATAGTTGATAGATGGATGGTTGATGCGAAAAGATATATAAGAAATAAAGTCCGTTTACATACAACGTTCTGTTTGAGGAAGAATAACTGGCTGCTGCCAGCAGAGTCCTTCTATGTAATATCCCACAATAATCCAGCCATGCACACTTTCTACTTCACTTGAAGATTCCGTATCTGAGTATGCAACTTCTATACCATCTGAACGTGGTTGCAGAAGTCTGCTGTTCGTGGCCCGGAATATCTTGATGCGTAGCATGTAGCACCAGAAAAATTACTGTACCTCATCTGAGTTTAGGTATGCGTACAGTCGGCTTTTGTTCGAAATATTATGTTTTGTACTGTTTTTCAGATCCTTAACATCATAACGTATAGAATATACTTGGTCCTGAATTTAATAAACTTCCAAGTTGTGCAACTTGTTATAATATTTGCGTCTGACGTATGCCTACAGCCCTGTGAGACCAGCATTTTTTTCTCATCAGCGTATGTGCAATGCAGGACTTTGTTCGGGTTAAGCTTGTGTAATTGTTTCGCATCGAATACAGTTCACTTTTCTAAAGCATTACTTTCAGTACCTCGTACCACTGCCACAATATCTCGTGAGTTTTAGTCTGTCTTCACTATGACGACAACACATTCAGTTCTTCAGTATTCCACCAGTGACAATCGGACGCCTCGTTTACACACGGAAGTTACAGCATTTAGTCAAAACCTGTAAAGTTTAGTGGCATCACGTGACCAAGATATGCAGTGGGCTAGTATTACTACACGAGCCTCATAAATGGCACCTATGCAACCCCACAGCAGTTGTTAACCACCGCTCAGTCTTAGAAGTAAGCGCAGTTGTTAACACAACAGCAAAATTTCAGAGTTCGCGAGTTCCTTTCCTGCATAGTCTTTCGTTTCTGTAAATCCTTGCGTTAAATGACAACTACGTTCTTAGACAAGAAAGAACCATTTTCAAACTAAACTAACTTCATGCGCTTTGCCGGTAGTTCACAAGTACCGGAGCACATTGTACATTCTTCAGGAAAAAAAAGTCGGTCAAACAAGGCTCACCAGGGGGTCTGTAAGCGCTGAGCTGCTGGTGGCGGAGACACAGACGTGGGTTACCGATCAGACGGACGCCTCTTCCTCCAACTCGGAGTGATGCCCAGCTCTTAGGCAGCGTCCGCAGGAACGGATTGTCTGCGATCACCACCGAGTAGCTGAGTGGGGTGCAGCAAGAGGAAAAATATTAACGTCAATGTATTGGAGACACAACGCGGACGGGATACATGACAGATGGAAGTTTGCACTCGAATAAAAGCAGAGCGCATAGCACACGAAACTTACATGATAATAGAAAATAGTTTTGTTTTCCCGCTATTTTACTTGTTTGTTGTTGCTATGTGTCAACTTTCGTGCTACGGTGGTCAATTTCTGATCAAATTGAATTTTTTAATTTTTTCGGATAATTTTTGAAAGTGAAGATACCTTTGAACATTTACATTACAATTATTAAAACGCATTTCTACTTTGGATGCTTCCGGATGAATAAATTTAACAGGATACATAAGCCCCTAATCTCATAGAGGGGCAGAGAGGGGGAAAACAATCTAACTTCAACGGTTGAATATGATACAAATTCAATAATTTGAATTTTCATGCAAATCCATAAATTTCCGAATATTTTTCGGTAATCGACGCAATATCATCGTTAACTCGATAACAACGTTAGAGTGGGAGAAGCACACCTGTCATTGGAGACAGGAGAGCCTGACACCTCGGAGATGAGGGCCAGGAATTCGAGGTGCTCGAAGTTAGTTTCCTCAATGAGGAGATTCCCTGCGATTGTACGGACGGCACCCAACAGACGACTCAGCTCTGCAGACATGTCTTGCGTGTCTGGGCGAGCAAATGTACAATGCCTCATCAATGGATAATGGGTATACTCTGTACATTGATATATACTTGGTTTGGGAAAAATTTAACCAGATTAGAAGTTCGTTCAAAAAGAGCCTCCCAATCATGGCGTATTTGCTTCTGGGCTCAAGGAATTGAACTACCAACAAATCAGTGAACTTGATTTAATAACCCTTGGAATCACAGAGTACATGAACAAAAATGTCACATCTTTAAACAAATTAAACCTTTTCTTCAGTTACTGGCGTAATTGGAAGTTCGGCTCCCTACTTGTCGCACTACGCTCGATAAGTCTTACTCAGTATCGGTTTCCCTGAACACTGGAATGTTTAGCTCACTCTGAGTCATATCGAGTTCAAGTCAAAAACTTAGAGCTGACAACAGGAAGTCTCACCGCTGGCCACCAGGCTGATGGTGATATTAGCTGACACATGCTGACAGAACTGCAGCTGCTCCGCCTGCTCCAGGCTGGTGATCTCAATGGTGCCTCTGAGGTCGCTGCATTTGCCTGTAGCACAGCGACAAAAATAAAAGATTAAGATTTGGCATAAACGAGTCACCTATTAATTGGGTCAGACAATCGCTTCCCTGAAGGCAAGAGTCAGACAATTTCTGGTTCCCTGGATGCGAGTCCAACAATCGGCATAGGTATGCTCCTTTGTTTTGATTTATTACTTGTAAAAATACTCTATTACATAGACTTGAAGAACTGGACTAAGTCAAATGTAATTTTATACAATCACAATACCTGCATGAAGCTGATGCTTGCATCGATCTCAATTGAGGACTGTGAGGGACAGCAGGAGTTTAGAGTACATGCTAAAATAAATTTGAGACTCGTTTTTACGTAAGATAAGAACAAATTCTTCACAGTCACCGGCAATCGTGTTATCTGCATACATGTGCGTCGGCTCTACGAAGTTGCAAAAGTTCAAGTCAAAATCTCCCTCATTGTTGAAATTTACTTGGTTACTGGAATCATGATCTTCACCAGGAGTTCAGTTTGAAAACTTGAAATGAATCTAGACGTTTCAAGCAAATGTTCTTGCCCAAGAAAGGCTCTTTAACAATGAGGGTCGGATACCAAGTATTCGTCATAAGTTTTATCTCAGGGTCAAATTTAGAAATTAAGACTTTGCTCTATAATAATTTAAATGGCAAAAATATTCCAAACACAATGATGAGCTAGTGTAAAATGATAAGATTGGTATATATATATATATATATATATATATATATATATATATATATATATATATATATATATATATATATATATATATATATAATACCCTATAACAAATAAGGTGTTCGAAAAGTGACCGTACAGTAGCAAAGTGTTGGAGTGATGTTACGCCATTACAGTTTCTCTTACAGCAAATGTTGGCAATGTCCCCCACAAGCCTAAAGACATTTTTGCACTTGCCACTGCATAATGTCGACCACAACGTGAAGGATGGCGGGCGCGTCTGTTCGATGCATTGTGTAATTGCTGTGTTCAACTCCCCCCAAATTGTTGAGACCTTGATCGGCCGAATTTAAACGTCCAGAGATAAAAATGAGAGGGAGTGAGGGCCGTAGACCTAGAACGCTAAATTCCACGGGAAATTATGCTACTAGCAAAAAAAAATTTCAAAAACTGTAGTGATGTTCGGGCCGTGTGTGAAGTTACTCAGTTTTGTTGGAACCAGCCTTCTTCAGTCTCACGATCATTAAGATGGCTTACCAATGGTTCGAGGATATGAGTGCAGCAACGTTCAGCATTTACGGTATTGTCGAAGAAAAATTTCCCAATTAAAGGCTGACAACTTAAACCACACCATACTCCGACGTTCTGATCATGTACAGGAATTTCTTTGAGTTCATGAATATTTCCAGTGTTCCATAAACGAGCATTTTCCAATCCCGTCATCTCCCACACCATGGTCGTTTTCATAACGTAAATCTATGACCTAACTTTTCGAAAACCCTACATATTTTCAACGATGAGTTGATACTATAACATACTGTACATTACTAAAAACACAATATAATTTTATGCTCGTGGTAAAAATCGCCATGGTTTCCAGTATCACGGTGTATTAATTGAACATCGCAATCACTCGTAAACACTGCTATCTAGCAACATTCACCGTCACTTCAGGTCAAGCTCTAAAGACAAACTGTGCAAACAATTTTGAGCGTCTTATTAACGTTTGTGAACGTGTCACCGCTAAAGCTTGCGCCTAAGTGTGCAATTGCTTATTTTAATGTACACCAACGGGTCTAGGAACTGACCTACACACATTACCATGCTAAATATTCAAACCACTCACTTCGGTGCTTGACTTATTGCCACCTGTCCTGAAAACGGAAAGTTGTTTGCCTGCACATGCGGCTGCAGAGAGCAAAAGGCTAGTGGCACGTGCGTGTGTCGAGAATGTCTAGTCAACATTTAGTTCACGAACACCTTGTAAAAAAGCCACCCATTATAAAACAGAAATTAATCTGCATGAACAGACACGCGGTGTCTGTTCATGCTTTGAGCGTGGGATCAGGGCGACGCAAGAAGCCGCTTTTTAAAGATAATTTTTTTCAGTGGTTAGCTGGCAGCGTCGTGTGATTACCCAAAAACATAGTCGCAACTTTCCTGGTTAGGTCATCATTGTAGTCTATTATATCTCTCCTGAATACATTATTGCTCTATTGTTCTTGTTATTCACGGTTGAGTCCATCTAGTGAACAGAAAATGGGATTTTAAATCAATACGGTCCTATAAATTGAGAAAAATGTATTGTATCTGAAAATGCATTGTTTTAAATGCATGAGGGCACTGATAAGAGAAAGAACTGTTTTCTCAACTGAGAATAGGAATACTAGTCCACAGATGCCAGTCAATGCTTCGAACCAGTGACTCGGAGCACTGAACTCCAGCTTACCTGGCTGGGAGTGCCTTAGAGAGACGCTTCCTCTCACGCAGCGGTGCTGCAGCTGCACAGTTCAATCAAATATAAAATTAGTAATGCGTTAATTGATAATCAGCAATGTAACATTACAAGACAATGAAAGTACTAACAAATCTCATATTTTAGTGATAATCTATGGAAATTAGGAATATTTTTGCGTTTTTTTAGAATACACTAAGAAACGAAAATAAATAAAGTCAAAACAATCTTCCTAATTTAATGATACGGAGTGCTATATAATACTTCTCCTCGGAAAAATATTATATGAATTCATATGAATGCCAAAGTATTACGTGAGGATTTTTTAGCATTTCAATCTGCGTAGCATCATAGCCGTTAGTTATATTAATCATTTTAACAAACACTGAATCCTAGCTAACTTGCAGAACAATTTCAATGTTTGCATTTCTCAAAATCTAGGTCAGTGATAGAGAAATACTAATTTGTTTGCTTTAATTTCAGCGGAGGTAAGGAATTGAATGAAATAGAGTTCCGTCTCACGATGTTGTTTGAAAAGATGTGTCTAGTCAAACACGGAGCTTCAACAGTAATTCGTGCTTCAGTTTTCACAGCATAAAACTCTTATTTAAATGAGTTAAATTAATGAAGGGCAAAAACTTCAGAAGGGGAAATAAGGTACATAGATATTATTCAAATTCAAGCGTTCAATAATTTTGACGTGTTTACTGGTAACATGCATATCGCGTTGAGAACGTCAAAAAATAATTCACACTTAACAATGAAGTAAAATACTTCTAGAACGGTGCAAAAGATTACTTATTTTGTTCCTAAGTTAAATTTTCACTTACATCTAATGGATGACTAAAAGATAAAATAGAGCGATCAATACTGAAGGCACTTAAGATGGTCATAACGGGCACCGAGATAAGTATGAGGTGTGTGAGTGGCATGGGAGGTGTGTCAGTGGCATGGGAGGTGTGTGAGTGGCATGAGAGGTGTGTGAGTGGCATGGGTGGTGTGTGAGTGGCATGGGAGGTGTGTGAGTGGCATGGAAGGTGTATGAGTGGCATGGGAGGTGTGTGAGTGGCATGGGAGGTGTGTGAGTGGCATGGGAGGTGTGTGAGTGGCATGGGAGGTGTGTGAGGCATAAGGGATGTATGAGTGGCATGGGAGGTGTATGAGTGGCATGGGAGGTGTGTGAGTGGCGGCATTTTAGCCAAGTCTTCCCAATTAAGGCTCTGAGGCTAGGCTACTCATGCAACACCCCAAATTCAACATGATTAAATGTGAAATATTACGTAGAGCAAAATTTACCTCTAATTCCCCAATTTCAAAATAATTTTAAATATCTACAAATACTCGTTTCGATCATTCATCTCAGCTCATACAATTTTCTAGTGTTTAGGTAGCTTCTATATAACTTAGTTTATATTATAGTTCGATGTACTAATTTCCATTTTAAGATTTGTTTCTTCACTGATTATGAAAGAACTAGTGTACCCAGTCATCAAAAATAACGGAAAATGCTGTTGGAAAGATATTAAATGAAATTACATATAAGAACGCAGTGCCATATATTTAGTTTTATATATATTTACCAAGAACAAACGTTTTAATTGAATATTTCTTTAATGACGACATTCCTAGTGAAAACTAAGACACTTAGTTTTCTACTGCTGCAATTGACTCTGCAATTCGTGTCATATTCGGGTACAATGTACCCGAATCATAGGGCAATACCCCGCCGAACTCTGTATCCACGATACGGACTCGAGTATATAAGGCTCTGGATCTCTCTAATTTTTTTTCAAAGTGACACGAAACATATAAATAAATATATAAACACACGACAGTCATTCTTAGTATTAGATACTAAGCATATTCAATTTTATCTGGTCTTTTTTATTCGAACAGTTGTTTTACAGGGTTTTCTCAAAAATTTTTTTGAGCATTGTACAGTAGAAATTTTGTAGAGGGAAAAATTTCGTATTACCTGTTTTCACCACCTATGAGTAAATTATTCTGCCAAATTTTCTTAAAATTCATCAAATATTTTACTTCATACAGCATTATCAGATTATTAGAAATAACTATTTCATGGAACCCTAGAAAGGATGAGATCTTACCCTGACGAAGGAAGGAGGACAGCTACTCCTGCAGTCCTCACCTACGATGACATCCTTGCACGCAATGCACTTGGAGGGGAGATGGGGCTCTGTGCAACCCCCAAGACAGTGGGGGGAACAATTCCCCTCTGCAGAGAAATCATAAATGTTCCTTGTACTTGAACACAAATTACCGACATCAACAACGCACGCAAAAACTGTAACACTAGTGCAACAATATCAGGTGAATTAATATCAGCGGGATGTGAGCTACCAAGTACAGAAATCCAATGACCACCTTGTACACTTAAGCAGAGTAAGCAATCAATGAAACATCTTACCCCAATACAATCCAATTTAGAACTTTGCACTCGTAGCCACTAAAGGAAAATAAGTTAATGTTCAGAATCTTAGCAATACATACAGTAGCTAACGTGACGTACGTCGGTGCAAAATATGCTAGGAAGTGAACGAATAACTTAGTTTTGAGAGAGAGATTTCAGGCAACATTGAAAGGGGATGAAAGCAGTGGGGGCTGCAAGCCTCAACAATTATTTTACCAGGGTATACCAGCGCTGCTCAGTGATCATGTGATTCCAATAAACTTGCACGCCATAATTTGTCCCAACAGTTGTGCAGTTTTAACCTTTTCCTCAGTGGAACCTACAGAGCTCACTATTTACAAGGCATTTCATGTATAAGTTTTTTATTTGAAGATACTTCATCACAAGGATTCCTCGCTACTAAAGAGGATCAGAAAACAACGCCCTGATGGGAACAAAGTCATTTCACTGACGAGGAAGAACACCGCCTGATATTAACTCAGCCGGAATAGAAATTGCAAATACTAAAACGTCCAGTTCTTCGGGGGAATATCGGGAGGCAAGAGGCATCATTGAGAAAAAGAAATCTCAGTTTGAAGTTATGTTTTAAAGAGCAGATATTCGTAATTATTAAAATGATAAGCATAAAGAAATGATAACTAAAATATCTATAAAAATATTAATAATGACAATCATAATTATGTTACCAATAATAGCTTTTAGAACAATGATAAAAATAATCATTTGACATAACTAATCGAGCTGCTAAAATGATCAAAAGAATAATACTCTAAAGTAATATAGAACCACAATATTATGAAAGCGGTTGTGAATTTAGTTGTGAGTTGCAAAGTATTTTTCGGAAACTCCAGTAGGAATAATATATTAGTATACGCTTGTATTATATTTGTCCTGCTGGCGCTACATGGTGCTGCAGCAAGTCCTGTGACAGCCTTCAGTCCTAGCTTAACTTTTCACTCACCGTCTGGTCGAGAAGTTATTTCCATTTTGTGTGTTTGTTACATTCATGAATGTACACATCTATACTATAATAAGAGCCGCGTCCGTCCATCTGTCCGTCTGTCTGACTGTCTGTTTGTCAGTCTGTGTGTCACACTCTTCTAATCGATAGCTTTGATAGCAACAAGGATAAAGCTTAAGAAATACAAGAAATCATTCTATTGCATTTTTTCTGTGGCAGTTCAATTCCCTTTTACTTGCATTATGGTATCCAGAATACACAATCGGTTTATTTTTACAAATAGAAATTTTCTTTGGACCTTTTGCTGTTGAAATTCATCGTGATGCTTTGATATTTTTAATTGATAATGCGAAAAGAAATGTTTTAAATTAGTTTGACCAGTAACCTGGCTACCAATTAGCATAAGGCCAAAGATTTTGGAAATTGAGTTATTGTTTTCGGAATTGTGATTTTCTTGAAAAACTTCAAAGTTATAATAAAGGACATTTCAGAATAACATTCCGGCAAAAAGGCCAACATAGATAGAAACGTGTCCAACCGTAAGAGAGAAGCAGCAAGACTTCGACAGCAAGAAAGACGCCGAAGACTATCGGACGAACAACGCGAAATGGCAAGACGAAGCAATGCTGCTCGCCAACGAGAAGCTAGAACTAATTTGACCCTTGAATGGCGTTTGGCAATTCTACGGAATAATGATGAGCAACACCGAGTAGCGAGAGAGAGCTTAACGCATGAAAGAAGAAAGGAAATTCTTCGGCGTGACGCGGAACAACATCGAGTGGCACGAGAGAATTTAACTCAAGAAAGAATGTATGAAATTCTTCAGCAGAATGCATTTGCTCACAGATTTAGGTAATTGTTTAGATTAGACGAGCATTGCACTAGTAATGCTAAAACTACAGAATTTATGAAGACATACTGCCGTATAAAAGTCTTTATTTCAGCGACCTTTGGCTTTGGGTTAATTTAGTTTTCAAAAAAATATTTTAGCCACCAAATTTGCACTAATTCATGTTCAATTTTGATAATCCCGAGAGCAGCGGCTAGTTACAAATGTTTTAGAACTTCTATCTCAGAATAAAAAATGTTTTATACAACATATGCTATAGAAGTTGCACACAATTTGAAAAATTTAGTGTAGATTTTTCACGCTTCAGTGACGCAGTTGTGCACGGACATTAAATGACCCTACAACCGTAAATTTAGTTCTGTTTAACTTTAGCTGTAAATGCTGTATGAAGTACTATGGAATAGCAAAACAATTACTTTTGTTTTAACATATACAAACAGTATATCATCATCGAAATAAAAAGAAAATTAACGTGCATCAAAAATTAAAACTACGATGAATATTGGCAGCTTTGCTGAGCGTCAGAGCACTGAGAATGAACTCATGCATTCAGCATGAAATCTGCTGTGAATTCTCCTAGCAAAATAAACTGACCCATTAAAGGGTGAAATACTACACAAACACCTGCAACTCTATTTCTTGAAACAATCAGAGCAAGCACTCAAAACTCAACTCAAGCGTTCGACTCTAAGAGAACACGATGGTGTTATTCAGGAGACACGTACAGCAAGATTTACCTTTGTTTGCAGTTGCGTGACTCAAGCAGAAAGCTGGCACAGCATCCGGTCGCACTGATACGTCTGATCTTATCTCAGGAGCGTCGGAGGAAAGTGTTAACTTAGTTTCTGTTAATGCCGGCGATGTCGCATCTCTAAGAGAATTGGAACTGGCAGGAGCAACTTCAAACGTTATGTTTTCATCAGTTTTTGAGGTCTTCTGCCACTTCATAAATGAAGGTTCCACACCCTTCGCGTTGGTAGGCTTCAAAGCTGTGCGAGTTGTGTTTAACAAAAACGACAATCTTAGCCGAGAATCGTTTTTAAAGTGAAGAGGCCTAGCTTTGTTCGTCGTAGGTAAGTTCTCGAAGACACTGCTCTTTTCTGTGAAGTTGCTGCTGAAAGAAGCTTGCAAGGCATTGTTGCCAGATGAGTCTCTGAACTTGGTGGAATTGGAATCCGCTTGGACGGAGTCAGCAGACTCGGACACGCGCCTCGGTCGTTCAACCGAACAGGGATCTGGACTACAATCTCGCGCTTCCCCCTGACGACAAGTTGATTTCAATTTATAAAACTGAAATAATGTTATATAAATGTTGTAAAGATATGAAAATTTGATGAAGAATGTTAGAATTTAGGAATTCGAAATTAGAGTTCATATAAATTTACGTCTAAGTTCAATAAAAAAATTACTACGATATATTATTCACGTTCCTAACCGTGCTGTTCAAGACTGGCAAAATTTACTCACTCGCTAATTTTCCACAGAAAAGTCAATTTGAGGTGCAAATAATGACAATAAAGGGGGCAAATAATGATAATAATCAAACTAATGCTTTCAGCTGCGCAACTTTTTTTAGCAAACATCAGATAGAGCTCAACAGTGCTGCTCAACAGTGACAGGATCAAGCAGAGTTGGGATCAAGCAGAGTTGGGATCAAGCAGAGTTGGGATCAAACAGAGTTGGGATCAAGCAGAGTTGGGATCAAGCAGAGTTGGGATCAAGCAGAGTTGGGATCAAG
>VCRD01000456.1:15433-63995 GCA_006783055.1 Trinorchestia longiramus
AGTTGGGGTCAAGCAGAGTTGGGGTCAAGCAGAGTTGGGGTCAAGCAGAGTTGGGATCAAGCAGAGTTGGGATCAAGCAGCCACCAAGAAGCGAGTGCAGCAACACGACTTCAGAATTCGTCCATCGCTCTGCCGGTCACAGTGCACAACCTCGTGGATAGCGTGGTCAAAAACGTCGCCGCAATTCTGATGCAACTGCTTGTATGATACAAGACAATCTGTTGAGGTTCTGGCAGTTAATAACTGACTCTTTAGGACTTGACTAAGGCAGCACGCTTCACGTCGCAGTGGCTGAATTTTGTAGCATTGACAAACAAAAAGTAAAAGAACTTTAAATAATGCATTCAAAATCTCGTAGAGGATGAAGCAAAATGATCTGACATATTTGAGTTACGTACAAAGACAGTGTGGGGAACGTAACGGCACTCGCTTTACTAATTCATTTTTAAAACTAGATGAAAGAAAATGAACATTCTGAAAAGAATGTTTTTTGAAACGATAAATAAATTTTGATTTCTTTACTCTACTTCACTTCTAATTAAATCTACAAATGTGTCAAGCAGTGGTAGGTCATTCATTTAGCCTCCAAAGGCGGGATTCTTTGTACGAGTATGCTATGCACTACGAAGAGTAAGCTAAACATCCGACTAAACTAGATATATTTAACTCATTAATGCATAGCGCCCCAAAAATGAACACAGGAAAAGTAGGTATTGTGAAAGAAGTTCAAAGTGCAAAAATTTCGTTTAACGTTAAAATTTCTTTTTCTCACATTACAGATCAAGGGCAGACTTTAACGAAAGAAAAAGTTTTTACGCATTCAAACCATCATTATTTGCATTATTTATTTTCACCGTCATCATTTGCATCTCAATGACTCTTTAAATCTACAAATATGACGAGTTGCGACAAATAACAAGAGGTGACTGTATTCAAAGTTGTTCTGACCACAATAAGGTTGAGATAGGCGCCCTGAAGAGTGAGGGGGTCCCAGAAGGAGCGCTGGGCTCCACAAGCACGCGGGTTGTCTTCTATACGCACTCCTCCACGGGCAATCACCCTCAGACTTGGCCACAAAACTTGCGTCAAATTCTTGTTGGATACGATAACTAAAGCGTAGTTGTTGTACAACCGTTCTCCCCTGATAGGAATGAAATAACAATACAATCCTCACAAATTTCATTCTCAGTACATAGTAAAGTTTCCTTATAGACAATGGTATGTGATTGTGTTTTGAATCCAGACCTGACTTAAATGGAACAAATCAAACATTTCTTTTCAGAGCTGATCATTGACTCACCTGAGTTGGCTTACATCCTAGTTACTCAATATACTATCAATAACATACCATGAAACTGATCTGGATTACAAAGGCAGCTGATGTTAGCTCAATTTTAAGCCAGGCCTAGGGGCAGATTAAAATTAAGAATCACAAGTGGGAAGTCACGTCATTTCTTAAAGACATGAACACCGTGAGAGAGTAACTATTTTAAGCAGCTACTACATTGGAAGAAAATTTCTGAAGACCAGTAAAATCATCATAAATCATTAAATTTAATACGAACAATGATGTGATACGGTTCTCAAAAAACAATTCGAACAGCGCTAACGCAAGTTATTCAGAAAGACACACAGTTTTTCAGTAGTTTGATTGCCGAATGTCCCCGGAACGACAAGTTAACAGGAATGAAATAAAAAATTCTATTTTTTAAGAGAAAATTTCACTAATAACAGCACAAAAAAGTTATACCTGAGAGTAACAACTCTGTACGATAAAGAATTTTGGGTTGAAGAAAACTCCCAAGCATAATATTCTACAAGGGCGATGTCCTCCATTGTCTCTGAGAGTAACGTGACTGTAGACGAGTTGTATCTTTCCTCCGCAGAACAGGTGTGATGTTTTATATCACTATGATTTTCGATAATGATGAGAGAAATAACAACATTACAGACTCAAAAATAATATTAATACATACATTATTTTAACATATATTTTCAGTAAAAGAAACGAGACAGGACGCATTACAGGACAGAGAAGGTTTCCTCCTGATGAGTGGAATGGGTGGTAAGAGGTTGAGAATAAAAAAATGTGTGTGTTACCTATGGTTCGCAGGGGCATCAGCAGGCAGAGGCACTGACACAACCACACCACCGTAAGTTCGTCATTAGCAGCACCACAATTTACTAGTAATATCTGGGCTTAGGCATCCTGAATAAGAATGCAATACCTATAAAGACTCGATGGCGATAAAGCTATGTGTACAGTGGGCCACTCACGAGCATATTGAGAACTCACGGGCTTATCACATCTGCTCTAGATTGCTATCGATTTCAGTCACCAGCACCTAATAAATCATCGAACTTATGGGTATGTGGACGCCATCGCAACGCCTGCGATGGACTGTCTCTAATACAATACGCGCGTCGTTGGAATACCAAAATAAATGAATACGATGCATCGTACGTTACTGGAGAATCCGTACATCAGTTGTACATACCGTAACTCCCTAAAATACAGGGAAATACTCATAAAACGTAGAATAAAAACCTGCTACCAACAAAGTTATACATAAACCTGCTTAAAAATTCGGCCAACTTAAAAACTGTACAAAAGTACTGCATGAACCAAGCGATACTGTATAGATATAAAAATAAAATTATGGCTAAGACAGTGTCAGATGCAACAGTACCTGATGACCAGCAAGTTGGGGAAGACACTCCAGAGAGATAAGAGGTTTTTGATGCTGAAGACAAGCACGTAAGCCTGCACCTCACGCAGCAGGGGGAACCTCGTTGGCAACTGTAACAAGTTTATTAATAATCGAGAAACTGGTTAGCAACCGTAACAAGTTTATTAATAATCGAGAAACTGGTTGGCAACTGTAACAAGTTTATTAATAATCGAGAAACTGGTTAGCAACTGTAACAAGTTTATTAATAATCGAGAAACTGATTGGCAACTGTAACAAGTTTATTAATAATCGAGAAACTGGTTAGCAACTGTAACAAGTTTATTAATAATCGAGAAACTGGTTAGCAACCGTAACAAGCTTATTAATAATCGAAAAACTGGTTGGCAACTGTAAAAAGTTTATCAATAATCGAGCAACTGGTTAGCAACTGTAACAAGTTTATTAATAATCGAGAAACTGGTTGGCAACTGTTACAAGTTTATTAATAATACTAATTACATTACAACTACTCACACATTTTTAATGACTACAAAATCTGTTGACAACGACCACGTTAGGTTGAAACAGATATCCAGCAATAGAAAATATAAGAAAGAGCTTCTTCATCACTCATGTTCTGCAAAAGAAGAGAAATATGAAGAATGACTAGTGACTTAGTAAATTAAAACATCCATCGTGACCCAAGTCATGAATTACGTTGATTATAATTAACGTAACTAAAACCCAGTCATCTGAATAATTATTCAAATGACTGGGTCAAAGTAAGTGAGAAGTTCATTCTTTTTTTCATAGATTCTTTCGTGCGGAATAAATAATCAAAACTGATCTCTTGAAAATAAATTTTGTTTTCAGCTCTCACCAAGGAAATGAAAAGAATGAAGCAAAAAGTTATAGTTATTAAACTATGCAATAGAAGCGAAAACTAGTTGAGAAAAACAAACTTGTGTCTGCAAATTTCAAAAGAACATACAGGACGTATAAATAAAATATTTGTGGGAGATCACATTGTATAGCAAACATTGGTAATGAAACAGTAAGATAATTTTAATTCTTTGCATCACACCATGTTTAAAAATATCTATATTTTCTACGTATACATTGCAAACTGATCATCTAGTGAATAAAAAAAATGTCATCAAAAACGTCTCTTTCACTGAACAAATAATGTATTCAGATGATGCCTAGGTGGAAAAATTCAGAGCAAACTAGCTATTGAAGCTGCAGATTTGAGCGAAGCTTCACTCACGTCAGAGCTGTCGTAGTCCAGGACAAAGTTGGTGATGACGAGCTCTCCCTCAATGACGTGACAGTGACACAACCTCTTCAGGTGCCCGGCACTCTGGATCACCACACCTGGGCAAACTGTGACGAGCAGAAAACAACATGAAGATTAGTGAGAGAATATATGCTTCCAGTACAGCCACACGAAATTAGTTTAAGTACAAATAACGTACTATAGTTTATTCACACAAATTAAATTGAATGAGAGAACAAAGAAGGCCAAAATAAACGCAAATATAGCTGAAAACTCAGAGAATTGAATGCATTGGTATTTTACCTAAATTTAGGCAGATATCCTATCTATGAGAGTTAAGTCATGTGCAAGATGGGCAGTCCTAACGCAGGCCCTCGACCTCATCAACCAATGCTGTAGCAGCACCCCACGGCGTCCGAGCGTGGAGAGAACGCCTGCTGTCGGAACACGAATGATAGAGATCCGAAGTTTCCACTCGAAGTGATGGCGTCTTCAACCGCCAAGCTAAAATATAAACGAGATACCTTAATGTATCTTTCTTAGATAGAAAGGGTAGCCTTTTAGAGTGCAGATGCATCTCTAACTATAGGATTAAAACTTTCCCCACTCTCTCGCAGCCGAAGTTTCATCATTACCAAAGAAGGATTAGATTTGCTTATTTAAAATATCTACTTCGTGGTTAAATCGTTAAACTGACACAATGGAATAGACTCACATCAGTTGATTGCCGTTGTCAAGCCATCGCTTTATCCACTCGGTCACCAATAATACCATGAAGATGAAACATGAAAAGTTTATACGACATTCTGTGCACTGCTCTGTAATTTCTGAATGTCCACAACTCCAGCTCTCCTTATTTTATCTATCGTCCCTCACGATGTCAGAATTCCTATATGCTCAATCATCGATATCACTAAGATTCTATACTCTTCCTCAGCTCTTGAAACACAAGATAATTGTGGCTTCAAACGCTTCTCATCAGAATTGAATGCCATCTTTAGTCGTTCCCGCAGTTATCGCTCGAGTCAAACATCGATTTACTGTCCTGCACCCTTGCCGCTTCCTCTGAACGTCAATGAACGCCAAACCAACCATGCATATCCAAATATGTCTTCAAAAGTAGGTGAAACAGGTTTATTTTGCGAAATACTATGGCTTCGATTTTATATTAACCTATATCGGTGCGTTATTTTAATTGACTTAAAATCTTCTACAGCACGTGGTGGAACACCATCAACTGCACTCTTGGAATAACTTTCCTAAATTGGCAGGTATTAAGAAGAAAATATTCGATTTTCCTAAGCACCAAATTTGGTCTTCGGTAATATTTATCTTTGATATTAAAATGTTGTTGTTTAACAGCATTGAACACATGCATCATCTCATCTCCAGGTACACTTCCTGGTGTCAAATGATAGGAGTTTTCTAATGATAATCAATTTTTCTGAACCCATGTGGAAATAAAAAATTCTTAGTGTTGATGAATATGAGTTCTGTCGTGTAACTAATAGATCACAGACAGTTTGAAACAGTTTTGGCGAAGGTGAAGCACTGTACGTCGATGGTTTCAAAAGTTTTGTTCCGGTAACTTTACTCCTGAAAATCAGCCTCTTGGCAGACTACGACAACACCTATTGCTCTCTAGAATTCTTGGCTGCCGGCATAAATAAGTCACCCATAAGATGACAAAAATGTGTTGATTGTGGGTGCATACTTTAATTAAATTAGTATACTTAGGAAGCAGTCCTTCATTGATACATGTCTGGTTAAAAATAATGCCATATTGGGATGATACGAGCTTTTTATTAAGCTTTTCAATCTGTCTAAAATTACAAATAGTTTCTGGGTCTAAAACTTCAAAGATATTAGCAATAGTCAAATCCAAAAAGGCGTTTTGCGACGCGTTTCGGCGATCGTTTGCCATCTTCAGGCTATGGAGAATGCAGCAGACTATCCATTCTCTTCATGCTGTTGCTGGCTGCGATGTGAGCTGTGGAATTCTGAAGTTGGCTTGTAGACTTCGAAGGCTGTTGCCTTCGAAGTACAGTTGGCTAAAACAATTTAAGGATGCGATGTTTACCAGTGCACTGATTGTTGATTGACGGCTTCTTTTGGTGAATTAATAATGCTTCCAGAATTTGCAGACGGTTGTACTCGGGTTCATATTGCAGTATCTTTGCGTTTTTTACTAGTTTTTCTCGGGTAAGAGTTTCGTTGTGTTCTTCCATTTCGTGATTTTTTGGACCTCCAGAACCTAAGCGCATAGTCAGGCGTTGGGAAAGGGTGGTTGTTGTTACGCCAATGTACGGGTGGTTATGAGGCTCACAGTCTTCATGGCTGCATTTGTACTCGTACACGACGTTAGTCGGTTTTAGCTCTGATAATTTGGCACTTTGATTATTTTTAGATACGAGGCTCGCGATAGTATGGCTTTTGTAATAAACAGGGTGTCTCAAAAAAATGTACTCACACTTCGAATGACGAGAGATCCTTTATTTATGAACATACAGTGAAATAAAATAGCTTCGAATACAGAAGACAAATGTGATTAAAGAATCATGTTCGCAAAGGTTCGAACCTCACACCTACAACACAAAGAAAACAGCATGTTAGCAACGGTTAAATGGTGAGTACATTTTTTTGAGACACCCTGTATTATGAGACGGTGTTCGTTATCAGAATTACATTTCGTGTTGCTTTTTATGATTTGCTTCAATATACGTTCGTCTGTTTTATATGCTAATGAATATTGATTTAGGTAATAAACTGGGTGGGTGGTGCGATTTGGTTCTTCGTTTATGCTGCAGTTTACTTTTAGCAGATAATTCCTCAAAAGATTGTCGAACAGAGTATTGGAATAACCATTGTTGATGAATGCTTGCTTCAATTTTACAATGCTGCTATGAAAGAGCTGCCACGATGAAGAGATTTTGTAGGTGCTGTGAATCAGGGCTTTTATGGTACTATCTTTGTGCCGTTGAGGAGTTTCACTGTTAGCGTATAGGTAGATGCCAGCGTTGGTTGGTTTTTGATAAACTGATGTTTCGTAGTTGTTGCCCTTTGCTTCGATATGGACGTCAAGGAAGTTTATTTTGTATTGCAGCCCAAGCTCTGAAGTGAATTTTAGGACCGAATTTCTTTCAAAGCTGTTTTTTAGTTCTTCCAGTGACTGGATGTTGTCGGTAACAATGAAGCAGTCGTCAACGTAACGGCAGTATGTGTGTGGTTTCATGTCAGTTGAACTTTCCAGAATATTGTTTTATAATGCTGTCGTGTAAAAGTTAGCCATGGTTACACCCAGCGGGCTTCCCATGCTGACGCCGTCAGTTTGTAAGTACATGGTACCGTCAACATGGAAGAATGGGCATTCCGTAGTGCAAGCTATTAAAAGATTTTTGAGTAGGTTAGCATCAATTGGTGGGGCAGCAGTAGGGTCTTTGTAGACTGTTTCACAAATTATATCTATTGTAGGAAGTTTATCAAAAACCAACCAACGCTGGCATCTACCTACACGCTAACAGTGAAACTCCTCAACGGTACAAAGATAGTACCATAAAAGCCGAGATTCACCGCACCTACAAAATCTCTTCATCGTGGCAGCTCTTTCATAGCAGCATTGTAAAATTGAAGCAAGCATTCATCAACAATGGTTATTCCAATACCCTGTTCGACAATCTTTTGAGTAATTATCTGCTAAAAGTAAACTGCAGCATAAAGGAAGAACCAAATCGAATCACCCACACAGTTTATTACCTAAATCAATATTCATTAGCATATAAAACAGACGAACGCATATTGAAGCAAATCATAAAAAGCAACACGAAATGTAATTCTGATAACGAACACCTCCGTCTCATAATATATTACAAAAGCCATACTATCGCGAGCCTCGTATCTAAAAATAATCAAAGTGCCAAATTATCAGAGCTAAAACAGACTAACGTCGTGTACGAGTACAAATGCAGCCATGAGGACTGTGAGCCTCATAACCGCTTGTACATTGGCGTAACAACAACCACCCTTTCCCGACGCCTGACTATGCACTTAGGTTCTGGAGGTCCAAAAAATCACGAAATGGAAGAACACAACGAAACTCTTACCCGGGAAAAACTAGTAAAAAACACAGAGATACTGCGACATGAACCTGAGTACAACCGTCTGCAAATTCTGGAAGCATTATTAATTCACCAAAAGAAGCCGTCAATCAACAATCAGTGCACTGGAAAACATCGCATCCTTAAATTATTTTAGCCGACTGTACTTCCGAAGGCAACAGCTTTCGAAGTCTACAAGCCAACTTCAGAATTCCACAGCTCACATCGCAGCCGGCAACAGCATGAAGAGTATGGATAGTCTGCTCCATTCTCCATAGCCTGAAGATGGCGAACGATCGCCGAAACGCATCGCAAAACCCCTTTTTGGATTTGACTATTGCTAATATCTTTGAAGTTTTAGACCCAGAAACTATTTGTAATTTTAGACAGATTGAAAAGCTTAATAAAAAGCTCGTATCATCCCAATATGGCATTATTTTTAACCAGACTTTAATTAAACTATATTCTTTTTATTCGAGATAATCTGTAAAAGAAATTTACCTCAAAATCAAACATTGCACACTTAATGACCTGATACGTAAAATTTGATGCGTCGTTTTTCAGATCCTGCCACTAGGGAAGAAACCTGTATCATACCATTTGACAGCAGTAAGAGCATAAACACTCTTTTAAATCCTATCACACCTACTGAATCCTATTACATCTTAGCAAAACATTCCATATCACTCAGTACCTTACAACGCAACGCCCAACAGCACAATACCTCATCCTACCATCACCAGCCTGGTCGACCGGTGAGCGAATCTGCTTGCGAGCGGGAAGACCCAGGTTCGAATCCCGCTGCCGACATGGTTGACGCGGCTAGAAATACGGCATGGGACTTGGGTAAAACAACCGAATAATTATCGAAGTAATTATCCGACCCAATAATGGGCCAGAAGGTTCGTTCCTATAGCCTCACTCTATTCTATTCTATTCTACCACACCCTCCCTATCCTGCCGTGCTCTACCCTACTGTAACCTATCACACTATACTCAATCTTACCACACAATAGCTAACCATACCAAACCCTAGCACACAATAGCCTACACTACACTATCGTACCCAACCCGATCACACCCATACCGGATCCTTCCCCACCATAGCCTCCCACACTGTGCTCCACCATATCACACCATGCTCATTCCTACCTCACACTACCCAACCCTATTCAAATACTACCTTAAAGCACCATGGCATGTCCTACATACCCTACACTATGACATCACACTTTTACCTACCTAACCATAACCTATCACAGTGCACTCCACCCTATCATATCCCAGCTTTCCTTTTAACATCATACCCAACCTTTTTTCACCCTTACCCACAATACCACACCACACATAACCTGAAGCCGGCAGCTCTGAAACAATCAAGCAGTCCGCGAACGAAAAACAGAGTATTAAATTTGATAAAATATTAGATTAGAAACCATCATTCGAAGTTTTGCATTGTTGTATTCACTATCGAATTTAGCACCCTCATTTATCTATTGGAGTGACATCAGTCCAAAACGATAATTAGGAGTGCTACATCTACAATTATACAAATACTCATTTGCACTAGTATATCGAATAATAATTCTTTAATCTGCGCTAATATTAGCCCCAATTCACTTCCGTTAATATCAATTTAATTAATAACTTGAGACTGTATTGTCTGACTGTAGAAGGGGAGAAAATTTATAATTCTATTAATGTAATAAAAGCAACCCCATCAACCCGCAAATGTATCATCTGAACCAAGGACGTCTCCTGCAAACTGCCGCTTCTGTGCATACGCAGACACCACGCATGCTGGTCTCTCTATTCCTTGCAATAAAAGCAGTCGCAATTGCAATACCTTGATCCCAAGGACACTGCTTCAACGATCTTAAGAAACACACGTATCAGAGCAAGCTCTGAGAGTTGAATGTAACATTAAGCATCAAATTATTGCTGCCGTATGTCGAGTTAAATGAGCTCAAAAGGAGCGTTCAGCAAAAACGGAGTTTTTTACTCCATAGACTCCATCAAATAGACTTAAAGTGAAATTCTGATTATTTCCTGCCGATGGAAAACTATACTTAGACATGAAAAAAATTGTTTACCTTCAGAGAAATCACTTAGGAATAATTTGAAAATAAAATGCAATTGAAGGCCGCGTCTTCTATCGAATCAATGAGGCAAACAAACATTTCTCCGAGGACGTGAAGGGAATTTTTACGAGACGATCTCATCGCAGAAACATCGTGGTCTTGATAGCAGGAATTGAATCCTTGACACACAGAATCAATTTCATATATTATGTTAGAGTATTTCATTCCTCAAGTATCCGAGACAGAAAATCACATTCGAATTACAGGTTGTATAAACAGGATAGGTAAGTTAAATACTTCGTTCAGATACCGTAGACTTTTGAGACACAAGAAGATGGTTGTACATACTTAGTTTCTCGCGAGTATTACTCACAATAATTGATTGCCTACTTAAGGTAGAAATTCGAAGTAAGTATTATCGAGAAAGAAGATAATTTTAAATCATTAAAGAACTCTTAAGCTCCTTAGTGATCATGTTTGCATTATATCCACATATTATGACACAGAATTAATACAGGGTGTCTCAAAAAAATGTAAATGTAACGCACCCTTACTGTGCGTTATCAGCGTTGTCTGGACAATAATGGTCATCAATTCGAACATTTGCGAACACGAGTCTTTAATCACATTTGTCTTCTGTATTCTAAGCTATTCTATTTAACTCCTAACAGGTCTCCTGTTAAATAAAGGATCTCGTCATTCGAAGTGTGAGTACATTTTTTTGAGACACCCTGTATGTATTCAAGGAGAAAATATTAACCATTTAACTTTAAGTTAAGTCACGATCTTGAAAAAAAATTACTAAAGAGGTCATTTTCAGTCAGAATGCTCAACTGGAGGAACGAACAACGCACGTAACTACTGTACATATCTCTGCTTGCTTGAAAATTTTCAAAGCAACAACTACGAGTATACACAATCGCTTCCAGTTTAACTAAGAAATGACAGATGGTGATTCTCTTGTTGAAATTAACAGCATGCAAAACTATTTGTGAAATAACAAGTCAACACACAAGAAAAATTCAGACGAAATGGCTATTACAGAGCTAAGGTGGTAGCAGAAACTGGTGCTACATGCAAGAAACGATCTCAGATAAATACGAAAATTGGATTTGTTATACTTACAGCCATTGAGGACGCATTACTGACCTTCGAGTTTAGTGGGAATGAAAGACGATATTGAAGATCAGGTGTGTCAAGTACGATTCAAGGTTTTAACTCACCACAAACCAGCACCTTTCTGTTCTTTCATTTACACACCATTGGTGGTAACAGCTTTTTATGTTGAATAATTAATAGAGCAACCAGTGCCTGACGTCCAAGTCATCAGTGGTTACAATCTGCAGGAAAAACTCTCTAAGAACTGAGTGTCGTTGATATAAAAATTGGAAAACTAACATAAACACATATTATATAAGGTGTACACAATGTCGCAGTGCACTTTTTACCAACACCATCAGTGTATTTAATGTAAATATCTAATAGCAGCGTCTAAATAGGAAAAAAGAAGGATCATAGCTCGAACTGATGCTATGGCAGTTCATGTTTACCAATATGAATAATTGTCCTTCACGTTTACCGCTGGAACTCTACATCAAAGGTGTTGAATAAAATATCTGCACAGTAAACATAAGAGCATCCTGTATGATTAAAGTGTTTACACATCGGTTACGAACATTCATTAAGCAATTGAATAGGACTTTCATTCGAGTGAAAGTCGTCAGGGAGCTTGTAATTTATCTGTATTGTGTTTTCAGAAAACGATTTATGTGCTACACTACACGCCATGTTAACTTCTCCCTCCTGGCTTCAAGATACAAAATAATTAAATAAACTTTGCTGGTGTGTACTTCAGAGTGGGAGGAAACTAATGACAAGACTTTGGACTTATCCAGCTTCTTTCTCGGTAAATTCAAGGCATAAGAGGCAGCAATGGTTAAATGTCAGATAAAATTGTATTTCTTTAAACTCAAATAGAAAAAGCGAAACTTCAGAAACGAGGCGCTCGGTAGCACCAAAAACTCCACGGGAAATGCCAGCCACATTTTAGGTAAAGGTTTAGATAAAATAAATTGTACAGACTTTGGAAGAACTTCCTTTGGTATTGTTAATCTGCCCCTTCTCAATTTTACGTAATTTACACAGCAACCACATTTTCAATACTCGGATTCAACCTCATGGTCAGAGAATCTGTTTTTTTTATATATAAAATATATATATATATAATACAGATATGCAGTGCAAAGTATACCTGTATGATTTACAATGTATGGTCGGTAACAGCTAGTTCAATAACTGCTGTAGAATTTAATGAAAAGAGACAAAATTTTCACGTTTAAAATTTTAGTGTCTAAGAAAAGATACACCAGTCAAACAATGCTAATTATAAAATGAGCTCAAAAAGAGCAAGGAAACCGTTTGATTTTTGTATCAAGTAATTAGCGCCTTCATGGCAATTTACCAAGACACCTTTCACTAAGCCAGTAAACACGATTCGTGGCCCTCTAGGTTTTCGAGCGAATCTTAGTTAATTTTGGCTTGCTGAATCAAAACATTCAACCAGTTTTTGTTCAAATACATCAGGCTTTTAAGATATAAGATATATTATGCGTACAAATGAGTATATATGTTTGAAAGAAAAGACAAATTTATATTTATAGTAGAAGGATTGATACAGAAATTGGATTAATTTTGATTGAGTGACATCGTCATCAACTTCATCGTTTCGGCATTGCGTGATGTATGATCACAACAACTAGAACAGCTCTTGTTGAGCTCCAATAGCAGTCAACCACCATACACGCTGGTGACTATCAGCCTTGGGAGCGTTCGTACTGAAATTTAAAGCATTGACGAAATCGTTCACCTTCTTCTTCACATCACCCAAGTTCTCTAGAAACTCACTCAAATCGCTATAAGTAGAACAACGTGATGCTCATTTTACATTTAAATAATTGAAAGTTCAATAAAAATACTTCTACAATCTTTTCAGTGTTGTCAGGTTTCCTGTTCTAAAGAAAATCCTTTACTAGAGTAAATAAAACATTTCAAACACATGCCTGTACCGCATTCATTGTTGTAACAAAGAGGGCATCTCCGAGGAGTGTTTATGTCTGAGTTCTATCAAATATTTCTGCTCTCTACTTCTCGTCACTCAGATTTGAAATGCTTGAATGTGCAGGTAGATGTCCGTCAGATACATTACTCACGAGGACATGAACATTTCTCCTTACAAACATTAAAAGAAAAAGCTGTTATCTACAAAAATTACAGCCAAACGTCTTAAAGAAGCTGAGATCCCTCCTGCTCGTATCAGCGAAGGTACGCTGCTGAATCTCGAGTTCAGTGACGAAAAGAAACTTGATGTCCAGCAAACAGAGTACAAAATGACCGATTTTAGTGAGGGACTGATGAAATTGACACCTGGGTAGTTACTCAAAGGCAAGGAGCAGCGGCAGTGATGGCTTAGGCTGCTATTACTGAAACCGGAACAAGTCGATTGTTTTTTTTTAAAGAAGGAGCTAAAATTATTTTTTAAAATACTGCAACGATATCCTTGCACTCATTGTTGCCTTGGACTAGAAATCATTTCAAAAAACACTAGTAGTCATTTCAGTAAAATTCTGCACCCTCTCATGGATCTAAGAGCACAAGACAGGCTGGAATCCAATGTTTCCCACTTCATTTCAAAAAATTAATGAGCAACAGACCTGAATCCTCTGGATGACAGCATCTTGTTTGTCCTGGAAAGTAAAGTTTTAGCGTCTTATCACCAAAATGGCGAGGCACGGATGTCAAAACTCAAAAATAAATGGCTGAACACTCCTCAAAGAGGCATTCGTACAGGTCATTCTCGAAGAGTTTTCAGTTCGTTATCTGCGAAAGCACATTTTCATGTTGAATAAAATATGTTAATCTTCAACTATTACATATATAATTACCATTTCTTTTTGTTGAATTTGTATACATTCGTTTGTTGAATGAATATTGGCTCTAAGAGTTGTAACGTCAATCACATTATTGAACACCCTGTATATTGAAAACCAATGCGATCTATCGTGTATGTACAAATAAATACACGCCAATTTTTATTTAATACTAAGACAGCGTTTTTGAAGAGGGGACACGAATGTAGCTCGTCAAGGGGGCCACTGGCTACCTCCGAAAAACTGTAAATACTAAACAGATACATAGAAGAGCAGGGGACCACAAGTGTGAAGTGACTCTGGGGAGGAGGTCATAGGGCATTACAGGCTGGAAAACACTGTACTGAGATGCATATGTGTGTTTCGTATCAGCTTAATAGAGAAGATATGAGAAAATTTGCCTTGTTGAATTTAAGATTCCAAAACTCAAAATATGGAATAAAATAAGGCTATAAAAACGTTTAGTCCATTCTTGGGCTGCAACCCAAGTTCCATGCCGTTATCTTAAGGATAATAACCTTAAGGATACCCTATCATAAAGACATTTTCGTATCAAAGTATAATGTTTGAATAGAATATATTTTTTATACTTGCTGTGCATGTATTTTAAGCCATGTATTTTAAATACCATAGGCTTATTATAAAATACGTAAGTATAATTCCCCCTCGGATCACCCACTAGGCAAACAACATAATAAAATATGTGATTTGTTTTAGTTTTTAGTCTTCTGCCCCTTCAATATAAAAACCCCTTTGGAGTGCCGGCGCCGACTGACTATTGAAAAAAAATATTCACTAAGCAACGCAAGGATTTTTTACCAGGCGGCTGAACCAGTTTACTTATAATCTTTAAAGAATAAATTTTACCCCAAAACTGATTGCATGATCGCTATGTTAAATCATTCTTTCGTTTTATACTTGTCTGTAATAGCTACCTTTCTAAAACAATTTTGTTATTTTTCAGCAGCAATACACAGTCGCTTTCTTTTACAGAAAATGGCTTTCATTTCTTTGGACGGAGAACTGGATCGTCAGAGCTTAGGCAGACAGCCAGGAAATTAGTCAACTTGCAACGTAGACCCAAAAATATAAGCTACAGACAAAATGCATTATTTTCCAGAGGTCTTAGTCTAGCCTTGAGAGCTGGAAACTTGTGGTACAAAGCAACGAAAATGTTCAGTTTCGTATAAAGGATACTCCGACATCTAAGGCTGATTTGTGTCCCGAAGTGATTCTACGCCGACTGTGGCCTCAGAGGAACTCGAAAGCTTTGCAAAGTAAACATTTGCTGAAGAGAAATTTTTTTTGACAAAACAAGTTTGGCCATACTGTCTGTATGACAAAATAATCATACGTATGGGAGAGTTAACTTACCAGATCTTTTTGAAAAGAATGTTAACAGGACAGGGAGTATCTAATCGAGACGAAAAAATTAAGGAATTAAGCAGACAGATGCCGTATCAAAGGCACTCGCGCACGAGTTGGTTGCTCCCGACGTCGCTTCACCGATGATAGAGAAAACTACGTAGAAAATGAAAGATCAGACCTTCCTAACTACAAAATTAAATTCAGAAGCAACTAGTGAAAAAAAGAGTTGAAAAAAATAATCCCCATCAGTGAATCCCTATTGAATGCTATGAAGCAAAATTACACGGAGAAATCCATATTATGTACAGAGAATCAACATGCTCTGTATTACGAGTAACTATATTTGACCCTGGCTTACAGCCGCTTCCTAAGCTGATACCAACTGCGACGGCAGATGTTGCACTGCATAGCATTTTCTCTAGTTATCATTTTTTGATATTGCCGAAGTGCATCTAAAAAAGCTTCGATTGCCTTCAAAAGCGCGGCTTACGTACAATGAGAGGCAGTTTTAGAACCCAAAATACCGTTGCCATTCAAAGGCTTCAGCCGGACTTGAGGCGTGTAATTTGCATTAGAAGCTTCAATAGCACGAATTTGAAAAGACGTAGGCAGACCAAAGAAAACTTTGCGTTCTTATTTGCAAATAATAAACGTAACGAGTATTCTACTTCGTTATGGGTATTGGAAGTTCCAAAGGCATAATAAATAGAAAGATTCACCAAACACGAGTCTTAAGAACCAGTTCATGAATAGACAACTGCAAAAGTATCCTAATTTTGGTCAGCATTCGCACGTAATGACTGTCATCAGTACCATACAGAGTACAAGTCTCAAACTCAAGGGATAGCAAGCTAGCAGAGCCTTCGATTTTGTTCACACGTATAGTTGAGGAATTCACGTACTGTCACAAGACTCCTTCGTGGAATAGAGGTGAAATGAAAGAGAAATCTTGTCACTGAGCTTGCCTTTCTCCTAGTTGTGCACCTCATCATTGGTGCCTATACATGAAGGTGGGAATTTTCTGGTTATGTGCAGTTCCATCTTGTCTCCAAATCGTTACGACCATAAAGTTCGATCTTGCACTCATATGGCCGAAAAATTTGTTTAAAAAAGTACTGCGATTCAAAGTTTAAATGGGTTTTTACCAAACTGCAATCTTGATTTCAAATGGGTTCGTTTCAATAACTGGGTCTCAAAAGAAAATCGTAAATTGAGTTTCTGCTGATGAAGTCTATTACTTATTTTTACAGACCTGTGTGCCGCTAGCACTATGTTCATTACGAAGCTCTTTTCTAGAGCCGAGAAGACTATTTTTACCTGTTCCCAAACTTCCACGGTCACTTCCAACGGAAATCTTTTGGGATGCTCCACATAACGGAAATTTTTCTATAGTCCCAAACTTCTTCCGAACCTACTCTACTGATAAGAACACTTATGATCTTATAAATGTTGCGGTAACTTTTATTGGCAATAAACTTAAAAATTGTAAGTTTTTCAAATCTTTTGACAGTTCCTACTGCTTAAGCATCTTGTAGTGTTTTCAGCGTGGCGTCTAATTAATCCAGTAGTTTCTAGAATTTATTGCACAGCTTTAATGTAAGCATTTCAAACAGTTCATGTACTAATGAGTTTATTTAATTACGACTTCAGTAGCTTCATAACATCAAATCTAATTGCTACTATCACTACAGCTACAACTACAATCACTGCCAGCTCAATGTACCGAGGGGATCTGGCCAGTGCAGGTTAATGGTTTAACACGTTGCCTCCGATTGCCTGATTGGTGTAAAACTTCACTTTGTACGCATAGTCACTAGAAGGATCTGAAAAAATTACAGAACCTAACCTACGTGGTACACACACGTGCCACTTTGGAGTCAACGTGTTAACACATTTCCTGACTAACCTAACCAGTGCCTAACCGGTACAAACTTTTACTACTTACACATAGTCACTAAATTGCTTCATTAAATGTACACTCCACACTACTACTCTTCACAAAAAATGTGTTAATTTGTCACGCTAGTGCCCCTTCTGTTCCTCCTCCAACATGGAACAACGAAATTTACGGAAATGACTGACGCCGATTCAAAAACAGAAAATGCACGTGACTGCAGCCTGGAATTACATGTTCTTTTCATTTTTTCAACGATTCAACATTCAACACTAGAGTTATTGGGCTGCAATCGTGCAATGTAGAAAATGAATAAACTATTTTGTTCAAATTTTGTTTAGTAAAACATTTGTGATTTTTCTATGAACGAATTTTGATGCTATAAAATTGTCCTAAATTACTACAAGAAAATGAATCATAAAACTTGAATTAGTATATTGAGTGCATAATTTCAAAATTAATCAAGATGTAAAACAGGAATGGTACATTTTTATATGGCTTAAGAAGTATTAAATTTTAAAGATAAAGTAAAAGATAGTTTGAAAATTACATTCAGGCAGGACATTCAAAAAATGCAGGCCAAGGAGAACAGTAATTCTGCACAATTTGCCACCATTAAAGGTTTACAGCAGGACGATATTACAGTAACTTAATGCATAATGTAGTGAAGCTAAGGCACCGAAATGTTGCTTGAAGGCCCATAAAGCTCTTTACGAAGCTGATAAGCACACGAGAGACACCGGAAAAACGAGGGTTGTAAATTGGATGAAATATTTATATTAAAAGGCCAGCGAAATTCCAACGTTTGCCGGACTCCGTCCATCGCTGGAATAGCAGGTTAATTCCGCAGTGACGGAAGCAAGGAAACCGTTTGGGTGTCCCAATTTCGGGCAAAAATATGAATAAGTTACAATTGAAATTCAAAAGATAAAATATATTTTATAGGGCTCACTGAAATGTATTTTATGGTGGAATGGTTCTCAGTTAAAACTTTAAATGTTTTGTGACGTTTTTAGGACGCAAATAAAAATAGCAATAGCTCTGATTAATAGAAAATTTTTCATTCATGCGTAAAGCAGGACTTTGTTCAACACAACGTTTGTCCTCGTGAAGAGATGAAAGCCGTTTATTTTAACACTGTATGAGGAATTTTTTAGTTACAATTCGTACACAACAATTCTTAAAAAAAAATGCAAAAGGAGAAAGTTTAGGAAAATAATTATTTCAATTAATTTTCAATTTGGAACTGTAAATTTTGAGCTTCAATAGAGTTTTATAAAGCATTTGAAATTTAAATTTGTTTATAGCTTCGTATTTTGAGATAACTATTGTGCGGCATGTTAAACATCATAGAGGCTGATCGGTGGCTGTCATCAATTCACGTCCGATCAAAAGAATTCAGTGGAGCACCACCGCAAATGTATCGGCTGAAACGATTCAGTGATGGACAATTCCAACGAGCAATGGCAAGGTCTTCATTCTTGAAGCAAGGCAATGAGAAACCAGTACAGAATAGTTCTGCTGCAGTGCGGTGAGGAGTCAATAAAGAGTACAGGGTGTCAGCCATTGGTCAACCATTTCTAGGTAAAGAGACTTGTTAAATGGTGAAGAGATTTTATGGACACCCTGTAGTTCCAGGCGCAAGACAATGAGCATCCGTCATAATTTAGCTCAGAGGTAGGACACAAACGATACTGAGAGTACAAAGTAAATAATAACTAATACCTTACTTAAATTAAACTGATTTATATTGACATCAAAGTTTACATCCACATTTAATTTTCCCAACAATTAAAATTATGTACGCTGTTAAAAACCATACTAAAAAGGAAAGTAAAGTGGTAGTTAGGCCCACCAAAAGAATAAAAGGGAAAGATAAAGGTTTCTCTGCTCAAAAAAATCAGATATATAGGAAATTTCACCCTTCATTCTAACCATTTTATGTATAACCAAAATAAACCAATAAAGCATCGTCGATGGAAAATATCCCTGTATGTTCTGCCGTGAGCCAACGCAAATAATTAAGCCAATAAAATTGAATGTTAATTTTAAAAAGTTTCTTTTGAAGACCACACTCACACAAAGTCAAGGATAGTAGACACCAGATTCTAAGAAGTAAAAGGAAGCTCAGTTACCACCAGACTGCAAGTCGCCCAAACACGCGCATGTGATGCAGTAGCTACCCTTGTGTAGTCAACCTGACCAGACCTCAAGTCGACACTCATTAACAGAACTGCATCTTGCTACTCAATCGCTTGTGTATCTCCTGTTCTTAATGTAGGTAGTACTGTCTGCTGAAGTAGGGCTCCAAATAAACGAATACGCAACTGCACCTCTATCAAAGCTAAATTTTTGACAACAGCAATGGCTGGTAATTTTTAAAGTGGATTCTTGGCGAGTCTTTCGCAGCAAATGATTTAGTTTATGTGCATAAAATAAAGATTTCCCAAAAGATAAGCTGTTGATAAATATTCCAAAACCATGTGTGAGTCGACCCACGTAAGTTGATATGGGACAACAGTGTCAGTCCTTATTACACTATTCTGATGCAGCAGCTGTAAGTTATTTTTACATATGGTAATCACAATTCCAGCTCGGTGGGCACAAAAAGAATATTTCATTTGTACAAATCTTATTTCAAAAATAGAATGGGATACATGAATTTCATTACAAAAGTTCTTCCGAAAAGGATTGTTTTAATAACCCGCCTGCCAGCAGGACACACACAGAAAAACTTCTTGCAGCGTCGCCAGTTTCACTGAGTCCGTCTAGTGTTTGAATTTTACCACGACCAGGCTATCTTTTTCCTCTACTTAATTTCTGGCAGTCGATTGTGTTCCAGGAGAGCAGCCAGTTTGTTACAGGCACGACAGCAGTAACTCCCTCTATTGCGTCATCAAATACCTACTCCGAGTGAATGAAAACTATGCACACATTTGAAGCAGTTCTAAAACAGGAAGAAAGAATTTGCTTGCAAGTTTATATCGTCAAATGGGGAAATTTTTGAAGAACTACATTAAATAAAGAAGCTCAACGAGCGGCGAAGGCGAAGACTTGAAGTTTGAAGCTGTCCACCTTCAAGGATACAAGCAACCAAAACGATCACGAATTAATCTCTTCTACAAGCACATGTGAGGGGCAGAATATGAGTTTTGACCAGGAAGCGAGGTACTCACGACACAAGGTAACGTAATCATGCGGTCGCCTGAGATCAAGGGTACTCACACGAAGCGTACCACGGTAGCTGTACTCTGACTATGATACAGGAGAGTTAAACAAAGCCTCGCAAGCGCAAAAACATGAAATACTGGTAGACAGGGACAGTAAACAGTAAAATCCCAGACACGAAAATAGGGAAAAATGAAATTATAATGGGATAATACTGCCAGCAGACAATTCTCCATTACAGCATAGCAGTGAGTCTTTAGATGGCTAGAGTAGCGACAACATGGAAGCAGATATAAAAGGCAACGCTGTGTCTACTTTTACTCTAAGAATAATCCTATAAGAGCTGTTGAGAATGGCAAATGATAATGAGAAGCATCAGGAGAATAATGATTGATACACAACCTCCATTAATGGAAATCCTACGCTTACAAACTAATAACGAGTTTAACGCGTTGAAAACTGACCTAGAGATAACCAGAAAAGTAATTAACGTAAGGACCAGGTGGGTAGATACATGCATTCAGTGAAAATTAAGACATATTGAAAAATACTAGAACTAAAAATATCTGGTAAAATTATGTTGGACAGTCAAGCGAAATTTTATCATTATAAATGAAATATTGTTTGAATCTCCTTTTTATTTAGCGCTGATGTGATCGAACGCTAAACATAAAACATTTATTGCTCCTGTTCATTTCAAATGTTGTCGGCCACACAATTTCATTTTCATTTATGATTTTTTCTATTATAATCAGTCGGAAAAAATTGTCATTATTACTATTATCAAATTAAACTTGAAGCATAAGTAATAAAATAATGCAGGACACTTTTGAGGATACCTAGTATAAGAAGGTGAAAGATACAGGTGTACTTAACACGAGAGCAATTACCCAGACCCAAAATCTGACCACTCTATAGTCAAGTATGCTATCAACAGTACTCGTCTATGGGCTAGTTTTTACGTCAATAATTACTGTAACAACTAGTCTCCCTGTCAATAACCGTTTACTGACTATGGTCTCATCAACAACACTCTGATGCTGAGTGTCCAGCAACACCAGTCATCGGATAACAAATCTCTATGAACAATGAGCTTTTAAGTGCAAAGCACATAGTCAACACCCCGCACAAGCCCACTTTGGCTCGGCGTCGATACTACACGTAAAAGGATTTCACATCAAAAACTCGACTTTGAGATGCTTAAAATCAAGACACTCGAAGCAACGATACAAGACACCCGCTTCTGAAAGCTAAGTCATCCTGCTTAATTCAAACGAATGAGCTTACTCTTTATATTCCATGAAAAAGCTTTGGGTAGAATCTGAATTGTATACAAACAGACCGGTGCATATATAACTATAAATATCTTATCAAAAGTAAAAAGCGTTGTTGAAGCCTTAATTTCGATAATTTTTAATCATAAAATCTGATTCCAAACCATACATCGGTACCAAATGATATTCCACATCGTTTGTTTAGTCAAAGTGCTTTTATTGATTTATCTTGAAAAATAAATCAATGCAAGCATGAGATTTTTAAGTAGTCACCATGTTTGTCGGTTATCAAATACTTAACACGCATCAATAAAAAGACTTCAATATAAGGATTCATTCTTAATTCATATCAACGTTTTCGAAAATCTATCTACAACAGCGAGTACACAACACTGACGTGCATCATGAACTAGAGTTGCATTGCACTCCACCTGTGCATGTTCGCCTTAATTTGAAGTAGAGACTCCCTACAGTTTGCTGAGGCTGGCTCACCCTGCACAGCTCTCAGCTGCCAAAGATGGAGAGATTCTAACGAGCCTGAGATGTCAACCGGCTCAAATGCTCACGTGACCATGATGGGATTTGGGTCATCACGCTTCACGGATAAAGCAGGTCTGAATTTGACCAGAAAATCTCGTAGATCCCGTCAAATACAAGTTCAGGTACGCTTGTAACTGAAGGCACGCTCGTAGAGCTGCGCTTATACAGCTGTGTGCTCAGACGGGGTAGTGTGAAGGCGCTGCGACAGCATTGTGAGCTTACATATGTAGACTTGCACAAGTGTGCTCGTGCAGGTATGTTGCTGTGGACACATTTGCACGCGCACTCATGTACTAAAAGATTCCTAATCTTACGCTAACTTCAAATGAGATTTTACCAGTACAACGGCAGAAATTGTACGGGTAAGCGTGTATAGGAACTATACGTAAACCGTTGACGATCGTGTACCAGTCGAGGAGGAAGATTAGTACAATAACCAAGAAAACTTCATCGAAGGAAAATCAGGTTGAGTGTATGGTGGAATATTGAAGGGATTATCCCTTCCGAACTTTTCAAAAACAATCAAACAATACCTACTTATCTCTACTGTGATCAACATAATCGTTTGAAAGCAGCTTTGAATCAAAAGCCACCCTCCTTAGTGAACAAAAATGGTGTCATCATTCATCGAAATAATGTTCGTTCTCACACAGCTCGACTGACGAAAAATCTCTTGGTACAACTTGTTTGGGAAATGTTACTTCATCCACCATATTTTTTCGAACTTGCTTCTTCTGACCATCTCTTGTTTCGGAACTACAGAACCATCAGGATGGTCTAAAGTTGGCATCAAGAGAAAAGGTTGAAAATTATTTCATTAAAATATCCACAATTTTTGCTCTCTGTTCCTTCGTGTACCGTGTACTTTTTGAAATTAAGATTTACGAGTTATACAATGAATTTATTATGATTATCGATAGAGTAGGTACAACACTTCAGTAAATTTCAAGAATTTTCTATTCTATGACACTATTCAAAATTTCTTAGCTCTCATAGTTATTTTGGTGCTGATTTCTAAAAGGGTCTGTCACTTATGCGCCACCAATATTTCTGGCTGACAAGAAACAAACTGAATGATGTACATATGAAACTGACCTATCATGAGGTAGAATCTGATGAATATTCTACGAACAAATGTGGCGTGCTGCATCTCTGCCAGAGCTGAAAATAGTAAGGTACATGGTGACGATGGCAACGTTATGATACAGCAACACAATAGAATAAACAAGAGAACATTACAGAGAATACATGCAATATTGAAAGTACAGTAGTGACAGTGAATTTTACCAAGGAATAATATAAAAGTTTCACGATTTCAGATCAGTTCACAATTTCTCCAAATAGTGCGAACTTCAGTTCACAAAACGTGTTGCTCGTCGTCAATATCCAACGTGCAGGCGTCAGTGAAAAAGATTCTACAAAGGTCGGATTAAGTCGACACTTGCACAAGACGCTGCAGCGGACGCCATCGCATGCATGAGACAAGTCGTATACGTCTAAGCAACACGAACACGTTTATAAAATTTTGCTGAAATACCACGATAGAAGCTCTGCATTTGTGCTACGAGGGACTTAGAAAAATCTTGCTAGCCGTAGCGAGGGACTGAACCACCTCGTTTGTCAGCACCTCGTGATGTCTGTGCGCCGGCGTTTGTATCACTGGATCACCAGTAGGACGAGATCAAGTAACATTTTGAGCGAACAATCGAAAACTTGTGATCCCATACAGTCGGTTCAAAGTTTATTGTGTCTGGCAAGACTGGAAGCAATCATCACAAACAGACAAAACCCGGCCCAATCACGTATAATAAATACAAAAACTTAACAGTATTATTTTCCTGCTTCTTGAGCACTGTTGTTATGTGCTGCAAAAGGCAAGTTTTACTATTTGTTTAAGTATTGTTATTTATGTGTTATTTTACGAACAAAGGAATGGGAGTGTCGTGAGTGGCATAAGTGGCAGTCAACGAGTTATCTGGAGAAGTTAATATGCCCAAACACACAAGTTTGATACTCCAGGTGGATGGTAATTACGGTAAAACATTACAAGAAGCTTCGAGGGCTTATTTCTCTGTCTAACTTTGTTCTCGAATTAATTGGACTGCAACGCTTGCGGCACGATACCCACTTAATTTTTTAGCAGGACCATCGATCAAAATCTTCCTTGATTGTTACAAGATTTTACAATGGACGGAAATAACCACTCAACTTATATTAAAGTTAGATTGGTTACCAGCTTATTCATGAATGATAGGTACAGGCTTCACTGCTCCAGATCCCAATATTGTGAACAAAAACAAGAAGAGAAACCTTTTTACTTCAGTTATTTTATTTTGCAAGCGAAAATTTGCATCGTTAACGAAAAACATACCTATTAAAATGAAGCTTTCGGCCTTAAACAGAATTTTCAACGACAAACAAACGAAGAGATAAATATATAACCTCTGATATTCCTCGCAAAAGATGAATTGATCTGTAAACTGAATTCTTTCAAGTGGAGGCGTTTTTTTTTTTTTTTTTTAATTTATTGTACGAAGCCTAAGAGACGATGTTAAACAATTATTAAGACGAAAAATATCTTTCTAGAGCAAAAATCCTACCTGCGCCACCTACTTAAAAATCAACTCCAACAAATTAATACAAATACGGAAGACCGAGGGCTGTTCCAGCGCCAACATCATTAACGTGACACAAGAATATGAACGAAAGGCTCATCTTCAATAATTCTAGTGCGGTATGAGGTCATGTCCTGGAAACCAGCATGTTCCACCAGTCTTGTGGAGCTCGTTCGAAAAGTTATCAGGGATAAACAAGGCTAATTTAGAAAACAAAGGTCGTTGCTCAATAGCAAGCATCATTTCTACGAGGTAACTTGTGCTATGTAAAGTTTGGGGTAATCATACATTAACTTGCTAGCAACAATTTTCATGTATTAGAAACTAACGCTTTCAATCATAGCCCTTGTTTTACTACACATATATCATGTAGCTCAAGAAGCTATGTGATTCTTCTTGTTCTTGGCCTGATCAATATGCCCACGCTTCTTTTCAAACACATGACAAAATTTCATCGGAGAGCACACTTGAAACAGCAACCACTAAGGAATTCTGTCTTCCATGCCTGGCCTTTTTATTTGCTTCGTTCTTTCCATCGTTCACTTCGAGGGTGTCTTAGTTTGTAGTCTTTTAGATTTTTTCATCAGACACCTGGGCTTTCACTCGAAAGGTGCTAGACTGTTGAATTATGTGCAGACAACGACATGAATATCATTATAAATAAGGGTTATACCCCTGCATACCCTAGAAGAATATTTTAACAGCGACAGAAAATGAAATCAGTAACACACAAGTTTGAAGAATAATGTAAACAGCCAAGGTCCCGAAAACACTCGTGCACGAAATGAGTGCCACGAAACACCTACCTCCTTCACGAGAAAGAAAGAGAAACAGAACGAGAAATTATGAGATCTTTCCAACTGTAGAAGTAAACCTACACAGCGTACTAGAACAAGTTTTACCACTTTTTCTAATATGAGTGCCCACGATTACTACTGAGTAGTGCTGCTTGCTTCCTAAAGTACACTGACGTAGACTAGCTCTATCAGTATACTACGAGTTGAACTCAGGAATCTTGCATCTCCATAGAGCAGCGATGGGTGCCTTTAATACGCTTAAGAAGAATCCACTTCAGCTTATTCCTGTGAATAAATGAACAGTATAATCAACTCCAAACTAAGACAGCTACAGCTAACCATGCTTGAAGCAACATTTCTACCCGAACAAATATCTTTCGACTACGCAATTAACATTAAATATTAGTTCACCTTACTATAAAATTGGTTCAATATGTCTAGCACACTATAGTTAAATATTTTTATTGCACTCACGTAGAAGGGTAAATAATTTCTGACTTTCAGTGGAAATTAGTTCGAATTTGTGAGTCTTGGAAAAAATTGGCAGGAAGGCCGCTACAAATTTCGTCCAGATCAGGGCGCCTGGGGCTGCCTGCAGGCCAAATTTGAGCCCCGGTAGCGCCGTACTATCAGGCCATGGAGGGAACTTATCTCAAATATGTGGCCTCCAGAGCTGCAATCTAACTCAGAACACACTGGCCAAGGTCGTACACAGTACAACAATGCATGAAGCTACAGCAGCTAAATGAGAACGTCGCTCAATTCGCAAGTGTTAGGAGACTGTTGGAAGTTGAACGCTTTCAGCAGACGGAATTCGTAAAAGATGTAAAGTCATATTTACTCTTGCTGTCAGTTTTCCTGCTGTATCATTGAGAGGTTATATGGTCCCAGTAAGAAAGTTTTTGAAAAATGCACGAAATGAATAAAAGTAGAAAGGATAGAGAGAAATGCAAATGTAGGAGGCAAAGAAAGGGGAAAAGCTTTTATTTATGCCGGATTGCTGTATAATAAATACGTAATTTGAAAATGCAGTATAATTTGTTCGAACCATTCCGAGGCTCTGAAAATTAGTGAGAATTAACGATAAAAAAGAATTCCTGAGCAGGTATGCATACTTCATTCGTGAACACCGGCACTATGTCGAGTTCCTCATTCCAAAAGATGGGCTGTACCCAATGAGCCAACTCTAAATATACCTGAAATGTTCAGTCTTTCTTTTTAGTCGAATGTAGAACACGAGGGACATGAGGAACATGGTAGACATGAGGGGCACGAGGGACATCTGTCGTCTACTGGAATGAGGGCAGAGAAGGAAGAGAATCAGACACTGCGAGACGCTCGTGCTATGAAACTGATGCCTCATTATTGAAGCCATTACCTGTCGTCGCGACGCAACCCAGCGTGTTCCTGTCATCGTTCATTAATTGTTGCTCTATTGAAGTCGGCTGGCCCGGAAGGCCGGACAGAACTAGAGCCACTCGCTCATGTACACTTTTATTAGGCAAGCGATGACAAACTTATCAATAAAGTGATGCTGAAGGAGGAATAAACTCAGTCCCTCGTGAAGTTTTTCATGTATGCAAGCAGAATATCAAGGGCGTATTTGTGTCTGTGACGTCAGAGAATTTATTTTTGTTGTTAATATAAAGTCAGTTGTTGTTTCCCTTGCGAATACCAAAAGATATTTTGCTTCAGTGGAGAATACCAGGGGAGATTTTGCTTCTGAATAATGTTTAATGAATTCTTGGGAATTCAGGGATTTTCTCTCAAAACAATGTAGGGAGAAATATTTTTCTTGGTAATACTTCAGAAAGATTCGCCACTGACTTCAGAGAGTTTCAGGAAATTTATGTCTCCAAAAGAAATCACTGAAGAAAAGAAATGGAGAAGCGATACTATTACAAATCGATTCAAATCCACCCCTAAAGTTATTACTTCCCACACAACTCAGTTTAGTTGATGTGTACTCATGCCAGATATAGCTTTCCTGGCGAACATCACTAAAGAATCTTATCTATTCATGGCCGGCTATGCGGTCAATCATTCATTAAATTGAAAATATGTTGAAAAAAACATATATTTACTTCAGAAATAGACCTAAAATTGAAGAACCATAACCCTTGATTTCCTATATTTGTTCCCAATAATTTTTTGCGAATAGACTTTCCAAGTTGCATAAAAAATTATGGGATAGTGGGATGAAATCAAATTTATTTATTACTCCAGAACATCTCACGTCCTCCCCCTACTTATTATTTCAGAGAAAATTGGAAACTGGGAACTCAGGACTATTTCAATTATTTGAGAACACTGATCAATCTGAGATTGGCATCATAAACATGGCTTCTATGACGTGAGTTCACTTGATAATAGATACTTCAGGCATGACAGACAAGCTGTTAGTGAGTGAGAAAATTGTAGACAAGGTATGAGGGAGAGAAGGAAGTGTAGACAAAGTGTTAGTGAGTGGAGGAAGTGTAGACATGGTATTGGTGAGTAGGGAAAATGTAGACAAGGTGTTAGTGAGTGGGGGAAGTGTAGACAAGCTGCTATCACCTGCATTATCTCCCCTACACAACCTCACTTACCTCCAGTGCCATTCGTGGTATCAGCGACATCCTTGCATCCCGCTGCCTCGCTCACGCCGAATTTCAGAAGTTGTCTTTCTGCAGGTGCCGCACCTCCTGCAGTGTTGGATGTATCTCCTACAGTATTGGATTTACCTCCTGCAGGGTTGGGTGAGCTGTGGAACGTGTTGCTAGTAGAATGGTGCGACTTAACTCTATCAAACGCACTCCGTAAGCCTGAAGTGCGTCCAAAAACAGACAACATCGCAGTATTTCCACCGTAACTTTGATCCGAAAGCAAACTTCCCGGAGCAACTGGCATGGAGTTCAGAAAAAGAGCACCCCATATTATCTTCGCTTGGAAAACCAAGGAAAGAAGAGCAATGTAAAACACTGGCAGAAGCAAGTGTTGGCCGTTGGTGCAGTTTAGAGGTAACATCGTCCGCTTGTGTAGAGGCCTTCATGCATGAACACATTGATGTTCCACAACACTTGTCACTGAACACATTGAACTTGACTGTGTCACCACAGCAGACCAGAGCGAACGTTATCTGGTTCACGCTGGAGAAATCACTCGGTTGCGTTCAATACAATTACAACTAAGTAATGAAAAATACATTTTTCTCTTCACTTTATTTTTTTATTTATCATACTTATTTTAAGAGCACACTATTACGATTTTTATTATCACACTCACTAAATTTATTCTTGTATGAAAGACACAGATTTTCTCTTAGACACAATTGCTACCTAAATTTTTTTCTTAAAATTTCAGGTGTACTTCACTGTTTCAGTGAGTGTGAACACACAATATTATTGTAAGCTTGAAACTCTCTCACTAAGACAAGTCACGTGTTGTCGGAAACATTTTGCAAAGATGTTCAACCTGCAAGTGATTTTATGAGCACAAGATTAGCAACAGAAAATGAGAGTGAGACGCACAACAAGAACGGGATAAAAATTTTAATAGCACTTTAAATTACACTAGCAAAATTAAATGGGGTACAAGCCTAGTAAAGATTATTTCAAAGATGACGTAGTGAGCATCTCTAAACTAGGAACTACTGCAGCGTGCGGTGCACAGACAATCAGCGTGGCAAAGGTGCACTCGTCCAGGTGGTCGGCTGCACGGTACGCTGGTATCCAATGCTGCACTAAACTGCAATGAGAGCAAGTCCCCAAAATGCGTCTCATAAAAGTCAACTCCGCAACAATTTTGCAGAAAGAGTAAAATTGATAAAACGCAACGAACCATTAAATTCAGAAAAAACTTTTCGTCGAAATTCGAAATGGTTATGACAAGGAAAGAATGTTTAATATTCTGGATGTTCAATATGACAACTATGGAATTTAATACATTAAGGACAGTTTCCTGCCTGAAATGAAAGTGACTTCTTCCAATCACACAAAATTCAGTGCCTATATATGTTGAAAAACTTGAGGTGCTTGAATTTAAAAATGTTAAAAGATTATAAGTAATGTTGTTAAAATTCGAGTTAGAATTGTTTATCTTTTCCAATGTAAATTGTTATTTATCTTTTCTTTCCAACTATTTTCAGACAGAAAATTCTGTAAAGATTACATTTTTCGCATGTCTCGTAGCATGAAGCGAGCAAAAATTGTAATGTAATTTTGATACCCTTCTCATAGCAGCTATCTCATAACTTCTTGTTTTTTTTTCGTCTGCTATGTGTGTGGAAGTTCGAATCCTTCTAACAGCGATCATGTCATGTCTACATACATCACATTTTTTGTATCTATTGTTGCAAAGTTATTTGACGATACAGCTGCGGCTTTTCCTCAACTCCAGCAGAAAGCTGACCCACAGAATGATTCCAAGCCCTCCACTAACGAAAGTTACGGATGAATTCAAAAATGCTTGTAAAAATAGTTATTGGAAAAAACTCGTGTTGATATTTCCAACCATGCCCTTATGGACTCATCAGTGTGAGAACTAATCTATCATTTTTTGCAAACGTTACGCACACTCATTACGAAGTCATTAAGCCATTGCGCTGGTTTTCAATGTATTGTTTCATTTACGAACACCGCTACTCCCACTACATCAAAATTTACTCATTAGCTGAGGATCAAACGATTGCGTGGCGACTGAAGGGAATTACTGCACCATCCAACAAGCTAAAGGGACAAATTGATGGCAGAAGCTCAGAAACAGCTGATTGCTTGATGGTCTCATCAGTCGCGTGTGTGGTTGAGAAAATTAGAGACCGCCAATTCGATAGGCTTCGAGCCACGCTGTCCCAAATGCTGAGTTTAGTGTTAGAAATTGAAACCAAAACCCTGTAATATCGGAGCATTTTAGCATTATTCGAAGTGAAATTGTAGAGACACATAATGGAAGATGAAACGTAAATTTGGTCTCACCTTCCGCCATACGGAGTAGATCCACTTCAAATGAACAGATAGAGGGGAAATTCAATCCGACCCAGCGTTATCCTACACATAAAGCTTCACAAAAGCAGAAAAGATCTTGAGTGTAAGCTTGAAAATGATAAAATACCTTCTGTAGAAAATGAATCCCAATTAATCTAGTCTGAATAACATGGAAGTAATTTTCAACCAAAGCTACTAAATAGAGAAATATAACGCTCTGAAATAGGAAATAACGGAAAACACAATTATTTTTTGAAAAAGTAATCAGATCACAGAAACTGGAAAATAGTGGACAAATTCGTGACGTCATTCTACCTTAACATCCCCACCAGTTCCATTTGCTACGTGACCTGATGTTGTGTTCTGGGGCATTATAATCAGTCAATTAAGAACATGACACGATGTTCAGTTTTGTAACAGGATTTCAGTCAATTAGCAACAGAAAGCTCCTCGTGAGCCACGCAGGCCTCCAAAGTTTACTACTGCTATGAATATTTTGATACAAATCTGTCCTCTTTAATGGATAAGTACATTTCCATGACCTATAATACTTTGTTTCCAATCACGTATATTGATCCGAAAAAGTTCTAACTGCTGTCTAACATGCATTCCAATTTTCTTTGCATTTGGGTGCTCCCAAGCATTCATTTCATGCATTGTTGCTTTTTCTTGCGCTGAAATATTACTATATTTTATAGTTTTTTGTTCCACAAAAATGTTTTTCGTATTTTTGCGCTCAAATATGAAGGTATTTTATTTCTTGCTGTACTCAAACATGCCTGATTTGCTTTCACCGTTGAAATCCAATTTTGTGAATATTAAATTCTGAACGCAGATCATGTCCCTGGTCATGCACTTAGTGTGCTGCAACAGAGACGCTTAATTGACTTAAGCAAAGTCCTGAACTAATATTGCAGAGAACAGCAACGCACTTGTCGACCCTTGGCAGCGTCAAGGTAGAGTTGGCGACCTGTCAAGCAGCAAATGATATACAGAAGCAGCACTTCCTGCAACACTTGCATGTAGTCTCCATTGTAAAAGAATTATTTGAAGCTTACGGTAAGTTGATACTGATGTGTAGGCTCTTACTTCCTCTTCAGAAAGAATGGTTTCAGTAGATCTAAAATGGCTGAGATCAGCGTTATGGCAGTTACACTGTCAGAATTCTTATTGGTACACGTCTTTAACATAGGATGAAGAACGACACAAGTGTTCAAACGGTGTGCACAAAAAAAATGATGACTCGTACTACCAGTGCGATGAAGGCGAGCCCGCATCATTTAGTCTATTATGAGTTACCAGCTGCCAAAACTATACGTCAGTGCTGGTATTGACAGACCCGGCACTACACCTAGACCGGTATTCCAAATGCTACCACGATCATTTTGAAGACACTTTTCTTCTTGAGATAATAAAGCCAGTAAAGAAAGTGAGTTACCTTAAGCTACTAAAAACTTGCACAAAATTATGCCTTTAAGTACCAAGAAAGTGGAAGCCGATAATTCCCATGCAGAGTACGCTTAGATCACACCATGAGTGCATGGCATTCGGTATTGAACCAAGAATGGGCCAAACGGCTCGTTCCTATTGCCTTATTCTATTCAAGTGTTCATACCATCATCCTATTATATTATAATATTAACCTAACACTAAATGTCTCATTGCTCTCAAGCGTTTATGATTAAATCAGAATATACGCGTAATAATACTACTAGGCAGATGTATGTATGCAGGTGTTGTGCGTCCATCCCTCATCCATGCCTCTATCAGCTTGCATTACATACAAAGATAGTTCACTTGCATTTTTATGACAGAACACGTAAATTAATGAAGAGCAATGGGTCTCATACTCGACCTGAAAATCATCTTTTTTGTTTTCATGAATACTAAACTGTACTCTATATGAACTAGAAAAATATTTAACGTAATCAAAATGGAGCGAGAAAAATGTTAACGAGAAAATCCTTTTAGCATCAAATATTTTTCTAATAACTTCAAAATTGTTCATTAGATATCAGATACACAAAATTCATTCGATATACAATTTTAAAAACTTAGCTACGTACTAACAAGCTTATGTTTATGTACAGAAGGCCACGGACGTTATGCACACCAGAACAGAAACTAATTACAGTAAGATAAAACATGGTAATAATGCATGAATGAGCATGAGTTACAACACTGGCAGATCGTGAATTTTTTTTGACTGTTTTTGTCCTGAGTTCCTATTCTAGATCATTCTTGTTGCGATTTGTATTTATTGTGGAAATAAATGTCAAGGCTTTCATTGCAAGCCGAAGAGTTCGTTTCAGAGTTATCATTGACAATAAATTCACGTAGATATGTATCTCTAAAAATCTAAGTTGAAATGGGCAATGTTGTCGTGTTAGTCTACGGGGCTTAGTACGCCAATTTGAGCTCAGCTGACTGCACATTTTACTCCAACAGCCCAGGACGCATCTCGTGACACCCTGTAATTGAACTAATTCTATAGTAACTAGCAATTCATCACCAAAGATTTACTATTGTTCATGTCTTCCTTCTTTCTAAAAGAAACACATGATTCCTACATACTTTTTGGAGCGCAAATCCGTCAAGAGGAACACGGAAATATAGGATATAGGAATGAGAGAAATACAGGCAAAAGTTTTTTCGTATGGAAATTCTGTGAGGGAAAAAGAGAGGGAACACTTGGCACCCAAGGTTGTTATGGATTGTGCAAGATATCATTCTAATACTAAGCGCACTAAATAAGGCAACAGTTCGCAGAGCACAACTTTACACAATTTAAAATGTTAGCGTGTCATGATCATTCACTTGCTGCCCTGCACCAGCTCGTTCCTGACAGCAAGATTAGATTAAAGATTAAAGAAGAAGAAATAAATTGAAGAAAAATTAAGATATGAACCATGCTCCTTCTCCTTCAGAAAGCTCTGTTATTCTGCAATAATAACTCCCATGCAACTCTACGTTGATCTAATTTCCTGTCAAGTTTTCCTGATCATAAGGGCCAGACATTGCCTCCAAAACTAGGCGAGATTGCTTCTAGACAAGAAATCCAAAACATTTTATTAACACGAGTATTTCCACCGAGCAGTTCTAAACCAGGAGAGGAAGCACGCTTTTATGGCGCCGGCAAGTCGTTCGGAAGACGAAAGGAACAGACTACACTGAAAAACTACTTCACTGTCGTTTAAATTTTAGGCATCATTCATCCTGCATACACCAAGCAGCAAGGAGAAAGACACAGCATTAGGAAAATCATGAAGCTTAAAAGATATGTGAAGGACTGCGGTTCTACACAAGAAAATTCCGTGGATCACGAGTAGCGTGTTTGCCAAACAAGTGAACTCTGCCTAAAGAAGCGGCGTTCGAGACTGGGAAGGCTGAGCTGCAGAAGTGGTTTGTAAATACGAGGCGGTCGCTGTGTTGCGACGCGTCTGACCGCTGCCGTGCCCCATGCGTGTTAGACTCTTTTCACTCCACACACAACTCGCTTACAAGTCATTTGGAATTAACCTGTCTAGTCATCAACAAATCTGACTAATTTGAGAATGTCTGTTTTTAAAATTCAGAATGAAAGTATCTTATCGAGTTCAGGTGATGTTGACTTCAAGGCAATTTCGCATTTCGACTTACGCTTTAATAGCTTTTTGAATTATAATTTCTAAATTAGGGTAGCAATTACATTTCCTACACTAAAGTCTGAAACAAAATATCTTCCTAATTCTCTTGGACCACAAATTATTTCAGTATTGTTTAATTTTAGATGCATGAAATTTCCCGTGACAGTTTCAGATTACGCATTTAGCTAAAATTTTGTTGCAAACTTTCCTGCATTGTAGCTTGGGACAACGTTAATCCATTGCCTCTTTCAACATCGCTGTAATTATCACCTGCAAGTTTGAAATGAAAAACAGATTACGATACATCAACTAGGATCACTGTCAGATTACTGTGGAATTCATATAATATCCGTCGGAGACCTCGATATGACCCCGGAACTGAAAGAGATAACTAAAATAATTATATGCACGTGCTTCTTCATCCATTAATTTGTAAGCAGGAAACTGCAGTACGAATGCTTATTTAATAATTTATTAGCGAGTAATAATCAGTCACTGTGACAAAATTAGGTTCAACAAGAAGCATCGCACACAACTCTTAGATTATTTGACAGCAAATCCCAGGTGCTTTCTGTTAGCACTTGTGTTATAATATTATCCAGGCACTTTAGAATAGAAGAATAGAATGAGGCTATAGGAACGAACCTTCTGGCCCATTCTTGGGTCGGATAATTACTTCGATAATTATTCGGTTATTTACCCAAGTCCCATGCCGTATTTCTAGCCGCGTCATCCATGTCGGCAGCGAGATTCGAACCCGGGTCTTTCCGCTCGCAAGCAGATTCGCTCACCAGTCGACCAAGCTGGTGAGCTTTCTGTTAACACTTGTGTTATAATATTATCCAGGTGCTTTCTGTTAACACTTGTGTTATAATATTATCCAGGTGCTTTCTTTTAACACTTGTGTTATAATATTATCCAGGTGCTTTCTTTTAACACTTGTGTTATAATATTTCGAGCATGAGTCAATTCAGTACGTGGCATATAGCACAACACTAGCGAGTACTCGAGCATACACTATACAGCAAAATTTCAGTGCTGGCAGTTTAAAATTAATAAAGTGTATCAACACTAAAGCTGAGTTTTTTCTTCTTTGAATCAGGTACAATTTCGTTGAATTATCACATTTACATGCATCCCTACATCGTTCAGCAAAATAAAAGTAAGAATTCACAAGGCCTCAAACTATCATAAAATTCAAGGTCAAACAAACATAATTGAAAAAAATGTGTATGCTGAAGATGTTCAACATACAGCGGCAAGAATGACAAAAAAATTCATAGAGTGTAATACGCAACCTTGACTACAAAACTACGCCCACGACAGACTCAACACTAATAGGGATGATGACCTAGCAAGTAGCATAGCTTTCATACTCCTGAGAAATGCAAAGACCTCAACATGCTGGTCTAGGGTCAAGAACAATCGCTCGCTTTGCATCGGTAGCTCAGGCTGTAATAATACATTTTCCCACCAGAACTAACCTTCAGGCAGGGAGGAACCATGGATCTTGACAAGGAGCTTCAGCTGCCCGAGAGTCAACAACAAAGAGCACAGAGCAACATTCTTAGCCATGCATTATGCCCTCAATTCTTCCCCTAGCCTCAATAGCGCCACCGAAATAAGCTACATATTAATTCAATTCCTTCGGAGTAGACGAGGGACATTCTCTTTCAGAGGAAGTGAAAAACGTCGTCTTCCAGCGTACCTGCTTGAGGGAAGCATCCAAGGAAGTTAGCAACCTTAGTATTCTGAAGCTCAATGAAATATAGTGACTGATAAATATTACGTTAATTATTTAACGTAATAAGTGAAATATTATATGCATGAACCTAATATTCCCGAGCGCCTTTTTATTTACGCCCGTATGCTACATGAACAGTACGTATGCCCTAATGAAGTGGAATGGAATAGAATAAGGCAACAGGAACGATCCATTTGGTCCTTTCTTAGATTGCTACCCAAATCCCATGGCGTATTTTTGTTAACACGAATGTGAACGCTTGCTATAAGAATAACATTCACACTTGACCCTATTCAGCCAAACTGTAAATGCTTCACTCAAGCAGAATTCCTACTTACCTGCTTTTTCGTTCCTTAATCTAATAAATCGCCATGTTTGAGTTTCTAAGTTCAAAAGAGCTTTGTATCATGACGAGCGTGCTGTAGAAACTAATCCATTAATCAGAACTTGCAATAACAGTCGAAAATTATCAACAAATATGCACCAAAATCTCAAGGAACGATAAAATAAATAGCGAAATTACCATGACCATCGCAGAAATTAGATCTACTGTTTCCTTAGAGGTAATAATGTTAACGAAAAGCGTACTTCAGACACTTCATACCCGTGGGACTGTTTGATAGTCAATTTTATAAAAATTCATTGAAAACACAATATATGATGAAAAGTTTGTTATTTATCAATGGGGCTCATAATTCAAAGCCTTTCATGTTTGTCAGCAGAGCATGGACGTATTTATCATAGGCAAGCACATCAAGCCAACAGCAATGGATGCTGCACGAGAAAACTTTGAACCTGAACACATGAACTAACGGAAGCCAGAGGACGAAAGGACCTTCAACATAAGTTGTCTCCCATCAATAAATAAACTGTCTGCTGTCAGCAAATAAACTGTCTGTCTCCTCATTTTGCTCCACAAAACTAAATGAAAAGCATCAGAAAGCTCGTTCCCATGATTCTGCTGGAATGAGATCAGTAAAGGCGCTGTAGTATCGAGACCAAATTAAGTTTCTTTCGTGTGCTACAAAGAAGCGCCCACTAAATAAAGGAAGAGGCATGTATCCGGCCCCTCAGATGCTGCCTCATACATGCTACCTCACAGTGACTTTCTTGAGTGCTTAAAGTTCATATGTATTGTTGGAATTTTAGTTTGTAGTAAGACGCTAGCCCTGAAATAACAATGAGAGAAAAACAAAAAGTGAATATTATTCAGACAGTAGAAAACACTGAAAATGAGACTTCTGAAAAAAAAAATATTAGAAGCTGTGAGCGAAAGTGAAAACAAGAATGGCTAGAAGGTTGGCTTCATGGATTTATTGACACATTTGCTTATGGATTGATGTCAGTAAGAACAATTAATGTAAAGTGTTTGCACAATGTATTTTTATGAAATAGCTGGCAGTATAACACAACTGGAGAGGTAAATGAAGACTGAAACGCATCGTAAAAATATAATCTCTGTAACCAAAGCCCGAATGCAATTATTTTTTTACAAGTAATAACATCATCGACTCATTTGAAAAGTAGCACCTGCAAGCTGAAACTATGTGTTGTTGTAGCAGAGCATAATTTGTTCATTGCTATACTGGTTCATACACCTGGCATGATAGTCAATGTTCGTAAGGGTTCTAACTATATCTTGACGACTGACTCATTAAATACTGACACAGGGAATGCACTTTTAAATTAAAACTCCTTGATGGAAAATACTGACTGCACAAAGTAGAATCATCTTAAACATCTATCTGTAGTTATGAAGCAGGAAAATTCATATGTAGCAGTTGACGATCAAGAACTCAATGTTTAGAAAGTATACAAACGAATACGATATCTATAAGTTTTAATTAGTGTTCTAATGACTTTAAATTTAACTTCTTCAATATTTTTATAATACGGTAACTTTTTGTATAACTAAGTATATATGATTTGATACCTTTTCCGAAAAAGTTCATGCAGCCGTGCACCCAACACGCATCCGTCAGCCACTGGTTAAGCTGACATAAAACTAGCACACCTAAGTCGTCAGCTACGTGTCAAGTGCCTACTGGACTCGGGCGCTTTATGAGCCATTCAAGAGAATGAGTTCAAACGATGAGAGTGAGAACTGAGGCCAGTATTGCAAGCCTTTACTCCCCGTTCATGCAACCACAAGTGCAAACTTTCTGTCATTCCATCCTTAGCGCATAGTTTTGAACTTCGAACCTGAGTTTCATGAAATGTTAAAGGGCAAAGTCGAGTCCTGTTTACATGGGATGGAATGTATGCACCATATGAAACAAATGGGAAGTTGAGTCCTGCTTACATGAGATGGAATGAATACACCGCCTGGGGCATTAAATTTGCAAACAATAAGTTTTGTGAGGACGGTCGCGTGCTCATGAAGGTAGCAATATACTAAATACGTACGAAAGTAAACGGCTTATACCACATGAAGAACTTAGCACTTACGGAACACAAATGACTTAAAGAATATCTATGACTTAGAGATGATTTACAGCTGTGACTAGTGGAAGACTTTTAACATGGAATTTTTTCATTCAAGGAAACTTTTTATTTACGGAAAACTCGTGATTTTTGGAAAACTAGTAGACCGTGAGTGAAAAAATTCACGTGTATTTTAATGGATCTTTTTTCTTTCATTAGCCAGATAACACTGTTTTTCTGATGGAGTTTTCCTGCTAATATTGACCATTGAAAATTTTTCTCGTTCTGGCACACTTCTTAAAATGTGACAGAAATAGCTGTTGTGTGTTCCGAACTGTGAAAGACAATCATTTCTTCACTAGAGAACAATTTCAAAACAATCTTCGTTTTAATGGTCCTCAGGCTTGGAAAAGAACCATCATTTGTTGAATTCATGAGAAAATTGTAATCCACGATCTCCCCGTGAAACAACGCTGTTAAACAAAACTCATCTGAAATAAAGACTATAGTTTACCAGAGAATTTTAAAAGTGTGATAATAATTCTTTTGAGGTAACTTTTTTGATTAGATGAATTGGACGTCTAGCTTTTTGGTGATAATAGTGTAGTACAAGCTTGGAAGCCAAATAGCACTGCCTATGACCAAAAGAATACTATACCCACCAAAGAACATGGTAGCGAAACATATTTGTTTGGGTTGTTTCTCCTCATTGACTTTAACAGACCGCTAGAAGTAATAGAATGAACAATGAATGGGGCAAAGTACTTCAAGATATTAGGGGATAAGTGGCTAAGATCAGTTGAAAATATCAAGCTTGAAAATGAATGTAGATTTCAACAAAACAACGATCACAAACATACGGCCAAAGCAACCTTCGATTGACTCAAAAATACTAACATTAATGAATGGCCTTAACCCAGCCAATCAGTGGATTTAAGTTCAATCAAAAGTTAATGAAAAATACTGAAGAAGTAAGTCCACAAACATAGAGGGACAAATCTTTATGAATGGAAGTCCGTCACCAAAGAGGAATAGGTCCAGATTTTGGAAATATTAAGCCCTAATTTAGTTAAGTCATAAAGGAAGCGTTTAAGAGCAGTTATGATGAATAGAGGTGGTCCAACTGAATATAAAATAAATTTTTTTCATGAGGCCAAGTACTTTGTGATCATTATATGTATATGGTATGTCTTTGCACATTGTACGAATTTTAGAAAATCCAATGTTGATGATAGGATGTTTGTTGTTTGGAATTATGTATTTGTATGAGTCTCGTAATTTTATTATTTCCTAAAATGAATTAAAATAGAATTTTGAAATGTCAAAGTAAAGTTTTGAAACTCTCCAAATACTTCACTGTATAATTTGGGGAAGACCAATGACTTACAGAAAAATTATTTAGGGGGCTAATTAGTTTCGGAATTCCAATGATTTATGGAACTTGTCACATACCAAAGACTTCAGATTTATAAAAGACCAATGATTAATGGAAGACTCAAAGTGAATGAAAGACTTATGGGTATAAAAATGTATGGTATATGAGACATGTTTTTTCGTATATTTATGATGTATTAGTCATGATTTATGAAACTTTTGATTAACAGAAGACTTATGATTAATAGCAGATTTATAATTTATGGCAGACTTATGATTTATAGCAGCTTTATGATTTATACCAGATTCATCAATTATGAATTAGTTATTATTTATGGAAGATATATGGTTTACGAAAAGCTTACAATTTATGAAACTTATTTTTCATGCAAAAGTTATGATTGTTAACTAGCATGTGGCTCCATGAAGCATCGCTTTTCTACACTCACGTCATTAGGAAGACTTGTAATTTAGACACAAATGAGAATTCCGTATCATCAGCCTCCGTGCAATCAAGAGACTATTTAGTGTGATGCTTGTTTTTTAACTCGTTTTAAAGAAGGATTTCAACTTCTGCTATTCCTTGTGAGCTACGCGGCCTTTCCTAGGGCAACGAGCGCCGTTGCATGCCTTTTATTTTGTGTAATAGCATCAGAACTTTAGAGCCAAATACTTTTCAAATTCAAGTATTGACTTGCGTTGTAATATCTGCAAAGTTTTAGTTTTCCCTTCTATTTTCCAAAACTTTGTTATCGATATGAGGAATTAAGTTTTTCATAACTATGTTGTATCGTAAAATGAACGTTACCTTTTTCCTTCAGTAGAATTTCCCAACTTTAAAACACAGAAGAAATACATTAGCTCTACCTGCTGAAGTTTAACGTTAAGTTCAGTTTCGTCAAAAGTTCATTCGTACTCTAAAAGTTTTGCACAGATTTTGAACTCATGTTGAAGTTTCGCAAAACACGATACTGAGAAAACATGCATGCAGTACCGTCTGTGCCGCGCTTGTTATGCCACTCGGCTCGTATCGCGGGAGCCACTCGATAACGCGAGCAGCTATTCCGAAGACTCACTGATGTCACGCAGCAGCGAGACCCCATGCACCTCCACAAACGACAGCTGGGGCACGACTGATATATAGGGTTGTTATCTCAAGACGACCTGGACGCCTGGACCGAACACAGACACCGAACACGTGAATGGAATAGTGGTGCAGATGGATCCTCCCAGTGATCTAGGCAGAAGTATACAGCTAAAGTTAACCACTGAGTCGCAACCCAATGCAGAGTTGCTTAGCCATGAGGTTTGACCAAAGATGTAAGGACTCATCTACTTCCTAATATTCGTATTCATAAAATTATGAACATCTCTGCATCAGCCAATACTGTATACTGAGAACATGAATTATATACGCATACTAGCAAAAATACTGTAACTTGAAATGTTAATATAGGCACTAGTGGGCATGGTAATGAGGGTGTTGGCGTCTGTGTTAATGAGGGCATGGGCGGCCCTGTTAGTGAGGACACTTGTAGTCATGTTAATGAGAGTACGGGCGGTCATGTTAATGAGGGTAAAAGTGGGCATGTTGATGAGAACTCGGAAGACCGTATTTGTGAGGGTACAGGTGTTCCTGTCAATGAAGGTACTGAGTGTTATATTAAAGAGGGTGCTGGTGGTCATGTTATAAATGCGTTGAATTTTCAGCCGCTGGAAAAAAGAACGACATTTCATCTTTGGGTCTAAACACCTTAAACTAATCTGTTATTTTATACACATAGTCACCAGAAGGCTCTGAAAAATTGATACCTAATCTAATATTAGTGGGTTAGTTATTATTTATAGGTGGGAGGATCTGGCTGACCAAACCAAAAGAAACTAAATTGCAAATAAAATAAAAAGGAATTTAGTTCAAAGTTTAAATACTCCAATTTGGAATTAATATATTCGTTATGTATGGACAGTTAACATCCTTGAATAAAAGTACATACTGTTCACCCATTCTGCAGACAGAATGGCTAAAATGACTACGCAAGGGCGTCAGAGGTTGCAGGAAACACATGGTTAACAAATTAAAGACGGAATCGAAAAGCTACTTTAGGGAAAGAATTTCAAATTCCCGTGTAAAAAATTACTACCCAATTAAACCATAAACTCGTAACATGTTTAGAAATTAATATCAGTGCTGAAATTTTTTGCTACCAACAGTTTTCAATGTCGTAACCATATTTGACGCTTGTTTGCAGCAATGTGAGAACGAATGATAGAAAAATCTTAGCCCGACTGTAAAATGTCATTTTGCTGTTGCAGTGAAGCAGACAATAGTATCACGAACTGTAATCACGATTTAAACCTTTCTGAGAACCGCTCTTTGAATGTAGAAAGAAGCACATTTACTATAGTAATATTTTTTATCTTCATCAATGAATATAAAGAGGGAAGCGACTCCGTTTTTAACGGAGCAAACTTGGAGACTTGCTTTATGTTGAAAAAGTGCGCGGCAAATATTTATTATTTATATTTTAAGCAAGATAAAACAGATCCGGGGATGAAGAGATACGCCAAATCAGTGATGCAAATGAGAAGAACAAGGGAAGTATAAGAAATGGAAAATACAAGCGTGAGCAACAGACGTCGCTGGCAAGTGGTGTAGGAGCATAAATGCAAGGGAAGCAAAGTACAAAGTACAAATTTGAATTTATCAGTCAAGTGGGAGAAATTAAAGGTTATCAATACAAAAAAAAGATTTTTACTAGTGTGGTATCACACAACTAATGAGAGGTTCATGAATAAAATGTAGAACGTTCTTCAAGATATGAAAATAAAACAAACATAATTCCGTATGTGCAATTGAAGAGTTCTACATAATAATGCAGAGGACTCTCAAAAATATAAATGACCCTAAACTTGAACTCAAAGCAAGAATGTATGCATATTCCATCAGAATCCGTGTTTTTGAGATACTAACAAAGGATAACACATTTGTGAAATTTCTAAGTTCAGTTTCATTGTTGAAAATCTTTCTCATCCATGGCAAAAATCTATCTGAAGGCTTATGTCGAGGCTTTAAATCATGCATCAGATGGTATAGAGATAAAAAGTAAATAGTTTCAATCCCACTATACAAATCTGTTGCTAATGCCTAAACTGTTCAAGCTCGTAGATTTAAAACAGATGCAGGAATTTATGCATGTTAGTTAACACCTGAAAACTTCACATATGAATGTGGATCAAATCTCAAACACTAAATGAAACCTCATAATTACCGCCATACAGAGAAAATAAAAATATTTCAAAGTACGTAAATTTCAATACTACCACCTAAAATATACTGCAATTTCAGCCCATTTATAGTTATTTTCTGTCATTCGAGTTACGCTATTTTGTTAAACAAATAATTCTTTAGATTGCTGGTAAAACTCTCTGTTAGGAATTTGGTGAAAGAAGTCATAAGTCAGTTATAACCGTAATTTATTTGCTCTGTTTTTTACTGTTCCATGCACAACTAAGTTAACTCAGTACATCAGGAAAAGAAAAGCAAACTAGTAAAACCACACGACCAGTCCGCTGAAAACCATGATGTAAATGAGATAATAAACGATGTAGCTGAGATCTTTAGTCGTATCTACACTGCTGTTTGATACTCCAGTCACAGTTGTCAGATATAGTAAGAGAGCAAATACTATTGGTCATCTCTTAGAACTGTTAAATTAAATCTGTCGTTCCTAAACTTCAGTTTTAATTTTTTTTCGCGCGCTTAATAACATATAAAAAGTTGGAATCCAAAGAGAATTACATTCTAAGAAGTGGCTGAGTGATGAAAATTTTTGACGGAATAATTTAATCCCTTACTGACTGATGAATGTCTACCCTCTATGTTGAACTGTCATCGTAAACCGTTAGTTTACTTGTCTACAATGAAATTTTAATGACAGAAGTATAACAATGTGCTTGATTTAATACTTCTTATGATTACTTTACAAATTTGTGAGCACAAACCTAAACACGAGCTCAAGTAGGATAATTCAACTAGGCTTGAAAATGACCCCAGAATATAAGCTTCGAGGGGGAATATTTTCAAAACTTCTCTTCTCAACCACTTTCATAGTAAATTTGTTCTTAAAATTGGTTGACAATTTGAAATCTTCAAATTGGTTGGCAATGACAAATTGGTTTTTCTAAATGACAATCATTAGAAAAACTGTAAGAAATTTAATTCAAATTAATTTGCAGCTCTTGGCAATCATGGGTGATGATAAGTCAGGTTCGCTGAACCGGTTCGTAATTCCTTGCATAAAAACTACAAAGCTGAGCGACCGCGGAAATAAGTCAGACTGTATCTTTTTCGAGAACACCTCCTTAAGCTATGGTGAGACGCAGGAAGCTCAGCAGACGTCATGGCGATATGAAGTAACTTTACACTCCAAGTAAATCTTTATATTGAAGTAACTCATTAAGTGCATCCAGAACATGAACTGGACGTGAGCTCTAGCTGCTCACATGCATATTAAAACGCACTTTTACATGGTATTCCATTTTACTGAATTATATTGCATATTTGTACCCATTTTTAGACATTACCACATGGTAATACATTTTTCAGTATTGCAAAGCATATTTTTGTACATAAGTGTACGCTGCAAAACAGCATTGGATATTATGACGTATAGTTGCATATAATAGCATGTCATCATTTGGTGTATTCCCTATTCTCGTCTATTTTCTCATATTATGGCTTACTGATGTTTATTATCTCAGTTAATTGCATGGTATCACAACTCATTGAACATAGCTGCATATTATCATAAATGTTTGCATATTACGAGTATTTCAAAGTACTACTTACTATCTTGTAACATTTGGTACATATATACACTTCATAATTTCCATTATCCGATACCTTTTACGTCTGAGAGCTTATCATGACTGTGTCGTACCACAGTGACGGAGCCGTCAGTTGTGACGCTGTACCACAGACCTGCAGCGGTGCTCACGCGAGCCACTAACTCAGTTTTTACTCTACCTCGCTCTCTGCACTCACTGCAGACTTGGCATCAGCCTCAAGTGCTGGCACGCAACCTCGTCCCTAATTTATTCCGCCCTTCGCAAATCCCTTTCCTTCATTTTTCAAATTTTTCATGTTTTAATAACTAAAGTTAGTGCAAATTGACACTGCAAGAATTCTGTCAAGTAGATGTGGCATTTACTGTGCCAGTTAAGAAGTTAATAAATATAGAAGGTTTAGAGACAATATAACACTCATTTATCAAACGATAAATTTTTACAACAAGATCTGAAACTGTTTTTATTGCTCTCACTGCCATAAATTAAGTCCATACATTCAGACTAGTATTAATTTGCTTACGCTGTTCGCTCACCCATGATCATGGGTAGCAATGATATCTTCATTTTAAATTTCAATAGAATATCAACGGTTCAATTTGTGAATATTATTTATTTCCTACTAGATTAGATTACTTTGGAGGTGTAACTGGAAACGCGATGGAATTTCGTGACAATCAATGTCAAGAGCTGTGAATTATTGCATGTAACTTTGATAACTTGTGGTCTCTATTCACTTGTATGCAGTTACGTTGCTCTCTGGAGCCTCCCTAGAGTTCCCATTCTATTTATTAGATTAGGAATGTTCCTACACTGAACATCTAAGGGTTCTTACTACGTCGTATGTTTCGTTTCTAGAATATGTCTGGATGTTCAAATCAGAGTTTCCTGAAGGAGATCAAACAAAGCCGCGTTAAAGCCGAAATTTTTAAGTAACAATGAATGTAAATGCAATTTGTTTTACTTCCAGTATTAGCAAAAAGACTCTAAATCAAGAGAAATGGCCATTTCGTATTATACATGTACTGTGAACTATAATTCCACCGCACGTCAGTAATAAGAGAAATACCGAAATATAGGTTGATATTCCCTGTAAAATCATACTCAGGGAAGGTATATGAACATGTTTTTTCATGTGAACAACTAACAAGGTGTGCGCATATTCAAAATGAACTGGCTACCTCATGACAATATTCTCGAGACCACAGGCTGGAAATCATTGCTCTAAGATAATTTGTAGTTTTTTACCTAGGATGCAGTGGTATTAAATGTACAAGTACGTGGGGTGGTAAAGAGCTTTTTACTTCACACAAGGATACTTTTTATCTTTTCATTTACACATCATTAATTAACATCGATACGGCATTTATTTTTGCTGCATCACAATTTGCAAGTTTTTGCAGAGGTCTGAAACAATGCAGCCTTACTGTGGAGCAACTAAATGTATTATATGCCCTGTAAAATAGTTGCTTGAGATTTAGCCTTGATTGTTCTATGTTTTATGTATTGTGCAACAAATTTCAACAAATTCTTTTGTCCTCTATAATTTTTTCAATCCTATGCACCCAAATAGAAGGTATGCCCAAGAAAATACACACTTTAGGACAAAAACACATTCAGTTCACAAGTGCGCCACAGTAGTCGACCGTACAATGTGCGCGTGAAGCAGGACTGCACATTGTAAACATACTGCACATTCTTAAAAGAACTCAGTTTAAATGTTTCATTCTACGATTATTTCATGCAATTAATGAAGACGATCAGGTCTGAATAATCCAGTTTTGTGAGTGATTTCAATGAGTGAAGATGAAAACACCTGCAGACCTTTATTTATGGGAGACCCTACAGGCTGTTATGTATCGTAGCAAGTTGACTCCGTTGATTGGAAGCCTTTACATAAAAATTGAAAACTCATTTGCTGCAACTCCCCCATACACTTAAATCAATGTTGCTGAAGCAGTGGTTCACCGTACACGTAAATGTCTAGTAAGTAATGTTAAATACTCTGAACGTCTGTAATTGTAGAGACCAAAGGAACGACCATCTGAATAGATTTCTTACTCAAATATTTATTATACTTTTATTTTCTTAAAGCGTATATACATTTTGTTAGCAGGCTCTGTATTAAGTTTTGCAAAACGTCTTACAATTTAATTTACTTCACTGTGTTTATAATTTGCGAATGTTGAATCAGTGCTGGTCCCAATTGTATGAATAAACATACAATTAGCTCTATGTGACTCTACTGCTCATATGACTTCGTTTTTTGCTACGGAGTTATTGGAATATTTGTTGAGTTTTGTATTCTTCTAATCAGAAGAGATTATCAAACATTATTCCATTTGTAGCTTCATATAAATGAAGGGCATCGAAATGATTTCTTCTAAGGCGGCTTATAACAAATGCTTTAGACATTTCTCAAGGAAATTCTTACTCCAGCTTAGAAATTATAACCGCTTAAGAACTAACTGAACTAACCCAACTTGAACAGTAGTTCTAGAATACAAGTCATCAAAACTTCGTTATAAGACGTTAGTCTTGTTCACTTTCAAACAAAATTGTGCTCATTTTAATTGAGGGAAAAATTTGCTTCCTGTCAGCCCCACACATCCTTCATGTACGAGCTAAACAATGGTGATGTGACGAGAACCACGGTCGTAATTTGCATGATTGCCGCAGACGCTTGCATCGTACATCTCTGCAATGCGCTGAATGATTCCAACTCTAAATTAGAATGACAGCAGAATTACGATCGCTTAATTACCGACATCTTGTGAGCAGTTCTTGGAGTACGGTAGAGACGACTGGATCACTCTCGCTCGCATGATTGGAATGAAGAGTTTTGAGCGAGTTATGGACGTGTAATGGTCGGTGTGGGGTGCCTTTTAGACACGACATAGACCCTGTGCTTGAGTTAAGACTCAGGAAACTAGATCGTTCTTCATCCAGACAAGAAGACACAAATCCTTTTCGAAGTTTCAAGAAATTCAACCTGGAAACATGAGCTCAATTATGAGATACCTTTTATCAAAGGTCACTTCTATTGTTCATGAGTTCAAGCAGTCTCTCGCTTCACTACACTTTCTGGTGCTTGTATTTTTACAGTGATGAACATCCTTCAACTGGTAGAACTCCGTAAGAATAAATTCTACCATGGTGGCACTGTTTATTGGCTCACTTGATCGTGCGTCATTGCTTTACCACTAATTCAAGAACATATTTTAAGGTCCAGTTCAACCACAAGTTTAGCCAATTCAGATTGTTTACTTAGAAGTTTCTTATTGTTTGAATAGGAATTAAATCATTCATATTTCCCTTTTTAGCATCCCATTTCTGGCATACTTATCTTACCTCCCCAGTCAGCTTCTTTTGAAGGCACACGAGAGGCATTTTACAACGAGGAAGAGTCTCCTTCAATTGAGGATATGCGTTGTACGCGGACGAGTCAAATTAAGCTTCAGGGATGAACATTAATGAAATCTGCAGTAGTTTAAGCACTCATTGTTCCAAGTAAGAAGCTTAACATGAATGCCCTTGTCAACTCATATCTGTTTGGAAACTGCAGTTGTTTGTGATGTTCTATCTTGAAGTACAACCTGTACACAGGAAAACAGAGGCCTGAATATCGGTAAGAAAATTAACTGTTTTATCATATTTGCACTAATTCTGCTGGAACCATTTGATGCCAAAAATAGATTTGCGTGATCATTTGCAAAATTTTCTACAATTTATATTTAAAAAACATTACAGCCTTTCCATGACTATAAACTTTCTATTGCATGACTATACTGATTCTATTAAATTACTGGATTTCAGGAAAACAAATTTCAATACCCAAAGCCCTTTTCCAAGTCAAACTAATTATGCTGTCAGGATTTTAAAT
>VCRD01000456.1:64343-79880 GCA_006783055.1 Trinorchestia longiramus
AAGACGTCTTTCGTAGCTGAGATTGCAGAGTTCTGGAATCATCTTCGTTGCTTTCCGTTGTATTTTTTCCATTTTATTAATATCTTTTCGTAAGGTAGGAGACCAGAGTTGCACTGCATATTCTAAATGAAGCCGGACCAGCGCTTTATAGAGCGGTAATATTATGTTATTTGACTTGTATTCAAAGTTCCGTGCAATGAAACCAAGAATCCTGCTCGCATTTTTGACGCTTTTTTCCACTTGTTTGTCATGTTTGAGATTTTCAGTGACAATGACACCTAGATCTCTTTGTTGCTGGACTGTTTCAATAGGTATATTATACATCGTGTGTTGGAAATGCCGGTTATTTGCACCAACGTGCATTACTGAACATTTTTCAATGTTGAAGCTCATTTGTTTCTGTATAAACCTTAAAACATATACTGCTTTGTTAAAAACGAAGTATTCCTTTCCTATTTACATATATACGTAGTATGATGCTCTCATAGTAGTATCTCATGCTAAGCGAGGATAAACAACACTAAAACAAAAAGTATTGATTGCTATTGTGGATTTGCTAACGGTATGGAGGATAAAGTAGTTTGAGAAGCAGCATTTACAAATATGTACAATATTTGGTTGTGTATGAAATAATATATCTTAATATGTGTTACTATGCTGTCGTGAACTTATTGGAAACTTTTTATTTCTTTAGTGTGCGAACACAATTGTTCAGCAATTTTTCTCCAACGTAACTCCAACTGGTCGTTCAGTTTCCTCTTGCGCAAGAGCCAAATTTTTAACGCAAAGGGATTGAATGAGGAATCACTGTGGGAGATATCAGACACGTTAAAGCAATTTTACATCTCATCATGAAACCTGCATAATTTGACTACAGTTTTCAGTACAGTGGGAGAAATGCGAAAGTGTACATCGTCGTGCAGCAGATTTGAGCTGGAAATCATCATTGATCTGAAAGTTGTTTCTTCCTCAATGTTTCATTCATACAGACAATTCTGAGTTGCAGTACGAGATCCGGTGCTATAATGGTTATTCCTTGGTGCAAAAATGAATAATGAATGAATTCTTCAGTTGATCCAAACACTGCATTAACTTTTTTAGGAAAAAGGTGGCTTTAAGCATCCTTGAAGTTTCTTTTACCTTCGACAAGCGACATGTTGTCCTGTACGAAATTAAAAAAAAATCACACATCTATTCCAAGTAATGGGAATATCAAAGGCCTAATGAAGTTTTTCTTAGTAAAATAAAGATTACTATCAATAGAAAAGTGGCTCCGTATTTATATTTGTATTCATGATACATAAAGTATTTAGTAAATTCTTTTATTTGATTTCATTATTAACCCACAAAGAGTTTGAATATCCCCGCATGTTTTAATAACTAGCCTACAACCAAAGAATAAATTTGGTCAAGCTTATCTTTTCTGGTTAATACAGAAAAACATTTTCAAAATCGAACCAAAATTAGAAAATTTAAATCAGATAATAAGTTAGCAAGTCATTCAAAAACAAATAGGGGGTTCCTGTTGGATATAAATACACTCTGTATATAAATACACAACGCGTTTTATGATAGTAAATTATGTACTAATCGCATCAAAAAATTACGATAAACAAAATTCTTTGGTTGTGTATGTAGTCGGAAATTTATTTGTTATGTTGGAATAAATTAATGCGGGTTTAGATTTTGAAAGAATCAAATATCTCTTTTTGTTTTCAATGAATCTATTTCAATTGGCGGCATATGTAATGTATGTCTGACAGTGTACATTGTGGCACCCTCGTTAAGAATAGGCCGGTAAATTCGCTAATATGCTGACAATAACAGACTCATGGCCGCTTTAAATGTCTTTGTTGTGAAGATATGATGTTGAGTTTGGTGACCTGTACGCCCGTACGACCAGTCACCTGACTCAGACGGCGTTAGATTTCTTAGCTTCGGCAGACATTTTCGTGCCTCAGGCAAGCGAAGCAGGCCTCAATAATAGCAATTACAGAAGAAAATTCTGACCGGCACGGACATTACCTGCAGAAACTTTAAGCTAGAGACTTGGAGTTTTCATACTCGACACCGCTCCTCGTGTCCAGCTCCACCAAACTTCAAAAATTTTCTGTGTCTGAAAACTTTCCTCGCATTTTCTCTTTGGTTTGGTTTTCTCTTTGGTTTTTTGGTTTATTGAAGGGCATTTTTCTGCATGGGAGCCTTCATTCTACATATTTTAGGATCCCTGCCTCTTTATGTAGTACTTCACAATTACTCCACTAACATACCATGGATGATATTATTATGTTGAGCTGAACAAATACATAGCTCTAAGACTTTAACTCGCCCAAATTACCGTCTTCCACGTTCTCTCGACCACGTGTAAGTCGATACGTGACAACTGCTTGTAAGTACATATCATCTCCCAAAAGAAATTCTAGTGAAGCAAGTTTATCACTTCTAAAATTCTGATATCACAGTATATTCAACCCTCTGTATTATGTGACCAAAAACTACGCGTCGCAAATCCACCTGTGCATTTTGCATCCGACACTGGCACCATGACGACAGCTCGGACACGTCGGCACAGCAGCGAGTGCTTCCAGACCTAACCTTGCGTGTAATTTATACTTGTACTTGTGATGCAGATGCGTTCACGCCGATGGCGAGGGACGGGTGAGTCTGTGTATACATGTGTGTGATATATGAACATATGATATAAAAATATGTCATATATTTGATTTTTTGTACCTCTCTACTGCTGAAGTGCATCAAAATCTGCAGTGCATTTTAGCGTCGAGGAAGCAGTCTTAATGGTGGCAGGTAAAATGCGAATTGTTAGCGCATCTATTTCATTACATTCCTACTATTCGCCTATTCATACTTTCCCTACTTGCAAAACTCCAACCCGGTGAACTGAGGACAGTTTCAACCTGCATAATTGGTATTTCTTGAAAAATTATCCCTGCGTTTGTCGTATCATGAAGAACGGAACTTGAGACGCATCTGCAGCATCAATAGACCAGCAAACGCGCTCGAATGCACGCGAAATTTCGAGCAGACAAGCGGCATCAAGTTTTGCAAGTGCCCTTCGAAATAGCGCATGGCGGACAAATTAAATAGTGTAATGAAACTGTGAGCTGAATTGCTATGAAAGAATTGGTCTAAGTGCTTGTGGGTCCCCTGAAATGATGCGGAACAAAATATTGTGGCAATATTTATGTTCAAAGAAAGCAAACTATATTTAATGAAATGCGTAAGACATTCTGACAAAATAATTACCTTATTGAAATTAGAAACGCTGTTAATTTTTTGACCAAATTTTTACTGATACGTAATAAAAAATAGAAAATCTAACACTTAAGCAGAAGGAAACTTTACTACAGAGCCATGATTGGCGTACTTGAGAAGTATAATAAATTTTATTTTCAATGACTTTAAAGTCGCTTCCTGACACTAATGTTACTTAACAAAAAGATCAAACTTATTCATGAGCCACGAACAACTTTTTTTGAGTTGATCTCTGTGTTTTAAATTCATGATAATACTGAAACAGCACCACAGGACCTCGTGTTACTGATATTCTTGCTCTACACATTCATTTCTCAGGCTACACTCAAGACTATACTATATTCATTTTTCAGACCACACATTCATTTCCCTGGTTACAAATTCACTTTTCAGACCTTGCCTTTATTTCAGACTTCGATGCCTGCAGTACACTACATTTTGGCTATAGCACTCAAGAAAAACTAGTGTGTATGCCCGTTATATAATGGGTTCTAATATCATGCATTTGAAGGAAGAACTTAAAGCAACAGATTCTCAGACCTAATCAGAAAGTCTACGGATTTAACGCCATCGCTTGAGACCTGAAAGTCTACGGATTTAACTACCAGTATTTAGGGGACTTAAGCGTACTATACTATAACGACTTAAGGGTACTACATAAAGTGCGTAATTTATATAGTGTTGATTGATTGATGTTAGTACTAGACAGTTCCCGTAGAAATTCCAAGATTTAAATTTTAGTAATTTAGAATTATTATGAAAATAAATGTATTCAAGATTTACGACAAATTATTGTGTTTTAAATGAAAATTTTTCATGATTATATACAGAACTTCCATTCTGTATCCTAACTACCGATAACATGGCCGTGTAAGAGAAGATATTTCCAATAATAATGATTGCTGTTATGGTGGTGAAACAGTTATGTAATAACAATTTAACTCGTATCCATAACATCCAAAAATACCACAATAGTAAGAAAACTTGTCTTTAAATCGACAAAAATAATTCAAGTTATAGTAAATAAAAATAAGATAAAATCAAAACGGAAGTTAGGCCGTTATCAAGCAACTAGTATTGTGGATACCAAACCGAGCTCATCAGATCAACCGCTTGTGTCTTCCCCACTGTCCAGTTACCAGTGTTCGTGTGGCAGCCCTCATTCTGCTCCTCCTCCTTTGACTTCATTACCTCACCCTGCGATGCTCAGACTACTGAGTGTACAATCCTCTCGACTTGTCGTCATGTCTTATGTTGTCTTCATGATTTGTATTGTCTTCATGATTTGTGTTGTCTTCATGATTTGTGTTATCTTCATGGTTTGTGTTGGCTTTATGATTTGTGTTGTCTTCATGATTTGTGTTGACTTCGTGATTTGTGTTGTCTTCGCCGTGGCTCATGAAGTATACTTTTTGTCTAGCAAAGCACATGGACTACGAAAGTAGACACGACTGCTCAAAAATTCTATATATAACTATTTTATTATTGTAAAATCCACTCACCATTCATTGATGACCTCTTATTTGAAGGCTGGAAGCGTTGTGATGGAAATAAAGGCTTGTTTGTTTTACACAAAAGAGCTTGCTGCATCTGGCCATCAATGGAGTTAGTCAGCTTTCCTCACCCAGGTCGCATTTGTCGAGTTGTGCCTGCGTGAGAAAGAATGGTTTTCCATCTTTATGGCATTCTGTTCCTAAATTTCCATGAGATTAATTAAATAATGCCTTAATTTTGTACATCCTTTGCAGTGTGTGTCTGTTGGTGCTGATTCAGTTATTCTTATCTCTCTCTGTTCATTGTTTAGCGAAAATGTATCTGTGTGTACACGTCCGTATTCATAATATGTACACTTCATGAACTTATTCACAGCCACAATGAACTCAGATGTGAGACTTAAAAAACTCGACTAGCGTCCAGTGACTCATATTTCTCTCATGATAAAGAGATATATGTACACCGTGTTTGATGATGCATGGGAGATACTTTATTCCAAATACTGAATGTTAAGTCTAGCGTGATAAGTTATTTCATCGCCTTTCAGAATGTTGCTACAGATTATTTACTTTTCCTTTATTTCCTAATCTTTGCATTCGTACTTAATTTTATCAACCATCAATTTTTTTAGGTGCTGAAAATAATCACAATTTTTTATTCGCTAAATTAAAAACAAATTCGTTTCCCAACTTCAGGACATCTAATGGGGCAGTGTATATGAGTTTAAATAATAATTATTCTTTACCCAGGCCCAACTTGCAAAAATCTCGTAGTCATTCCTAGGAAAGAAATTGATAGCAACTAAAAGTGTCACCTTGACGTATTTCGAGGACTTCACAATCTACAAGTGAGAACAGACCGTGGGGCTGGTCTCTGAAATCGTATGCTGTGTACGTTCTGGTTTATTATTATTTTGTTCATTGATAGATTTGTTCTCACGTATTTAGTGTCGCCCTTCACTTAATTAACACAAATTGTCAGTGTTGCTGAACGAGTGCAGGGGTTCCAGTTCCTCCAGCACCCTAAAGCAGAGAGTCTGACCGCCACACGCAGTGATGACGTGTTTGTCCTCGTGGTCAGCACTTATAGAACGTCAAGGTCGTTAATGTTCTAGCAATTACATGCAAGTCATACTCATTAAATAGCACATGTCATACTGATTATATTGAATCTACTACACCATTCCAGTTCTCTCTGAGGAACTCTTCAAAAATTGTGATTCTCTGTTTGTATGTTATTGAGGTAGATTGTAGTACTGCTCCTGCATTGACCAGTGTGGTACACAACATTATTATTATCATTATCATTATTATTTTATGGTAATGTCTTGTATATTTTAATCCGTTTATTATTGTTGGTATAATTATTATTGCTCTCAATGCTTGAAGGCTTTCATGATTAAATATTAGCTCATGTTTGTTCATATATTTTATTAGCTAAGTTCAGTCAACATCAGAATGAAATAATTTGAAAATTTGATTTTTCAAATTTGGGCTGAATGAACTTAGAAATTCTAAGTGCAGACTTCTCTCAACATACTCGTAATTTCAGTTTTCTTTATTACGTAACTCTGAAGTCAAGTAACCTGCTGTCATTCCTGAACCTGATTAGCAAAATATAAAGTTCTGCCTCAGCTGATAAGAACTCCAATACGATCTTGTACGTTCCACTACACACATCTATAAACACTTGTACGTCGCAAAATATACTGAAATTATCCAATTAAAACTTACACCTGCAGAAAAAGGTTCAATTATTGTATCATATATTTTGAACTAAGCAGTTATTTATGTGTTCTCGTGCCCTCTGTGGTACGTGATGCAGGGCGTGTACGCTAAGCACGAGGTTACTGTGTAGTACATCCTTGTGCTCTGGAGGGTCAGGAACTGTTTGTCGTATCAAGTCTACTTGTACTAAAGCCATTCTATACTACCATCTATGAAAAATTAACTCCCATTTTTAAGCTTCGAATTTTATTATTTCATTGATTTGTCAGTATGGTATCGTGATATCCATTACTCTTAAACATGTCTGCTTGAGGCGCGGTAACCTGTTCTGCACGTCTAATTTTAAGGCTAAAATTTTGAACTTGTTTTATACAATATACAGTACGGTGTATTCTTAAATATTTTTTAAGAATACACTGTACTTCTCCTGAGAATCAAACATCGTAATAATTGAAGGATGTGAGAACACCGTGTACGGAGTTTATGCACCTCGTGCAATTTATCGGAAACAAACATATATTTTTGTTTTTCCTGATGTACGCACATCCCCAAGCTCACTCGCCTCCCCACGTGAAGAGGGGCGCAGCAGCAGACAGGCCTGGCAACAGACGGCGCATGGTAACAGGCGGTGGCGTGCGCACGGACAGCCAGCGCAGGGGACGCTGCTGCTGCTGCACACAGCGCGCAGAAATACAGCGCGTCGCAATTGCCTCGTCTGCGTGTTACTCACACGACAAGCGTCCTGCAAAGCACTCGCCATTTATTAACAGGAGATCACCTCGGGCAAAGTAATTAGAGGAATAAAAAGGTTATTTTTTTGTAAACCTGGACAATACAGCAAGATTTTAAAACAACTGGTATACAGAACAGGAATTGCATTCAGAGGTTGACTTTAACACGTTGCCTCCGATTGCCTGATTGGTGTAAAACTTCACTTTGTACGCATAGTCACTAGAAGGATCTGAAAAAATTACAGAACCTAACCTCAGTGGTACACATACGTACCACTTCGGAGTCAACGTGTTAAAGCTGGGGGCAACGCACAAAACAAATGATCATTTCCTCACAAACACATCTACGGCAAAAAGAAAATCGCAAAAGTTATTTGCAATATTGTATTAGTCCAGCACGGTATCATGAATTAAATTATTAATAATAATGATAATAATAGCAGTAATATTGACTTCGATAACAGAATAACAATAATAAGAGCGACAATAAGAAGTACGAATAATAACACCAAAAATACTAATGGACTAAATAATGATTATAATGACACTAAAACTAGTTCAATAATGATGCACAATGCTGTTGGTGATGATACGTTCATAATGAATTTGTTTTAACTCACAATACAGGAGAACGTCAGAGACATGTTACATGTGGTCCTTCCCTCAAATAGGAAAGTAAATCTGAAATCGTGTTGAGAAATCAATAAGATTATATTCCAAACACACATGCCTGCATACAACCGGTCTTTGTTCAAAATATTTAAGAGATTGAGTAATATAAGTAGATCCAGCAGGTGTGGGATGTCAGGAATCAGTGTTGTCACTACAAAAACATTAATCTCAACTCTGTAGCATAAACTGTCCTCGAAAACTTGACAATATGCTTGAGGTCTGAGCGAGGGATGAAAATGGTATATTGAGGTTCTTGGTGTTGTTTTGTGGTAAAATACCTTATGTGGTGATGTGAATACTAGTGTGTAGGGAGGTAAATATTGGCGTATAGCTCGATAACTAAGCAGCAGCTGTGAAAATTTAATTAACAGTAAGTGACCTTAATTAGCGAATGTAGCTCAACAGTTGGCATAAAGGTAACTATTTCTAAGAGAAGTAGCCGTACAGCCGTTAAAACGGTACTTCTAGTTCGGCTAAAAGGATAACGTTACTGTTCCGTTACATCAGTACAACTGGTGTCATTGTACATGATAAGAGACGTAGTTACGCTGCTTTCACAACTGCACAGTCCACTCCTTCTTTACATAAAAAGCAATGGCTTTACAGCACCGTTACAACAGAACTGCTGAGATTAATTACGGCATTCTTAAAGCGGTACTGATGATAGAACGTTACGGAACAACATATTTACGGCATTCTTAAAGCGGTACTGATGATAGAACGTTACATAACAGCATATTTACGGCTCTTAAAGCGGTACTGATGATAGCACTTTATAGAAATACGTCTCCACAACACCATTACACACTGACTCAAATGGCGCCAGGCTTCAGAGAATGTTTGTATCCGGTCCTGAGGCTCCGTTTCTTTTATAATTAGAATCATTCGACTTCCCGTGTAATTGCCTTAATACATGAAGTACTTTGTAATGAGGATACCAGCAGCATCATGCTGAAATAGTCTTATTGTAAAAGAAAATTAATGTGACGCTCTCACTACAGTATAATCTAGAGTTAATGCTATTAAACAATAAATCCTAAAAAATATTTAACCGCTATATTTTCATAAACCAAGAGCAACACCGGTACTCCATAAGTGGAACATTTGTGTTTATTGCTTCAAATGTTCTAAATACCTCCAAGCTGACCTCTGCATAGCTCTGCTCTTTTTTTGACTGGTTTGTCATTTTTCTGATATCCTCTTCACTCATGTTGGCTGTGCAGTCCCCAATACGTTTCAACTCTGCCAGAGTGCTCAGTTGACACCTGACGATGTGTGTCATGGCCTAAGCCCAGAAAGAGAAATCAAGGTTGGGCAGATTTGGAGAGTGTGGGGAACAATGTCTATCCGTCCGACGTAGAATTTGTCTGTCACCAAACTTGGATAACTTAGATTCCAAAAACTTATTCAAGGAGCAGTCACATGGCAGCTGGTGCTGTCGTGCTGAAACTTGAGATGTTTTTTCCAGAATCAGCTAGATGGTTTCATACCTTAACTCCAACATACGAGTATTTGCAGCAGGCCAAATGTGGTATTTTGCATTATGTTAAAAAATTATTTTCTGCCCTCTAAGTTCCGTAATGCCACAAATTTATTGATATTAGGAACCTGAGATCGAACTGAAGCTATTTGGTTAAATTTCTTCACAATTATATTGAATGCCAGCATATTTGGTGCCTGGCGTAAATTGTTGTGGAAGAATTTTATCCTGAATGTCCTTTGGACCTGCTTGATGCTCCAAAGTTTTCTGAATGTGATGATGATGAACGATGACTATTGCTCAGTGAATGGAGAATTTTGTTTAAAATGACGACTGGGGCAGAGTACTTGTGCTTTTTTTTGGGGATGCCATTTTCAAGATGAAACAAATAAGACACTCGAAAATTCATGTATTTTTATATTAATGACGGATCGCTGCGGTAGCATAAACATCCTTGTGTCATTAAAATACTGCTATTACGTGTTTTTTATATGTTGTTTCAATATCACTATCTAAAACAAGCATATTGATCTTGAGGAAATGGAGAACAGACCGTAAAAAAATAGTTCATATCAAATTCGATTTTGCCGTTAATTCAAGAAATATTATTGTACCAATTACAATGTGAGATTCCTACAGCACTCTGTCGTGATAAGGTACAGGTATTCGTGTCGCTTGTAACCTCTACTGACATACATACTGACTGTGTCTCAAAGCTGTTCATAAGTTAATATACATGACCAAATTTACATGAAATTATTCGCTCACGAATCACCTCCAAACAAAAGAGCTGGAGGCTTGAATGAACTGAGTGAAATCGTCGGAGGTGATGTCCGATTAGATGATGTTCTTTGAAAGTTGACATCAACTTTAGGACTGGCGTTTTTAATCTTTTTTATGCCTCACAACGGAAAAGTTGTTCGACATTTTATTCAAGATACATACATTCTTCCCAGGTAAAAGTTTTACAGTGTATAAGCAGTGAAATACGCAATTAGACGCGCAGCTATTGCAAATATGTACATATGCATGTATGATAGATTGGTTTCTACTCTTGAAATATTCGTGGTGAACACAATATTTTCCAATATATTCAATCTAAAGATGGGCATCCACAATCAAAGATTTGGAAACCTACTGACTGTATTTACTGTTTCTTCTTTCAGAAAAAACTTCACTTGCAGTCCGATTTTGGTGATAAAGGCGCACAGAGGATGGACAAAATAAAAACTCCAATTTTTAGCGAGGCTTCATATTATGAACGACCACCTCAATTTCATATTAATGGTTAATTTTCATTGTAGATAGGCTTATTTATCATAACTGTTGATTATTTCTTTTCTATGCTCCATTATGGTATGATAAAAGAAAGCTAAGATACGTGACCTCAGTAAGTCCAAAAAAAGGTAAGTTGTTGGAACACGAGTAGTAGGAATTTTGGATAGCAAAGTGGCTGAGCTACTTGGAGTTTAGAAAACGATCATATTAAAAACCATGACAGAATTTGAGAAGCTAAACAAAATCTCCACCACGAGCAGTTATTCCAGCAAAATTTCGAAGCTCATTGAAAGAGACCTACTAGTTGGAAATTCATTGAGGTAAAAAAATCACATGACAACTGGCCCCGTAATATATGGTCAGCCATATATTAGTATTTTATTGTTCTCATCGTTGCTCTGCATCATATGAAGATAATCAGCAGAGATTGTTTCAATGTGTTAGAGAAGATCAAGTCCATTCAATGGTCCAAACATTATTCCACTATGGTGAATGCATCTTCCAAGATGACAGTGCTTCAATAAACACGGCTCATCTGTTTGGAATAAGCATGAATAGCATAATAGTGAACTACAAGAAAAAACTTGGGCCGCAATCTCAATATTTTGCTATAATTAAGCGTTTGCAATGCGTCTTGGAGCAGCACGTTCGAAGTCGCTACTCCTCACCTGGAAGAATTCAAGCTCATTGATGAGGAAGAGTGGCTCAAGATTTCTTTAGTTGAAGCCAAAAAGCTGTATGAATTAATTCCTAGATACACAGAAGCTGTTTTTCAAGCTGCAAGAGGCCGACTTTGTATTAAAAAAAATTCATTGAATTTATCAGGCGTTCATTTATTCTGACCAATTCTGCATGTAGCGTCGTATTTTATGCGTGAATTAAATTGAAAATACAATGTTTTTATTTCCCTATCATTTAATTTCGTTTTTCTCCCTCATTTCCTTGGTGCATCCAAGGTCAACGAATAATTAATTTTATTGATTGAATTTATGGTTAACCATTTCTCCTCTGGGGTGCAACCCTGGGCAAACGCAAGACCAACGAAAGCTGATGGGAGCATGGAAGTGGCGATTTGTGTGAAGTCGGACTTTGCGCACCTTCTTTGCATTGAGATTAATGTGTTTGTATTGTACTATATTGTATTGTGTTTCATCTAGCAGTTATTAATGAGTATTACATATTAATTACACATCAATTTTTCTTTTCTTACAACATTTTTCAGTTCGTCTTAATTTCACTATTGAGGTCGGTTGCGTTATTGGTAAGGCTTCAGCAGTTGATGACTGCAGCGGTTAAGTAGAATAGAATAGAAAAGGCAATAGGAACAAGCCGTTTGGCCCATCCCCAAGTAAGACCAACGCAATAAACCATCGAGCTTCTATTGCATGATCAGTTTTTTAGAGCTTTAATTCCAATTAAACTTCTGAAGGTTGGGTTGTATTTCTAATGAGATCAATTACGCATTCATTTAGAGGCTTCCAGAAGTAACAATTGCGGAAGACGAAGAGTTGTTGGATCAGAGGGCAGAAGTCTACTCGATGTATACCCAGTTTTTGTGTCTGTACTGTTCCGTCACTATACATCAGCGTAGACAGAAGCAAGCTGTTCACTATACTCCTCTGTGTAGACAGAAGGAAGCTATTTACTATACTCCTATGTGTAGACAAAAGCAAGCTATTCACTATACTCCTCTGTGTAGACAGAAGCATTTTATTCACTATACTCCTCTGTGTAGACAGAAGCAAGCTGTTCACTATACTCCTCTGTGTAGACAGAAGCAAGTTGTTCACTATACTCCTCTGTGTAGACAGAACTGAGGATTATTTTGTTTAGTTCAGACGAAGGCGCAACTCGGTCCAACCTTATTTTCGTCACTGAAAGGGAGCCTCCTACAATGTCTTTTTGATACCTGTATTTTTTTACATCTTTGGTTTGACATGGTACTCACTAGTAAGAAATAGGCTAAATATTTCATAGATTATAAACTGCACCCTTGCAATGTTGCTCTCAAAAGAAATAATACATTCAAGTACGTATAATTGAAATCTTACGTGAATCGTGTATAGATAATTTGTTCAAAAAAGAATTTTCGGTTAGCTTAATTATTTAGTAAATTCATTAGGTAAACAAAAAAAGTTAATTGCATTGATGTGTTCGTATATACACGTATCCGCAATGTGCATTTATTAGTATAGCAACATTCCCAAGTTTGTATACGAAAATGTTGAGGCTTGTACAACGATATTTCAAGTAAGAAAGCAACATTTATTCCTTCTATACCAAATTCTTATTGGCATTTTTAAATTCTTTCTGCCCTCTTACAATGACTACAGCAGCTAAGGATTTCACTAACCAACCTAATCCTCAAGGAGATAAACGCACCACATCAAATAAGAAGATATCCATTCATAATAAAGTAGCAATATTAAAAAAATTGAAGATGGCAAGTCACTTCCCATACTGGAGTAAATCACAAGTTATCAAAATTTATATTGAAATACATCAATAGCAATAAATGCAAAACTAGAAAGTGTCCAAAATTTATTGAATCAAATTGCAGCCAAAAGTATGCAGCCGCGAAATTCAGCGATCCATAAACTGAAAACGATTTCATTTACGTGGATAGTTTCCGAGAAGCTGCAACCCAAAGGATTCAGAAAAAGGGATAGAAATATTGAGGAACAAACCAACTACAATTTCAAGAGATCTAATTATTAATTTATCACGTATTTTTTGATTGAAACGGGGAACATCATGCCAATAATGAGGTAACTCACTTGAAATACTTTAGCTCATAATTCATTGATTGACCTCTTCTTTGGAACTACCAGGAAGAATCTAGGATCTTTACCTATACATCTTTGCATGAACAGCAATATTTATACATCAATGCCTACAAAAAAGTTACTGGCGTCCTCAATTTAACATCATGTGCAAATTAAGGAATGACGAGCAACAGCTGAACAGTCGTGTGAGCCAGAGGGACCTACACATTCTGGGTTACAGCTTTCCCTACTGGGCTTCCTTAAATTTTACAGCCTTATGTTAACATGATTTCTGCTTTGTATTCCTGATGAAGGAAGGCTTCAGATGCCAGTGTACTGTCGGAGAAATTGACGCTCGACCTACTAGAGAATTGTACAAAATTTTTTATTCATAATAAGATCGTTCATAATCATTTATTGGGTCGTTGTAACTTAAATATTCTGGGCAACTATGATCCTGCAAGCTTATTAACAAGCCTGTCGTAGCTCTTATTGTAATAAAGATTTAACTGGCTGCAGTTTCATGCAATCTAAATCTGTATTTTACGTACCTGCTCAAGCCTTGTATTATACATAGAAACGACAGCAGCTGTGATGCGTGTCGTTAAGGAAATGATAGTAGGGAGAATGGGGAAGGGAGACAGGAACAGGGTAAGGGGGATTTGACCCTGCCCGAGGTGGAGGATGTACATAGCTCGTGCTGGAGGCAATTCCAAGAGTAACACTAGAAGTGCAACACTTGATATAAGGTTCGAAGACGTTGAAGGAAGTTCAACTTGAGCTTTTGATTGTCACAATTGAAGGGCTAGATTCCTTATATCTTCATCAGATTGGGTTCTAAATCTATTTAAAGTCAGTTTCTGCTCGTCGTCTTGCGCGCCTCGAGACCGTGAAGTAATAAGATGACCGAGATGCAGTCTCGTGTGCAGAACAAGGACCATAAAGAAGATGCCTGCGGGCATAATAGCAATGAAGGGACGCTGTAACACAGTACTTATTTTAATTTATTATCCAGTTAAACCCACGTGGAGAAAACATTACAAAGTAATTTCTCTTAATCTGTCGTTTGCTGCTCCTTAGACCAATAAATCCAAGACATTAACACTTCTAAACTGAGCTTTATTGTTAACTGTGTGGTTTTATGATCTTAAATTGATGCTAGTTTATGATAAGCGTTAATTTATCATGCCAGGCTCACGTGAGGTCAGGTACATACGAGCGTATTTCCACAGACAATTGCTCCTGACACACGTTGGCTGTATGGAGATATTTTTTGTCCTCATCTTTTGAAATAAAACACAGGAAATGCGTATTGAGGCTCTGTAAATGGACTTGAGTGCAAACTTACTCAAAAGAGATATACAATTGAAGGGTGGACAGCACTAGTGGACTAGTTGCATTTTTTCCCTTGGTAAATATAATATATTTTCCACGGGAAAAAATGCAAGTAGTCCACTCCCGTGCTGTCGCTAACACAGCGCTGACAGAGGCGATTACGATCCAGTAGGTTACTATATGAAGGGTGGACAGCACTAGTGGACTACTTGCATTTTTTCCGTGGGAAAAAATGCAAGTAGTCCACTAGTGCTGTCCACCCTTCAATTCAAGTGACACTATTGCTGGTCTCACATTGTCTGGCAGTCTGGCATTAGCCACTAATGTTTGAAAAGTAATGGAGAACTCATCAACTGAATAATATAACCTGAGAGAGGAGAGTAACTTTCGTACGCATATCGGAAAAAATAGCTTTAGGGCATAAAGTTTTGATGATTAAAAATAAAAGTTAATTGATTGTTTGATGAAGAGCTAATGTTAGTAATCCAATGTTAGGAATGACCACTCTGCGACAACTTGACTGATGAGATACTCACACTGCTGGGCTTCAGTGGATAGTAGTTCTCAGCACACCCACCAGTTCCCAGCACACCCACCAGTTTCCAGCATACCCACCAGTTCCCAGCACACCCACCAGTTCCCAGCACACCCACCAGTTCCCAGCACACCCACCAGTTCCCAGCATACCCCCTTGCTCACCGTCGCATTTGGACATTTAGATGTGCAAGGTCTTCTCTTCTTCCAGCCCTGCCAAGTTGAGATGTCAAGTCTCGCTTGTTCTT